>JAUBNQ010000027.1:18883325-18900187 GCA_032353495.1 Ctenopoma kingsleyae
ACAACTGCAGCGATTTAAAGCCAACTACAGATTTTCTATCTAAGCACGCTGGAAAAGTAGCATAAACTCATTAACATCCACTGAATTAAAAACTTGTGTGAAAATAACATGGCAGCTCCATTCACTCAAAAGTATATGACCCAATGATTCTGGATTATTTTCTTATATCTGCTGTGTGGAAAATAAAGAATGAAAACCCATGCTCAGTGATAATTCTAGAAGGTTCAATTCACTAACGATGAAACTAACCCATGGTGTTTAGAGGCCTCATCCCAGGCTGTCCCTGGGTTGGCATGTTGGCTTGTGGTGGCTGCTGCGGCATCTGGTTTCCCTGGTAAGTGAGGCCCAATGCAGCATAGGCCCGCTCTATGGAGCTGGGGTCAATCTGGCTGGGAGGGTTCAGGTTCGGAGTGTTGGACTGACCACCGGGCACACCTGAACCTAAAGCGTTCACTAAACCCACTGCGGCACTGTTCACAAGAGCTGTCAAGAGAATAAGTGGCAGGAAGAGAGAAAGATTTAAGATTTTTTCGCTCAAGAACTTTACCAGTTAGTTACGGGATTCTGTCTTTTTATGATAAATACGGTTTATTAATTCTATGATTAGAGAGAGAGTGAAACACTCACACTGCTGGTTCCTCTTGTCTCCAGCATTTTTCAGTGGCAGGCATACAGGACAGTCGTGTCGTGTGCAATTCTTCCAATGAGAGATGATCTGTCTGGATGAGGCACAGTGCGCCACTGCAGGAGAAGAAACGGAAAGAGTGAGAAAGTTTGAGGAAAAGGAGACAGGAGAACAGCTAAAAACGAGAAGCTGTGAAAGCGAGATCAAGGGAGATGAATGATGACACAAATAAAATGTGAGAGAAAACATAAGAGTACCAGAGAGTAGCCAGACACTACAAAAGTAATTGTATGAGTCATTTGGTACAATAAAACTACGTCCTGATGGTGACAAATTACAGTAGAGCAGGACACAAGAAAAAGCTCAGACTCAAACCAAGATAGTTGTGCAGGTATGTGACATCTTTAAAGAATGCCACATTCCATAAACCTGGTATTCGGCATAATTCAACTGACTCACCCTGGCAGGATTTGCCAGCCTGGCAATGAGTCATGTGGTTAAGCACATTCTTCATGGTGCGGCAGTGGGGCAGGTTGCAGTGCCGCACTTCACCGTTGGCCTGCTCCCTCCGCTGGCACTTATGCGCATGGAGCAAGAGGACCAGCTGCTGTTGAATCAGCTTCCGTTTCTCAGGGTCTGCGGTAGGTGGTGCTGCGCCGGGACCTGCCCCTACGGCACTGAGCCCAACCTGGGTGCCTCCCACTCCTGCTGGTCCACCGACGGAGACCCCGCCGACCGCTCCGGGCTGCTGCTGAGAGGCCTTGGGAGACACAGGAGAAAGGAGCAGCGTTAGAAAGACTTATTTACAACATAAATTCAATTCACTAAGCAAGAAAAAATAAAAAATAAAAAATAGGTGCACAGCAGAAATTTCCCTTCTGTGTAAAAAATTTCAATTATTTGTTATATAAATATATGTGTTTACCGTCTTTTAACTCATTTATGCAAAAACTTAAGAGGAAAAAGTACAAACTTTACGTTACTCAACAATTAAACACTAAAATGCTCTGTGAAAAAAATCAGTACAAGTTCTATTTCATAACAATGTTTCCAGCAATTCTGTAACTAAAATCAAGACAACTACTAGAAGAATGAATGAGTCTGTAAAAAATAAAGTCTGTCTTTAATTATGGCCAAATAGCGGTATAATAAACAAAGTGTAATGTGAGAGGCGACTCCAGATCACTTGCACAGGCCGACCACGATTGGTGCCTGATTGATTGCAACACTTCCCAAACTTCTACCTCTCATACCAAAGTTGAAACAATCGTTGGACACATAAGGGAAACAAAAACATATGAACAATGTCCACTCGCTGATTTATTATAGTTTAAATCAGGCACTGGAGGAACTTTTTTAGAAATACTTTTCCTTATCAAGCTCATGAATGTTTCTCCATAGATTTATATAATGTTTACACAATTAAACAGGGACATTAATAACCTACATAGCAACAAGAACTGAATTTCTCTGAGGTAGCTTTAGTCACTGTAATTTCAATTTTGAAATAACCTGATAAACACTTGATGAACTACAGAATAAGAATGTGGGACAGACCCCAATCCTTAGCCTCCCACAACTCCTAAACCAGGAGCTTCACAACAAGGCTCATGCAAAACATATACTTTACTTGTTGCTGTGAAGTTTGTTCAGACAAGCGTCAGATTCACCTTTAAACTGCACAAAGATGTTGTAAATCTCTTCATTTAACTTCAGAAATGTCACCTGTTCATGAGTAGGTAGCAGTACTTCCCTCAGATTTCATCATTTGCATGAACTACTCCCACGTGTTGCTATGTACGGCTACTTGTTCCACTCTTTACATGGAAAATCTTTGAGTCAAAGATGTCACCCAAAGGTAAAAAGAAGAAAGAATTTCACACTGTAAAACTTTCCTGCTGTCGGGATTTATCAGACAAAAACCAAACATTCAAACATTCATCTGGGTCGTGTGAGGTAAGGATCCAAAACAAAAAACATCTTGGGAGACACCTAAGTGGATAGAAGATCATAAACTGGATGATCGACCGTCAGGTTCAACAGAGGACGTTCTTCTGGACATAGACAACCCTGTTTCCACGCCACAATATGCAGATACAATCTTAAAGGCTTTCCTGCACTGTTTATGTCTTTTCAGGCTTCTGTTTGTGGAGAAACTGGTTTCTCCGCCTCTTCCATTCACGCACGCACGCACACACACACACACACACACACACACACACACACACACACAGGAGTAATCATTTGTTTATCACATACCAATGGCCTTGTTAAGTCACAAAGAAAACTGAAAAACAGGCTTTTATAACAGACTATCTGCTAGAAGCTGATCTGGGTCTGCCAGTGGGTTGTGGCCTTGAATTGTCTGTGAACTAAGTGCGTGTTTCACTCCTTTTGCACGCGGTGGATATAAAATAAATAATGAGTATATGCGAGAGTGTGATGCTAAAATACTATATGACAGCTGTAAATGCAAAACCTGTGGAGGTGGGAATACTTTCTTAGAGGCTCTCATAATGACTACAGAGTTTATCCAAAAAGAAACATATCCTACCATCCCAGGCATGCCTTGACCCGATGACACCTTCTTGTCCATGTTGAACTGGACGGCCATATTATTGGGCAGACCTGCCTTGTTCTGGAGCTGTGGGCCCAGCCCTGCTCCAGGCAGCCCCTGGCCAGCAGACTGGCCGTATGGACCACCATAGGGGCCCGCATTGGCCATCATATTCATCTGGAGAGCAGGGTAAAGGGGAAGCAAAAAGAAAATGATAGAGATGGGAAGGAAGAGAGAGAGAGAGATGACACAGGAGGAGAAAATATTAAAGAATTTATTACATTTTGTTTAGATATTCAAACATTCAAGTAAAAATTGTGGTATTACAATGTCACCTTTAATTGTAGTACATCTGGCTGTTTTAAAATTGCTCCGACAATGCTTCTGACAAAACAGTGCCAACATGAGACCACTTTCCAAATACAGTGGTGCTTGAAAGCTTGTGAGTCCATTATAATTTTCTCTATTTCTGCATAAATATGATCTAATTGAGACTCTTTAACTCTTAAAAACTAGATAAAGCAAAACAGAGAGAAAAAATCCAATTGTACATATTAGTGTGTGGCAGAAGTATGTGAACCTCTATGATTACTAATTCGTTTGAAAGTCTTATTAAATAATAATTTTAAAAAAAAGACAAAAAGATATCTGGGTCTGAACTTCACAACACGTTTGCAGGAGTGTGTCATGGCTTTCTGAGTTACAAATGAATTTCTGGGCTCCATTATGCGTGGAAAGTATTCCTTCAAAACGAGTTTGTTTTGTGATCTTTCTCTTGACCTTACTTTGCTCGTCGCTAATGCCACCTTTTGCAAAACAAGATCAAAACCAGCTGAGGTATTTTCAGCTTCTTTCAGCATTGGGTCAAACTTTATTTCCTCTTTATTTCATGCAGCAGCACATCAAACTTCTGGCTGCAGATCCAATAACAATGCTGCAGCAGTGTGAAGCGATTTGTTAACTGATGCTGAGTGACCAATTAAGCCTCGTGAAGCTGTTCATCCTTGCATCTGTGCTTCAGATGAAAATAACTCAGCTTACTGAATTTAATGAGGACATACAACTGCATAATTTCCTTTGTGCACAACAATATGTGTTCTTATTAATGATATTTTAGCTGCAGAACATTACAGAAAATCCTGTTTGCTGGTGCACAGCCACAGAGAGCCATGTTCCCAATTACAGTGCACCTCAATTAAACCTTTAACACAGTGCTCCCATCATACCTTTAGAACAAAATCACAACCGTCGTGTGGCGTATCGACTAGCAAGGAGGTTAACCATCAGCACCACAGAGCAAACAGTGACGCATCTGCAAATCCAACACATAACCACACTCATACCTGCACCTGCTCTGGAAAACATGTCTTCAGCTGCATCACATGAGCAACTACTACAGATCTTCACTGTTTCATAAATGTTAGCCAGTGGGCTGCAACAGGCAAACACACTTTTATAAATTTAGATAGCGTTTAGGTAAGCGTGCTCATGCTATAACTGTAAAATACTGACATAACATTCAAATTCTATGCGTAAAAGTTGCATAAAAATGTGTAAAAACAGCATTTGACAAAGACTGAGAGATTGCTTTGCTAAATGATATCTGCTGGAAGGAATTAGTGCAGCTTGCAGACCGTTTGCCTGCTTTTCTTACCTCTAAAATGTTTACAATGCTGCAAACTTTTTACTGCAGACGTTTGCGTTTAGAAGATGCAGGTGTGGGATTCAGCACAGCATCAAAACCACACTGTTCAGGTGTTCTGAAGATCTTAGCCTCAGTTATGAAATAATGTTCGCCACAAATGACATCTTGCTACATAATAGTTGCTACTCAGATGTTAAATGCATGTAATGCTGGTGTGCTTACCTTGTTCAGTGATCCGGACTGCTGTGGTCTCATTCCTGCCTGCCCCCCAGGTCCCATTTGCTGACCACCCTGCTGCTGCTGCTGCTGTAGGGGCTCTGGCAACAGGTTACTATTACTACCCATTCCTGCATTGCCTGGGTAGCCCATTCTTGGTGAGCCGTTCATCACCTGCCCCCCCATCAGCCCTTGCTGCTGATGTCCAGTGTTCCCCTTCTGGGCACCCATCATGGCAGCTGCCCGATTGAGCCCTGCCACCCCTCCAACCATCCCAACCTGCTGCATTAATCCAGGCTGTGGCTGCTGGCCCTGGGAGGGCATGCCTTGAGGTCCACCAACACCCCCCATCATCCCTATGGAAGCCCCAGGTGCCGTGCTGTTGGAAGGCGGGCCACCCTGCTGCGCTGGTGCTCCAGCTCGCAAAAGTTCAGACAGCTGTTTGTGTTTCGCAGCTGCATCTTGACCTCCACCCATTCCTCCAAGACTGGTATGGAGTTGACTGGCATCCCCTCCATTGGTCAGCCCCAGGTCTGAGGAACTGATGAGCTCATCAGGGAGGTCATGCTCCAGGTCAAAGAGTGAACCAAAATCTGAGCAAGATCAAAAGAGCAGCAAAAACCTCATAAACCAGAGAAATAAAGATTTAATTCACAAAGCTGACAGCTCAGCAAAAACTGAAATTTACAGTTTACACTACATATAGTGTGACATTTTTAACACCAATTTAACTTCTAGTGAGTGTGCTACAGCTCTGACATTGCTTTGAAAACTCTCAATCACTAATCTGGAGCTGGGCAGCCAGTGCATCAGTGGCTGCTGCCTGCACGTCTCTCCTGGGCATCAGTTTGTGGTCTGATAAGATGCCAAACATGGCAAGTGAACGCAGTAGGGTCAGGGTGAGAAGCCACAGAGAGGTAAACACTACAGTACCAAGGTAGATGTGTGCATTGGATCTAGAGTTATGTTGTGCAAGTGCATGGCACAGGCACAGACAGACACAGGGGAAAGGATCAGAAGTCAAATCCATTGCAACAGGGGGTAAATAAAAAGTCATTTTACAGTACACTGAAATATATTAAATCATTTTCATTGAGTCGCAAACAAATGGTTACAAACTAAGTTATTTTCTTCCAGTGCCTCTAAAAAAAACATAACCAGCTTTTCTTATGTTTTATGATGATCTCTGGCACGTTGACGTCTCAATAAATTATTCTGCAGAATAGAGGATATGCTGTGCCAAAGTTTGACTTAATGCATGACACTAGTTGCATTCCTTCTTCACTCCCTGTTTTCAGTGCATTAGAGCCCAGTGTAGTGTTAGAGGAAAGGTTCAGTTGTCCAAGTGTGATTTAAAACTATGAACCAGGTGCCCATATGAACACTGAAACAGTTATTGCTTATTGTAATCATTCCTCTTGCTCATATGAACTGTTAAAACATTCACCGTTAATGCAATGTATGTTTTCTTAGCACAAAAAGTTCCTATTTGCATTTACTGCAACTCACTGATGAGTTGCAGGGGAATGTTTTTGTAATCTTTGCAGTTTCTTCCGTTACTTACTGTAAGGATCATTATGAAGGGATCTTTTAACAGTATGAACAAGAGGCACAATCACAGTGTATAAAATCTGCATGACTGTTCGTAAGGACACCTGACTTATGTACACCTGAAAAATTGTGAATCTATCCTTTAAACATGCATCAAAAATGGTGGAGTGGCCTTTAATCTTTGCACCATTTACAATTTCAGTCCACAACTTTGTTGTGTTGAAATGATACTTTTGCAACACATATTGAGTGTATAATTCACAGAGACAAACACGACTCAACAACTGGTTTTCTCTGGATCTACTTAAAACAGGATGCAACTACGGGAGATGACGCTAGGAGTTTACAGCTTCTTGCTCAATATGAGCAAATAATTTTGTTTGCAACGATGGTTTAATTCACAATGAAAGCAAATTTAAAAAATGCACTCAGGGGACAAGTATTGTATTATCCTGAAAAGTAAAGTGAGAAAAGTGCGACGCAGTGACACGGTGCAGCCAAACAATGGACGCTGAAAAAGAATGGGCTTCGTCCCTCACGTTTGTACAACTGAGAAAACTACAGGCTTTAATAAAAAAACACACGAAAGTAGACAATACACAGACTGTGGCTGATTTAGAGCTTTCTGTTAAACTGTGCCGTAGTTAAAATGGACACAGCTAGCCTCAGAGTCCGCTGGACAACAGCGCTTAGCGCAACTTTAATGAAGTGTCGAACAATAGCTAGCGGGTCCACCGCAATACTTCACGAAAACAGAGCCTCTTCGCAGCTAACAACGCGTGAACCAGATGTATCACCTTACATGTATTTTTCTGTAAACACAGAAAAGGTTAACGCTCACTGAATAAAGCTGCTCTCATGCCCAACCAGGTTTAGCTAAATGTTTTCTTTGCTAACTGAGCCCAGCTGAGCCGGACCGGTTGTCTGCCAAGCTAGTTAGTTAGCTAGCTAGCTAGCTCGCTAGGTTACAGTTACTTTCACTTAAAACTGTTTTGGAACCATTTTTTCTACTTTTTACTTGTAGAACATCTGTAAATCGTGGTGTTTAACGTGTGCGTTCCCTTATGCTACCAATTGAGCAACTTTTAAAGTGGCTGGACAACTTAAAGCGAACTGGAGTGACTCGACCGTCCCATTGTTTGGAGGTGGATCTCAGTTAGTTAGCTAGTTAGCCAGCGGATGCTAACATCAAAACATAACCTCTGGAAAGTTTTTTCCCCAACGCCTGCACGCTATATTTTCCTCTTTAGCTACCCTCATTGCCAACATACAGCTCTTACAAAGAAAGCTATGATTATATATAAGTTTAAATGCATTAACTGTGGAGCAACTCGGTGTCAGAGCAACTAAATTGCTGTGCAACTCTGCAGGGACTCCCATGTCTGACCAGCTAGTAACACACATACAGTCGAAGCTACTTTATCTTTTATATCTCTAACTAACTAATTAAGAAATGCATGCATTTTTTTACCGTTTCCATCACTGGCAGAAAGAGCTGGAGAGGACAGCTTGGGCCTCTTGGCTGAAGGCGGGCCGGACTCCAGGACATTATCGGCCATATTTTTGACGAATTCAAAAAAAATGCTGTAGATCCACGGAGGGCAAACGTATTTCCCTTATTTGCGTCTCCTTATCCTTTAAGAAATGCTTCTGATCGTTCCCCCACCGCTCGGGGGGACGGTAGGGGAGAAGACAGCAATGTTGAACTGTTTCCCCCTCACAGCTCTCCCTCTCGGTTTAGTCCTCTCTGCAGATATCAGTCCCCCTCCCCTGTCGGAGATTTTGTTTCTTCGCAGATTTGAACAGGAGGAGGTGGGAAGGTGGAGTCGGCAAAAAAGGCAAGCGTGCGGCCCTCTGACAACCTCATGTAGCCTCTTCTGCGACACAAAAACTGTCCCAAGATCCGTCCTCGGCGCTGCCGTCAGTCCTGTCTGCCATAGTCGGCGGAGAAATCCTGTATTTCAGGTCTGAAACGCTCCAGCGGGGAGTCTCGGTCAGGGCACGAAAATGATAATTGCAATCCTTGTGTTAAGTCCTGGAGGCCGACATCTCATGCAACAGTTCTAAGATCTTTGGCTGCATGTGCAGTTTGTCTCACCTGGCCAGTAGACATCAAACTGCTGCCTTTCCGAGGCAACGGGGAAAAAAAGGCAGTGGAGACCACCGGCAGGAGATTTAAAAATACAGTTAAAGCAAAAGTGGTGTTCTCAAGTGCAATGCTGAGGAAAAAAAACTACTTGCAATGGCTTTATAGTAGGTGAATAAATAGAACAGATCTGCAGAAAGATGAAAACGCTGGAGTCCCACACTTGCGAGCAACTCCGACAAAAAGAAAATCTACTGCAGATGCGTAGATGCCCATGCATGAGTTCTCTTTTGCATGTGCATGCTGACTAAACTGTGCACTTAGTGTTTGACCATGCAAGGCACTGGGTCAGAAAGGACGGACTCGTATTGCACATTTGGGTTGTTGCAACCCCTTTTGCACGATTCTGCCTCTTGCAGTCAGCGGCAGGGTTGGCAAAGGTTGAACAGAGAAAATGTAAAAAAAAAATAAAATAAATAAATCACTGTGCAATCGATTCTGATGCACTTTATTCCTTTGACAGCATACTTCTTCTTCGTGAGGCTCAATCACAGCGCTAATTGCCAATCAGCGGGCAGTCAGATTGATCCAATTAGTTTGATTTTTGCAGAGGGTCACTTATCTTGTGCTCCAGGAGAGGTTCCTCCTCCGGGGTTCGCTTGCTTTAAACACTAGAAATCTCAGATAATGCACAAAAAAAAAAATCAAAAAAGATAAACATCCCCCAATATGGAGATATAAGCAGTTGCTTATAGGATGTCTTGAGCATGCAAGCGAGGAGAAAAAGATGTGAACCAAAACCAGGAGCACTCAGCTGCAGGAGAAATGTGATAAAACAGACGATGAGAAATTGTGGCTATTTCGGAAGCGGAAAGCTTCAGATCGGCACAATAATGCTGACACCCCCCTGTAAAATATTTCGGGGCTGACAAAAATCCTCTCATTGACTCTTTGTGATGGAGAAAGCCCCCCCTTCGTGTTGATCCTGGCAGTTTTCCCCCCTTCTCTTTAAACCCGTTTTCCTTTCCACCTCTCCCTTCTGCCCGGCAGCAATTTATTTATATAATTGTCTATGCGGGCTCGTTCCTTCCTCCGCGACGGACACATTATGATTTTTCATGTTGATGTTTTCCCCCTTTTTTTTTTTTTTCGCAGGTTTTTTTTTTTTTTTTCTTCGTTAATGTGAATTTACAGCCCTCTTCCGCCTCTACTCTCCGTCTGCGCTCCGCAAAACACCCCCTTCCTTGGATTTTTCGGAGTATTTCCTCCTCATGCAGACACACACACATATATACATTTATATATATATAAATCACCGATGCGATTTTCCCTCCGCTGACGTCTTTTCGGTTCGGTGATGCTTCGGCGTCTTGATAAAGCGGACGGGATTTCGCCGCCGCTCTTTCTTCCCCCGGCGGTTCCCGGAGCGGCTGTCGTCGGTCGCCGGAGTCGCTCCTTCTCTCGGTTATCTCCTGTTTCTGACGGTCTGTCCGCACAAACAAAATGGCGGCTTGTTGTTTCTACTTCTCTGATACGGGGGGAGGGTTGGAGGTACAGCAACATTAGGCGTGAAGGGGGGAGGGAGGGAGGAAGGGAAGAAGAGGGGATGTTGTCTTCGTAGGTGCTCGGGATTGTCCGGAAAACCGGTTCCGCGCTCCGTCGGCAGCCGCCGATTTCAATCTGCAGAGGACGGCGGCGCTCCGTTTTTACCTTCATCTATCACGTTTATTCTCGTATTTACCGTCTGCGCATGCACACAGATGTAGTAGAACTACATAAACTCAGTACTCGTGTAAAACTGCATATACTATTACTAGTAAAGTACTCAAAACCGGCTCCGCGCTCCACTTTTACCTCCATCTGCCGAATAAATACACTTATTCTTCTACTTATCTGCACATTTACACAGATGTAGCAGAAGTACATAAACTGAGTACTCGTTTAAAAGTGTAAATACTCGCCTGGAACAGTAGTCTATTACTAGTAGAGTACCACTTACTCAAATGGAAGTTCATGATCTAAAACGTACTTTAAAGGACAAGTCCGGCGATTTTCTGTACGTGAGTTATTGTCAGCAAATCTCATAAACACATTTAACCCATCACAGAATTACATTTGCTCAATGGCAGATAATGAGAAAATGGGACTTTTTGGCACAGACAGGTAAAAGCCCCCCCCACAACATTAAAGCGCACTGCATTCTGGGTAACATTAGCCATGTTTTAGGTCACACCTTTTTAGAGTTTCTAACTGCAGAATAAAAATACAAACAATTGGCATAAAATGGGTACAGTGGATAAAAATGGGCTAAAATTATGATTATATTGTATTTTGTACGATTATGATATTGTTTTATGAATCATATTCTTAAAAGAACTATAGTTATTAAATAAATGTAGTAGAGTTAAACTAATTAAACTTTTAAATGTAGTGACAAAGTATGATATAGCATAAAATGGAAATAGTCAAGTAAAAAATAACTCAAAACTGTAAAGTACAATACTTAATGTACTTATTTATATTCAACCACTGTAACGTCTGTGTACGTAGAACCTGATTTTACCTTATTGTCTGGGCCATAGAGCTCTATTCAGTGGTGGAAGAAGTACTACAGTGTACAAATACTCAAAGTCAAAAGTACCAAACATACATGTACTCTTTATGCAGAATGACCCATTTCACATCAGTGAATATTAAATTAATGGATTACAATCATTGATGGGTTCCTGAACAGGCCTGTTGGGCACAGGCCTCTTCGCCTTGCGCCTCTATGGAGCGAATTACACTTCTTGTTTGAAAGTCAAACTAACTGACCACAAAGAAAGACAATATCTCAGAATGATCATCACTTCATCACACTCACTCACAAGAAAGAGTCAAGTAAAAAGTGATGGTTCTGAGTTTTAGGAGCTAAGACCTTAGGAACATGTCACGCAGTGCAGCGGTGTGGCTCACTGATTTGTATTTAAAAATGTTTAAATAATAATGAAGGTCTACAGCACAGACAAATTAGCTAAAAGTCAGTTTCTGGATCCACAAATGTAACAGTAAGTGGATGCAATTCCTGGTTTTATGGGATTTGTTGACAGTAACAAAATAGACAATATGCAGTAGGCCTTCTTCTTTAAGTAGAGCGGTAAATGTGCATATGCAAAATCTGGGCATCCCTTAATAATTAGGATACGAAACATAAATCACAACATTTTAATCTTTTAAACACTAACATTATTAAAGTATCTTTGAAACATATTTGTAAAAATAATATTACACAATCAAAAATGCATTGTATCTTTATTGTACCTTAAATCTTTTCACTCATGGTGAAAAATGAATTTGATGCCCAAACATTTGCACATGCTCTCTGATTTCTGTTCAGTTTACGACATGAACAGTATCTACAATATGTTATATATATATATATAATATGCTGCTATTAGTCATTTGTTATGTTCCATATCCTTGTGAAGCTGGTTGAAACTTTCTAGTTTAAAAAAGAAAATCCCAAACTTTGCACATCACGTAGCTGCAAGGCCATTTTAAATGACATAAATGTAAAAGGGAAGCATTTCCTTGATGTTATTTATGAGATATGCATAGAAATGGTAATTACTGGGAGATGTTGTGTCACCTTGGGCAGGTAGGATTAATGGCCGTCATGGAGTCTGTCAGCCTGTTGTTGGGTAGTGAAATATACGGATGCCACATCCAGTTTTAAAGCATTTTGAGACACTTTATCCTGACAAAGATCCACGCTGGACTGAAACACTGTCACACTTCAATAAATCTGAGGCTTTGAGTTACTGTGCAGATGTTAATTTTTCATTCATGCTCACTACAATGAAATCATCCGGTCACTGTAGTGTAAGAACAAAGACAGAGTTAAGAAAAGGGTTGTACATGCTTAATGTGAATCTTTTCATCTTTAAAAATGCATATAAACTGTAAAAATGTAAATAAACTGAACTCAGGTTGAAGCTATGAATGAAAAATAGTAACAGGACAATATAGTGTTAACTATGCCGAAAGTCTGGTAAGCACTGGTAAGCACTGGTAAGCGCGGCAAACACTGGGTGTCACAGTTGTTATCAGGTCATGTCGTTAATCTGCCGGGTACCCTGACAGGCAACACTACTATCTAGTCCTAATCTATCTATCTACTTTAAAAGTGAACTAACATACATTTAAAATGTTTTTAATTTCTAATCTCAGCCAAGCAAGCGGTAAATATCCCGTGGGTCGAGCCAGCCTCATATCTACATTACCTTTGCTTAAGCTAAGCTGCTGTGGCTCCACTGGTTACCTCAGTGTAATGTAATTTAGCGAACTTTTAAAGGTGGACATTCTTAGCTGCGTCACCTGACCTTGTATTCACATCATATCTGCTCAGATTGAGCTGCGGTGGCTGGTCCATTTGAGAACTAGCCTTTCTCAGTTGTAAAATACCCGTCACACCAACTGAAGTAACACTTTTCAGTTAAGCAAAAAATATTTGGATATACATATTTTAGTGAATGATTCACTTGAGTTTATTCACTTCTTACAGAGTGCATCATAATTATGTCAATCTACATATTTGTAGAGAGGCTGTGGTTGAAGTTTTTGTGGTACCAAAAAGGACAGTGTGCTCCACTGTACTAGTTTAACTAATTTCTTTGGATTTAGATATAGATGGCATTAAAATTAGACTCTTACATTGGACAATTACAAGCAAACATTCTTTAACACAATAAATCTGCATTAAAAAGAATGCAGACCAAGTTAAAAGAAGTGAAAAACAACATTGTGCTTCTAAAACTGCAAAGTTAACATGATCGTTTTGTCTGTGAGGGTTAGTATGTGGGGTGTTCCTAGCCTGCCTATGTAACCCTGAGGTGAAACACTGATTTCCTTTTCAGATCTTTGTAGCCTCTATCATAATCATCAGTTCTCATGTTGCGTTCAGTGATAGATATGAAATAAGGTATAATGAGATCTTTTAAAGACGTATAAACACATTTTTCTTTGAAAGACACTGAGAATACACACGATGCAAAAGGTTAACTGTTTGTAGATTCTGACTCATAGCTCAGCACTGGATTTCACCTGCTGATAGCACCATTAAAATGCTAGACAAACGTCTTACGTACATAATTAGGAACGTTCTCCGGTACAGTCACGAGCTGTGCTGTAGCAGCCACAGACCTGACAACAGAGCACAGCAGCTACAACGTAGTATTCGTCATAATCTCCATTAGCACACATTTAAATCCACCTTTCCTGCAGAAGAGCTCTTCATAACCATTAAGGTGGAAGCATACTTAATATTTTCTTGTCTGGTTTTCTGATTTGGAATTTTTAGATATGTATTGATCAATATCATGACTTTAAGCACTCACATTCACAACTGCTATCTTTGCTGTTGAAGAAGACACACATGAAACCACCTTTGTTTGTTTCTTTAAATATTCAAACAGACAATTAAAGTGTCTGTAAAATGACTGAGCCCCCACACCAGACGTTTTGAGGTCTTACTGATACTAAAACCTCTTGTTTCTTCTTCTAATGTGCTTCCACCTTTCACATACCCTGCAGAAAAAGCACAGCATGCTGCCTGCCATCGATGCGGTGGCTCACTAGGTCACTTGTCTGTCTCTCCCTGTCCTATCTCTGAGCACAGGCCTGCTCTACATCAGCGATGGTCTTTGGTGCACCAGAGGACAGAATCAGAGGTCCTCCCTTGTCTCGGATCACCACATCATCCTCAATCCTGATGCCCAGGCCACGGAAACGCTCTGGAGCTTGTTCATTGTCCTCGCCGATGTACAACCCTGCGACAAGAGAAGTGTAAAGTTTTTATTAAAGCAGGAATATGACCCATAAAAGAGACGCAGATGAGCAGATATCTATAAGAAAAATCAAGACAGTAAGAGGGTATATAAAAGCTTAGTTTATTAACACCTGGTTCTATGGTGATGACCATTCCTGGCTGCAGAGGTTGTGAGCGGGACAGCTCAGGAGTGTCATGGACGTCCATGCCCAGGTAATGACCAACATGATGGGGGCAATATCGCCGTGCAGCCTGGGGTGGGCATACAAGCATGAGAAATGTTATTTGTTTTCAGCTGCTTCTTTGTTTTGTGAAAACTGATGTGAAACACAGTGATGCTGTAGCAGAGTCCATTTTTAGTTTATTTCTCCGATTACACTGGTCAACAAATTCTCAAAAAAAGTTTCATTAGCCGAATAAAACTTGTGCTAAAGTGCCTTTAGCCAAACTTTTCTCGCTGCACACATTTGTCTATCACGACCGGTTTTAGAAAGAAGGTCGAATTCCATAAGAATAACTAATAATTTGCACAGGTAGCAAATATTATGTGGACCAGTGTTATTACCTTTATTAAATCAGCATCACTGGTACCGGCCTCGACGATGCCAAGTCGCCTGAGCTGACGCCCCAGCAGTGCCAGCATGGTACTATAGATGTGATCTAGACTGACTCCTGGGGAACACAGAGACAAACAGGAGCGTTGGACCTCCAGGACGGCCTCATACAGCTCAGTCTGGGCAGGGCTGAATCTGGCAGGAAAGAGGAAGGTGCAGCAAAGGTTTAAGGTATTTTTGGTCATTAGTAACAGAATAATTCAGTAACACTCCACCATAAAATATTCAAATTCAAGTTTAAAATACAAAAACATTTCAGGTGGTTAGAAAAAGTTAGAGATTTGTTCTGCATGTTGCGAGTCATACACTGAACTTTATGTGGTAGTAAAGTGTTAAGACGTCATCACGGTGATGTCATGTGACCTTGGATGTCAAGTACTGTATCACACAGTCAGCTCCAGATTCAGCCCTCATCATTTTGACAACATGACTTTATCTTACTTACTTTCCATTCACTGGCCACGTTCGAGTGATATCGCTGACATAACCAAAGTATTCACAACCACCATCGAGCAGCACCATCTCACCATCCTGACAGAGGAAGGAAACAGATATGAGTCAATCATGTTATTCAGTTTACTTCACATACATGTGACTGAACAACATCATTTACAGATGCTTAACATGGGTGTTCACAGTGATGTTTAGTTCACTCCCATCGTTTTACCTTAATAATCTGGTTGTTGTTTATGTAGTGCAGAGTATTGGCTCGATTCCCTCCAGCCACCACGGGGGGGTAGGCCAGGAAGTTGGCGCCATGGACTCGATTCTCAAAATCAAACTGGTAAAAGATTTTATGTTAAAAAAAAAAAGCTCTCTGACCCGAGCAGTGACTGTGAGCTTTATGTTTGTCGTCATCTATACTGACCTACAAAAGCTAAACACAGTAAATAGTTATCTGAGTGAATAGTTATTCAGCTGAAACAACAGACAAACAGTTTATCAAGCTAGATCGAAAGTTTTTTATCAACCAGCTTTCACTACTACTCAGAATACAAGCTGGTTTTTTACTGTGCCACAGCAGAGCATGACGGCCAAATACTGTGCATAATGAACTACGACTCTTGACTGCTTGAGGACCAAAGAGGACATTATTTTCTAACTGATGCTTAATTATGACTTCAATAATTATCCTTATTGTTCATAATGTATTACAGCTGTTGAAAATACTAATTAAACAATTTCAGTCAGACACTAACATTGCAGTAATCACAATATGCTGAGCAGTAAAGATATGAAGTTCATAACAGGTCACACAGAGCTCATCTTAATTTTTTGTTACCTTAGCAAAGAGCACAGCTTCATCCACGTCTCCTCGACACAGAGCCATTGTCTTCTTAAAAGCCTGAAAGACAAAGACTCGAGCTGAGCGTGTTCTCTGTACAGATTCAGTCCAGATACTTACTACTTACAAAATGAGTTCTGTGTTTCAACACATTCAATTGGGAAAAAAACAACAAAATGAATGTACTCCCAGTCTCAGCTTTAATTTACATAGGTTTACATCAACATTAAGAGAACAAGAGTGCAAGTAGAAGTCTTTTTAACACAAAGGCTTTGAGGTGGTGACCTCAGTCAACCTGAGGGTAACGTTAGTGTCAGTGTAGAAGGTAATGAGGGTCATCAAAGAAAATTCAGAGATTCGGTTTTACATTCAGCATACAGTACATACACATACAGTCAGCAAAAAAATTATTTGAACCCCTGCTGATTTTGTAAGTTTGCCCACTAACAAAGACATGATCAGTCTATAATTTCAATG
>JAUBNQ010000027.1:19103868-19114331 GCA_032353495.1 Ctenopoma kingsleyae
TTATCAGTTCTACCCATTTCTCATTGGCTTGATGCTAGATGCTGAATCAAAACTGTCCCCTGAAAGATAAATGAGTCAGCGTCATCTCATCTCATCAGTCAAGTGGTTTGACTCTTACATATTGATCAGTGATCAAAAGATGTTTAAAACCAACACCTGCTCTTTCACTTGTGCTCTGGTGAGTGCACTTAAGGAATTCTGCACGGTCTGTTTCTGTCACAGTGTCACACATTCCAGCATGAGCGAACTGTGGGGTCCAGTGCTGCTGTCAAAGGCTCCTCTGTGTCGCCGTCACCTCAGAGACAACAGGAATGCACATCCACTGCAGCGCTGCCTCCCTCTGCAGAACAAGGCCTGGAAAGACTGTTGAAGGATGGATTGGTTTGGTCAGAGGGAGGAGCAGAAACGTCAGATAGTGACAAACAAATTATGGCAGAAGAGATCGGGTGAGATATGTGAAAAAAAGGGACTCAGAGACAGACAGAGGGAAGAGGTGAGTTGAGTCATAACAAAAGATGGCGCCAAAAACAGAGGCAAATATGACAAAGCACAAGATAACATAAAAACACAGAGAGGAAACTGAGACATTTATGTGACCTATACTCAATTTCCTGTCTACAAATTCTCACATTTAAAATCAATAACTAGACGAACAGACAAACTTCAAACTACATGTGTGTTTATTTTCTGCAGGTAGTTCAGAGCGAACATCCTCACATAATTACACGTCCTGCATGATACTGTATCTCCTCTATCTAACCCAAACAATCTCAGCCGCACAGAGACACCCTAAACAGGAGGCCAGTTTATTCAGAGGAGGCCCAGAGCGGCCTGACATTTCCTGTCCACATGCCAAAGGAAAAGAGACATTCTTCTGCTAGACACCCCGTATTTCTGTCTGCTTTTGTCCTGTAACTGAAAGACCCCGTCTCATCCCACACTCTTACACCCAGCTGCCTATGAAGAGGAGGAGAAGTTACATCCCCAAATCAACTTAGTTTATCATCAAAATCAGCAGGCGTTACCATACGTTCAGCTATAAATGTATTTCTAGAAACAAATTATCTTCACATTCATATTTCGATTTAGATTGTGGCAAAAGCCTGGCTTTCACCTGCTGCTCGATTATCTGAAGAATGATGTAATAATAATTGCAGTAATATGCGTTGTGGTTTTAAGCAAGGATTAGTTCATTGTCAGTCCTTTAAATCAAATAGTATGAGTCACCTGCCTTTAATATTCCATTCATTACAGGCAGTATCTGGAAAGCTCTCCTTCCCAGATTCTGGCGCAATACTAGTATTAAAAAAAAAGCAGAATGAAACTCTGTGTCACTCATGGACAGGATCAGCCAGGTTTCTCTTGGCTTCAACCTGCTCTCCTCTGGGGCACAACACAAAACTTTTTATAGTTTTACAACGTGAGAAAAGAGCTTTTTGCTCTTGATTGCAGGGAACCACCAGAAGAATGAGTCACACTGAAGGAGCCAAATCCTCTGTACGAGATTTAAATAACACACAGAATTAAACAAAGCAGTCCTGTGAGAGCTGAATGATGATGACACCTTTCTTTTCTCACCTCTGACAGTGTCACTGCTACAAACTGCGCTTCCTCCAGAAACCTGTGTCAGTGGACAATAATTGATTGAAAGCGCCATCTAGTGCTCCAGGACCTCGCTATAGTGTCATTATATAAGGTCATGGTTGAACGCTGATAGAGGAAATCCGTTGTGCTGGGATGGGACATAGCGGGGCTTTTCTCTTGGCCGCCGATTGGCTGGTCGTGGCTGATCGTGGGTTGAGTATCCGAGTGCGCCAAGGTGTGCGTAAAGGAGGTCCTGTGTTTGCCAAACTAGTGACGCCTCGGCTTCCCTTCTAGACACTCTCACCTCTCTGCTCAAGTTTCACTCATGACTCGCTCCTGGACCTAAATGTGACGTGGAGGACTCGATTACTCTGCGCCTTACTGCAAAATACATCCGAGCGCGTTAAAGCCATGAGTGGTAAGTCCGCGTTTAAGATTTCAGTGTCTCAGTCAGGGCTCTGTATGTTCATATTCGTTTAAAATGTGTCACTGGGAAATGATTTACAGGCTTGTGTTTCTGTGTGTAGGTCTACTGGGCTGTGCTACAGCCTGTTTATCGCATACTGTCACTGGATCAGGATTCTGGTCCGTGTCAAGTACTAGTTCTGAAGCACTAACACTTTCTTAATAAACCACACTAATGTCAATCCTGACACATGTGTAATATGGTGTGCACTGCAGACGTATACACTAAATGTACCAGTATCAAGTCAAGTCAAATCAACACATCGGATAGAAAATCTTGCACAGCTGATTAATTGAATATCTCATTTTGTTAAAAAGATAAATTTTCTTTAAAGTTACCTTCTTCTTTTTTTTTTTAGAATTAAAACATCTGTTAACTAAAACTCCAAGATGACACCCCCCATACATGAATTGATTTAAGCAAATGTTGGATGCAGTTTATTAAAAGCCTGTCACAGAAATATACTGTTGAATCATTTATCTCCTGTATGAAACATATCTGAGTTAAATATGTTTTAGCTTTAGTTATTTTCCCTGTCACATTCTAAGGAAAGGTAAAAGTACTGCAGATATAGTTTGGGTGAGTGTTTTCTACTGCTCTGAAGTGGCAATAACATGAGAAACAATGGACTGTGGTTGATGACAGAGATTCCAGACCATCCAGACCTGCCTCAACCTGCTTCCGAGCTCACATCGCTGCTCGGAGCAGACACTCGCTCTCATCATTAGTAAACAGAGATCAGTAACAGACACAGAGGGTAAATACAGGATTGATTTGACTAAATGGAAGCAAATACCCATCATAAGTTATTAGAACCCAAAGTAACGTCTTTACATTTTTTTCTTCAGCAGAAAAAAGTGCATTTTAAAGTGAAACAAAATGCACATTGCACTGCACATCACACTGGTGACCTGGATCTCAGTGTGATTAAAACAGATCCACTACATTTGTTAAACAAAGTTCAGACACAGGCTTCTGTGATCAGCATGACTTTGCTGGGCTCATTCTGTCATAGTGTCAGTCACCAGTTCTGTTGTTGTCACTGTTACATGCTGATAATACAGATAATAACTTACAGTAAGTTTATATATGCAGCTGGTTTTAACAAACTCCTGAAGTGGCAGCTTCATTCGTTCCTTCACTGAGGTGAACGGGGCCCACAGAGCTCCCTGGTGTGTTTTTAGGTGTGCATCTATGAGTCATGTCAGAAGTATATTCATTCCATTGTTCTGAGACACTGAACCGCCAAGTGTCTTTACCACTAGTTTAAGCTCCTCATAAAAGCACAGCCTTTGCTCTACAACTATAAAAGATAGGCTAAAACCACCGTGCTGTTATAATAACTCACAGAAATATGCAGTAGGTTGTTATTCATCCACGTTTTATGAGCTTTAACACTGCACTGAATATAAGAAGTAAGTGGAATTTAGTTGGCAATAACACAAGAGCAGTATGCTGCCTGCTGCAAATGGATTCAGGTTAATTGTGGATCTGTCAAATTCATCTGTCAGAGTCTGCAGACATTTTGCAGCAGTAAGTAAATCCCACTCAACATTCCAGAGAAAGGTATGCCACAGATCAACCCACTAATCCTTTATGCAGTCTGCTTTTGTTTAGTCATTCAGTGCCGGACAAAAAGGTTGAACGTGTAAAGCTGAAAATAATCTCATTCTAAATTTCTTCCTCACATGTGCTTCTGATGTCTAATCTTTTCATTACAGTACAGTCAGGAATCACAGAAGTAACATGCTGTGTGGTTTCGACCCTCTTTTAATGGCTGAGAGCTGAACTCAGATAAGCATAGTCAGACAAAAACAAATTCCAATGGAATTCTCCATGGGAAAACTATTTAGTCTACAACTGGACATAAGACATGTCTGTAAAAACTGGTCCTTAGGGTTGAAGTGGGCAGATGAAAAAGACATTTACCACAGTAACAAACATATGCACAACCCCGTCTTTGCATTTTTTTTAATGCACAGTCCATTTTCTGGACATCCTATCATTTTCCTGACTACAGCCTTGTGACTCAAATGAAACATTTTCGGTTTCTTGCAGGTGTCACAGTTTGGGCGGAGGAAAGGGACATAGCTTTGGAGGAAGTGCGATCTTTGCCCCCTTGGTCAGAGGAGCGCTGTGAGGAGCTGTGGGATCGCGTGGAAGGAGTGAGACACAAGCTCACGCGCATCCTCAACCCGGCTAAACTCACCCCGTACCTGCGCCAGTGCAAGGTCATAGATGAACAGGATGAGGACGAGGTGCTCAACTCCACGCAGTATCCTCTGCGCATCAGCAAGGCTGGTGAGAGGACGGAGAATTCACTTATCAGCAGCAGTAAATTAACCTAAGTTTCAGTGTGATCATTATTATCCATGAAGCTGCTTAGAAATCAGAGAAAAACGTGGTTAAGAAGAGAAACAGTAAACAGTTAAATGTAATAAGATGTAAAACTAGACATTTTAAGAATGTCTGTCCAGACAAGTAAAGAAGTGAAGTAGAGCTGCGACTGTGTTGAGTCCCAAAGCATGTTGAAGTGAATGATTGAGCAGCAGGGTGAAAGACAGAGGAGCAGGTGGTGGAGCGTCATTTTGTAGTGGAAGAACCAGGCAGAAACTGGAGTAAGAGAGTAAAATAAAAGGCACTGATAAGTAAAGGGGAGTGTGAGGGACGAGGAATGAGGAACGAAGATAACGATGAAGGGGAGCTGTTGCAAGTAAAGACTGGATACGGACAAGCACCTGGTCCAAGACTGAGTGTTTCTGATTATTACTTCACCACCAGTGAGTTACCTCATGCCATCATCATCCATCATGGTCATGTTTGTAACAGTAGGGGTAAGTTAAGCTCACATCAAAGAGAGAGCGTTTTTGTGGTCAGATTTTCTCGTGTTTATCGTACTGATATGAACATGCACCAGTTTGTTTAGTTTGTTTTATCACCACTGTTGAGGACAGTGTCTGCAGGACAGTGAATAATGATGATGAACATTATTTCAGTTTCCACATGTTTCCTTTTCACTGTACAGGCCGTTTGCTGGACATCCTGCGTGCTCAGGGCCAGCGAGGTCTTCAGGCTTTCATGGAGTCACTGGAGTTTTACCACCCGCAGCAGTACACACTGCTGACTGGAGAACAGCCCACACAGCGCTGCTCGCTCATACTGGGTATGTAGTTTTCTCTGCATGTGGACGGATGGGAGGATGACAGAGGTGTGGACTGAACACTCAAAACTCTCTGCAGAACTAAAACAAACAAAAGATGTATAGCCACCATGATAACTTACCTGGGAAACAGGTAATCTGAAGCTGGGATTACGTGGTTGAGTTCAGCATTCTCAGCATTTCTTCCACAGAGTATGCCTACAATGTTTTCAGTCTGACTTGCATGTGTGTTTGCCATTTCTACACATAAATCCATATCCTCCTTGATCCTGGCTCTCTCTCCCCAGATGAGGAAGGTCCTGAAGGTTTGACCCAGTTTCTGCTGCTGGAGGTGCGTAAACTGAGAGAGCAGCTTCGAAACAGCCGTATGTGTGAGCGGCGGCTGTCTCAGCGCTGCCGGATGGCGGAGGACGAGCGCAGCCGCGCTGAGCGTAAAGCGCAGGAGTTGCGTCACGACAGATTGCAGCTCGAAAGGTTTGTCCGACTTTTCTAGGTGGTTTAGTTTGTTCCCCTAAGATTAAATTCTGTGGAAAGAGGCTGAGAGAAAATACAGTCGTGTCTCAGAGAAATCCACCTTGTGTTAGACAGAAACTAATCAATGAGAAGTAGTAACAGTGTTTGCTCTGGATGACTTGTAATCTTAAGGCTGCGTCAGGACTCTGAGTCAGCCAGTCGAGAGCTGGGAAAACTGAAGGAGAGACACCTGGAGCAAGCAATGAAGTACTCCAGGGCCCTGGAGGAGCAAGGCAAAGCCTCCACCCGAGAGAGAGAGCTACTGAGGCAGGTAAGTTGTGAGGAGCATCACAGCTGAAAACAGAAACTGTGAAGAGATATCTACGCTGTTTACACTTAATTTGCTGTAGTGGGGCTACACAAACAGACAGCGTAAAAACCAAAGCATTGTCTGAAGTGAAGAGTGAGGTTAGTGGGTGAGTCATTCCCTTTATCACAACAGCATTTTTCAGCTCAGAATCTAAAAGCAGCTGCACAGTTGCTGCAGAAACAGTGAATTTGTTGTCAGTGAAGTGAGCAGTTTAGACCCTGTGTGGAGATGCTATCAACCTCCTCAACCTTTATTTAGTGTGTGTGCTGTCACAACATGTCGACCAAGACAACCATACCACTGAGGAATGAACCACTGGCAAATTCCTGGAGATACGTCTGTGTAATTTAACGAATCAACATGTTGAACCCACTGAATTATTTTCACAGTGCTCTTCCTACCTTATCAGTGTGCCTATTAATAATATTAATGCAAAAACTTGTATTTTATTCTGCAGAATTACCTTTTTATTGTTTTTATTCCAACGCGTTTTAAACATATTTTACAGCGTCATACCAAATATTGCAGAAAAGTCAGAAAACCTTCATTTTAGAATGTCTGTGTTGGGTATGTTTTAATGGCCGCTTTGCTGCTTTTACAGGTAGAGGAGCTGAAGTTGAGGTTGACAGAGGCAGAGAAACACACAATCAATGGTCCAGGAGATACCGCAAAAGCAAAAAGGAACAGTTCTAATGGAATAAATGGTTCTCCGCCTCCTTTGCCAGAGAAACCCGTGAATCACACTGAGAAACAGAAAGCTGATAATACAGGAACTCAGATGAGGGACTCAGTTCCCCCCACTGGAGTCATCGTATGTTTTAAATCTACGATTTTTATCATCTGAAAGCATCTTTATAAGAGTCAGAGCGAAACCAGGTTATGTTTAATGTTTCTGTTGTTTACCTCAGGCTCTGATGGACATCCTGCAGCAGGACCGCAGAGAAGCTGCAGAGCAGAGGCAGGAGCTCTGTGATATCATGGCCAAACTACAGGCAGAGCTACAGAGCACAGAGGAGATCAGGGACAAGGTGAACATTTGTAAAGTGAATCACCTTAAGTATAATATTTGTTATTAATAGCTAAAATAAATTATTTATTGTTCTAAGTTAAGGATGTAAAGGTGAACTGTGTTTGTAGCTGGAGTTACAGTGTGAGCAGCTACAGCTGAAGGTGAGGACTCTCATGCTGGACTGGGAGACTGAGCAGAAGAGGAGTATGTCCTATTTCAACCAGATCATGGAACTGGAAAAAGAAAGAGACCAGGTCAGTGTCAGTTCAGTGGCTCTGAATTGAGCCTGGACTCGTGGCTCACAAGATCAACACTGTCCACATTTAATGTTCCCTTTATGTTCATATTGACAGTTCGTCTTAACAGCAGGTAGTGTTAACAGTTTCTCCGTGATGCCAACTTTCTAACAGGCCCTGCGTAGTCGAGACAGCCTGCAGTTGGAGTACACCGACTGTCTCCTGGATAAGAACCGTCTCCGTAAACGCATCGCGGAGCTGCAGGCCAACCTGGAGCAGCAGGAGAGGGAGCTGGAGAGAGAGAGGGAGCGGAGCCGGGAGCAAATGGAGCAGAGCACCTCCTGTCTGCATTGTGTGAGTGAACACAGCATCTTGGGAGTGAAGCACAGTGTTTCTGCTGCACCAACTGGACATTTTATGTTATTCCACCATGTGTCTTTGCTCCACAGTCCCACCTGTCTCTGTGCAGTGAGGACCAGTGTTACGGCCCCTGCTGTTCCCCTGGCCTGGACCTAAGCTTTCAGCACAATGGCACTTATCTGCTGCCAAGAAAGGTCAGAGCTCGCTTTCATCTCTCTGGTGACCATGATTATTATTTTACTCACATTTACATTAACAAATGTAGCTTTTGGAAATTAAAGTAAACGTATTCAGCTTCACTCCGATATTAATGTTGAGTGAAAGTAGGAGATGTTGTAATACATTCTTACACAACTCTCAACGAGTTAGTGCATGCACAATACCTCTCACTGGTGGTGAATAATACTGTGTTATTGTATCTGTGCTACAGACACCCTCTAGAGGCCAAACCAATGAAAACTCTGAAGGTATGTTTTGTGCACCGACACCTGGAAGATTATTTGCACAGAAAATTACTTAAGTACTTTATCTGTGTCATACATATTTAACTTATTTGTTTTCATATTATCATTGTTGCTCCTTCTCAGATTCTTGTTCCACCTCCGAGGAGAACATCCTGTCATCAGTAAGTGTCACAGCTCTGCATAACATACACTGCATGGACAGTGAAAAAGAAATGAAATGAATGAAACAATGAAAATATTCAGAACTGGTGTCTTTATTCACCTGCCTTCCCTCAGGCAGAACACAACGAGAAAGAAATAAATCGTCTCTCCACGTTCCCCTTTCCACCTTGTATGAACTCCATCAACCGACGGTTCAACACAGAGTGAGTTTATCAGCCGCTCGTAACCTCGTTCAGATGCAGTGTTTTCAGCCTGTTCTAACTAGTTTCTTCCCTTTTATTTAATTTGACAACATTAACATTCCCATTTTCCTTCTCTGCAAAGGTTTGACTTGGACTCCTGGGGCAGTGATGAAAATGAAAATATTACAGGTACATTTCATTTGCCATATTTTATGTGAACAATACCGCCCCAGTCTTCCAAGCTAACAAAATGAGGCCCTGTCCATGTCAGGATAATTAACTCATTTTCTACACTTTCCAGTAATTTGGTATCAAAGTACAACTATGGAAACCAGAGACTGATGAGTAACTAATAAGTAATGAGGCTCTGCCGTGTTTTCAGGTGAGCACAGTGAACTTCCTTTGTCAAGCTCCTGGATCTCGCTACACTCTCATCCCTTCCCCCTCGACTTGATCAACCTGCCTACCGTCTCTTCAAACCAGCCCTATCCCAGCATTCCCAGGTACAGCCTTAAAGTACTGACACACCACACTTCTTTTCTGATTAATAGCCAGTATTAAATATCACTTGTGAACTGCCGAATACTGAAAGATGCTGATGATGCACATGAAAGGCCTGACATGCAAACTGCAGTACAAAACCAAAGGACTGTTCCCTCTCACTACAGCATTTATTTTACAAGTCTGTGCTGCAAATAAAATAGCAATATAATATTTACAAACTGATCTAGATATAATCTAATATATTTGTCTAATGTACGAGTCACAGCTTCATAAAGTTTTGCTGCCAATTCTTACTCTGTCTTAGGATACTCCCCCGCTCCCCGTCTTCCAGTCCTCCCACTTTACCAAAGCACAGAAGAGCCAGTCTAGCTGATGATATCACCATAGTTGGAGGAAACCGAACAGGGATCTTTGTCAGCCATGTGAGAGCTGGCTCCCCGGTTGAACAATGTGGACTGAAGGAGGGCAGTGAGCTGCTGGAGGTTTGTTTTTTTGTATGGTGACTTAATAATGTGTTAAGACATTTCAGCGTATCACAAATGATTTTTCTCTTCATGTCGTCCAGCTGGAGAGGGTTCTTTTTGGTGGGGGTAATGTGCAGCTGGGGCAGTGCACTGCTGAAGTAGCCCACTTTTCTCTGCAGTGGTGGACTGAGCCTTCATCACTCAAACACCAGAGCAACCCAGAGGGTGAGTATTGCACATATTTGAAAAATTAATACAAAACATTAATACTTCGTCAAGACTAAACTGAGTCCATCTCCTCATCCTCATCCATCATCAGCATACTCAAAGCTGTGCTCCGAGCTCTTGTCACCCAGCTTCGTGGGCGCTGACTCCTTCTATGTGCGTGTCAATCTCAACATGGAGCCTCACGGCGACCCACCGTCTCTAGGCGTGTCCTGTGATGACATTATTCATGTGACAGACACAAGATACAAGGGGAAATACCAATGGTGCTGTTCCCTTGTGGACCCATGCACTGCCAAGCCCAAGCAGGCAGGAACCATGCCCAACTACAACAGGTACACGTCGGCCTCAGTGTAGTTCTGAAAGACAAATATTAGCCTGTTTTGAATCTTGGACCATAGTGTGTAGGGATGTTAAAAGTAAGATCTGTGATCCATGTTTTAATTCAGCAGACATTAGGATTGTAAATAACCTGGATTACACAATTTTCCATCTCAGGGCACAACAGTTGTTACTTGTGAAGCTGAGAAAAATGGCACTGGAGCAGAAGGAGAAGAAGAAGATGGTAAGGTTCAATCTCAGAAGCAAACTATTGCAGATCTCATAACCACACTTAACATAATTATTAGGTGTTCACTTTTCTCCATTTTCCTACGTGCAGTTCTTGAGGAAGGCACCTGGTCGTGTACGACTCGTCAAGGCAGCGGACCACAATTGTCGTGGAATTGGTTCCACGCAGCAGGTCCTTTACACGCTCAACAAACGTAAGATCCAGCCTCAGTATATCACCAAACATGTGTGACACATCAATGGTTTGGATCAAA
>JAUBNQ010000027.1:19129757-19140148 GCA_032353495.1 Ctenopoma kingsleyae
TATTATTTATTAATTATTCTTCTTACATGTAGATCGATGGCTGTACACTGAGGACTATCTGCATGCAGCATGGCCCCCTGCTGACTTTTCACCTCAGCCTGAACCAGGGCAGCGCTGTGATTCGCTACAGTAGCCGGCAGGAAGCTGCCAAGGCCCAGGGTGCACTGCACATGTGGGTGAAGTCATAATCTCACACAGTGTTTTACGTTGAACATGCTGAATTGTGTTGATCTAAATATCTTTCCTGTGACTGCCTCTCAGGTGTGTTCTGGGCAACACCACAATCCTGGCAGAGTTTGTGAGTGAGGAAGAAGTCGCTCGCTATTTTGCACATTGCCAGGCTGGAGGGGCGGACGGAGCCAGCTCAGGAGGGGCAGCGACCAGTGGGACACAGGGTTCATCTGGATCAGGCACAGCTGTGGCCAGCAGTGGGGGAAGCTCTCCGGGGAGTGAGCGTACAGCAGCGGGCACAACTTCAGGTGGAGGTGGAAATGGTGGTGGAGCAGGGGAAAGTGGAGCAGCGGTTCTAGGCAGTGTGAGGTCCTCCAGCTCTGGCTGGCAGAGTCTCGAAGGTACAGGCAGTTCCTCGGAAACCTCTTCAGCCCAAGGAGCTGGGCTGGGTATATTTTCCCAGTGGAGCACCAATGGGTCAGGGGAAGGAGGAGGTGTTGGGGGAGTAGAGTCTGGGAGGTCTGGGCTCTGGGGTGGTATGACTGCTGGATACCCCAGCAGCAGCCCATGGGGGGCACCACAAATGGAGGAAAGGCACCAAATGGACAGTCCTGCCGCATTGTTGCCTGGCGACCTGCTGGGAGGAGGAGCTGATTCCATCTGATGAACCTCCTCCATTTGTACGTGTAGGTTTGGACACACTGATACGACATACACTGGGATACATTTGTACTTACTATAGCACACACACAAACACATTTACATGGTATGCATATAAATGTACTACACATATACACAGCTGTGCATACATATAGTTGGTATGCATAATAATGTGCACACATAAAGCAGAAATGTGAGACATGCTTACACACATTCTTGTGGCCAGACTTAAGCTATTATATAAACAAATGCAGGGACTGTTAGATGTGTATACAGCCTTTTTTTCCACAGATGAAGATTTCAACTGCTTAGACTTGAAACCTGAAAAAGAATGAAAGTCAGTTGGTCTGAGAGACTTGACTGGATCGCAGTTTGCTTAGTAAAGAGGGGACTTTTCAGCAGATTTACATACACGTGCACACACCAAATACAGACAAGCCTTCAGACAGATGGGCACTGTAAACAGCATTACTTTCATCTTACCTTCATAAGAGAACGTAAAACTACTACATGATGTGAGGTTTAAGTGCAGTTTGTGTTCACGTCCCGTTAGAGGCGGAATTCAAACACATGCAAACAGCTCTGATCGATAACAGAACTGTAACTTACTGTGTATGTTTATTTTTCCTGTTTGTATGTATGATTTTAATATTTGAACAGTGAAAATATTGAAAAATGTCATTGTTCTGTTTTCAAAATGCTGACCTCACGCACTCTTTCTCTGTTATTCTCTCTTGAACATGTTTGTTACTGTTGCAGTGATAAATGTTAAATTGCTGGCAGTTTGAGGCTACGTTGCATTTCTCCATGTGTCGATACTGTGTGCGGTATCATACACACTATATGGACGTGAGTGTGAGTGAGACTGAGACCAAGTAAGTGGATAAAAACCACCACAGTTGTCGTTCGTGTGAGCGTGAGAATGTGAGGATAATGTGTGTGTGCATGTTAACTGCCTGTCATATTGTGGGCAAGGCTGCTTACTATACAGAAGGTCTATACAAAATGTTTTGAGTGCATTCAGTGTACTGCTGACTGTGTGTTAAGAAATATTGGCACTAATGCTTTTTTCTCTCATTTGAAGTTGTTTTGTTTTTTAAGCAGACTTGTCTTTTTTATTGTCTGATCTGCAATAATAAAAAAAAAAGAACATTTTAATGACACAAAGAGCTGAAGGCATATGCGTTGAGAAAATGGACATGCCAAATCTTATCAAACTGTGTGGACTGGGAGGGGAGGGGAGGGGGGTGGGACAGGTTGTTTACAGATGCAGAGTAAGAGTTACAGTACGTTTTTAAATGTTCTGTTGTTGTGTATTCGTTTTAAATTAAGACAGGCTTTAACACTCCTGTTCAGTGTTTTCGTTTTGAGATTTTACAAAGGAAAAATTTATTTAAACAAATGAGAACAAGATTAATAAAGATGAAAAGTATTGGCTTCTAAATTTGTGCTTGTGGTCGTGTTTTTGTTTTTTTTTTATTATAAGTGTGAATTCTGGTTTGTGGACTTGGTTATAAGGACCAACTTATTGTGGTTTGAAACTTCCCTTTTTTCTCTGGGTATTTAACACAGTGTGACAGGTTCTGTTTTTATGCGTACGGTCCTGTTCCAGAGTCAGTGGCCCCTCTTTTAATTGTTTTTTTTTATGTGTAAACATATAATAAAAATCATCCAGTCTGTGGCTGTTACTGGGCAAATACAACTTCAAATGAACAGCATATAATGTCTTGCACCATAACTTGAAGTAATCATTTTCTGTATGACTTTATCAGCCTCTCAGGAACTTTGGCCCCTTCTCTTTTACAGTATTGATTCAGTTTATTGAGGTTTTTGAACATTTGCTTATGGACGGCTGTCTGAAAGTCCCACCACAGCATTTCCATTGGGCTGAGGTCTGGACCATTCCAAAACCAAAAATTCTTTTATTATTCTACCATTCTGGTGTAGATTTACTGGTGTACTTCATATCACTGCATGACCCAGTTTCGTTTCTGTAGAAATCCTGTTTGGTTTTTGCCAAACATGAGTCTGGACATTAAGACATTGTTCCAGATGTGTTGTGGATTGTTCAGATGCAGGTTTGTGAACCTCAGTCGTGGTGTCATGTTCTTTTTCGACAGAAGAGGCTTTCTCCAGGCAACCCTTGTTCAGTCCTCTTCTAATTGTACTGTCATAATGTTTGAACGTCACATAGCTGCATATTTTTTTAGCACAGTTTCCTGTCAGCAATGACCTGCAGATGACACTTAGCCACAAACACAACGAGGCTCTAAACCCCTAGGCTATTTAGCCAGAGGCTTGAATGATTTATTTATTTTTTACCATTTTAGCCTTTCTAATAGGCAGTGGCTTTCAAAATTCACTGACCTTTGGTTATAAGGATGGAACCCACATCTCCTGGATCAGCACTCCTGTACTTTATCTGCTTTCAGCATTCTAGACTTTCCGGTAGGGAGTTTTTCTCTCTTCTCTCTCTCTCTCGCTTATCTTCCTCTTGAGAATCTGTTGAATCTGCAGTTAAACCTCCTTCACCAGCATATGTAGATTCAGTGTATTAATGTAGAAGGAAGACGCGTTGGTGATCACATATTTTGTTTGTTTTTTGTTTCTTAATCCTCAAAGAACAAAAAAAATAGTGTTAAAGAGTTGTAGAGTTAGTGGAATCTAACATTTTCACTTCAGGATGCTGTGAAATATTGTCTAATCACTGTTTCTTTACAACATCCTTTAAAAATGTTTATTAAAATGTATTTTCCCTATTGAACAGATGAATGTCGCCGCCTCGTGGACATCAGTGGGAATGACAACTGAGGTACAAACTAGTCCACGTCAACATTCATTAAGTGATTTAATGTGGCAGATATACAGTCAGTTTTATATGTTTAATATATGAGGAAGATATATAATTAGTTTAATTTAATATGTACTAAGGAAAGTGTTTGATGTGCGGTAGTGTGTAAAAAAGTTGAAGTAGAGATGTGTGGTCATATAGTGCCCTCTACTGGCTAAAATGAAAAAATGCACAAACAAGGTTTCCCATAGATTAAAGTGAATGTTTGTCTCTATATGTCAGCACTGTGCTAGACTGGAGACCTGTCCAGGGTGTACATACCTCTCACCCACAAATAATTTCCCTCTGGGATTAATAAAGTTTTTGGAATCTTGAATCTTGAATTAGAAAAAAACTGGTTCTTCAAGATTTTTAAGAAACGATGATAGTGCCTTTGCCATAGCAAGCTGATTTTTTTTTATTTTTTTGTTATTCTGCATGTGGTTGATCGGAAATGTCTTATCAATGTTAAGTTAATTTGATTAACCTTTTAATCACAGATTTTAATAGTTATTTTGATCATTCTGAATTATACCGCTCCTCCTATAAATAAAATGTATTATTCAGCAAATGTACGATGACAATGAAGTCTGTTCTATTCCATTCTAATACTGTATTATTATGTATAATATTAACATATTAGTTTATGTTCTGTGTTCCCCCAGTTGTAAAACCCACTAATAAACCCAGTGCAGAAGTCAGCAAATGTCTTTTCTTTTCCATTAAAATGTTTGTTTGAATGTAATTTTGTTGTGACGTGAAGAGTTGTGAAGCAAGGTGTCCAGTGACATTTATGCAAAACAACAAGCTGCAAACACTTGTTTCCGTCACATCTGTAAATACCATGTGTTGCACACTGCATCACTGCATGGCACAGTGATGAATATGACAAAGAAACAACATTAATGGAGAGGTTTAAGGACTCTTCATAGACAGGGAAATAAGCCAGCTTGTCCATCTGTCACCCTCTCTATACCCTCTACAAACCAATCCTATTTAACGTGCACGTCACCGTGCAGTAAGCCACTGCTTACTGTATGAAATCACTAACAGGGCCTTCTCTGATGCTGCTGTGTTTATCACTGTCTTATGTGGCCACTGCCCACAGAAACATTGTCATTATGCGCCACTAATTATGTCGAGAGCAGAGCCTCAATTTAAAGGATTTCCTAACATATGGTGACAAATTGTGTTTATCACAGATGTCTTCTGCATGAAAGTTTGACATAGTGTGCAGTGATGAAAATAACTAAGTACAGTTGGTCAGATACTGTAGTTTGTAGTTTTGAGCCTACTTGTATTTAAGGAAGGAAAGGTGCAAAAAGTGATTCCTGCCTGTACAATGACTTTTGACTTTACCTGTTTGTGGTGGGAGATATGTTTCCTGTGTGCTTCTTTCTGTATTATCCTGCATTGTTTCCTGCATGTGTATGTTAGTTTATCTACCTAATGTATTTTTGCTGTTGTTTCTTTACTGTTTTACGACAGGCTGGAAAATTGTGCACTTATCCTTTAACATTTATTTGACTCTATTATATTATTCTAATGGTGTCTAACTGTTCTTCCACCTGTTCCTGCTGTGACATGCACACTTCTCTGTTGTGGATCGTTTTAATTAATGAATGGTCCAAACACGTAGGAGGGAGGGGCTGGGTGTGACGTTTTTCTTTAATGACGGCGCCCTGACGTGCCGGGGATGACATCATCGACGCTGCGTTGTTAAGTAACGAGAGGGGGAGGCAGAGCAGAGAACAGCCGCTCTTGGTGCTGCTGCTGCGGGAGCTTCTCAGGGACTATCAACAGGGAGCGCAGCCGACGACAGAGCTACGAGCTGGGGGTATGAGAGCCGCCAGAATCCGCTCCCATCCTCCTCAGCCCGGCCACTTGTCCGACTGACAACCATCGGAGCAGAACCTCCACCGAAGCAGCTCTCAGACGAACCCAATATCGGGTGAGTGGTGGGTCGGGGAACCGAGAAAACCAAGGGGGAAAAGGGGCCTGATTCGGCCGAATCGGAGGCTCCTATTCACGGCTTACAGGAGAGGGGGAGGGGGCCAGTAGCAGGGATGACGGTCTACACGGGCTGGTCCCGCACATTCGTGGGTGCGGTTTTAAGTGTTATAGTAAACGTGGCCAAGTGTGATATAACTACGTATTTTAAGCTCGGTTGAATCTGGAAAAGCTTCGCGCTGCAGCACGTATCGCGGTCCGGTAACTGGCGTAACGTCTCTCCGAGCGGCTAACGCGTCGCTCCAGCAGTTGTTGTTGTTGTTCTGTTTTGCACTAACGTTACTTTAACGCGTGTAGTTCGTACAAACGCGTGTTTTTTTGTTTGTTTTTTTTTAGCGTTTTTTAAACTAGTGCCAGCTGTTTCCGTGTTGCTCCCGTAACGCTCGGTCACAGGCGACGCGCGTCTCGTCAGATTAAACCGTGACCGGAAAATCTGTCGTTACACACTCTGTAAAAACACACACGGTTCGTTAACTGTTGTGTTTAACGTGCAGTCCGCACACACGGGTGGACCGTGGAGTGACAGCTGCCTGAGTGTGGGAGGCGTAGCTCTGTTTCTCGTGATTGGGAAATCGTTTGACTTTGGGTCTCTGACACTTGTTTTTCTCTTATTTTGAAGGACTTATTTTATTATATCCATGTAGGGTGTTTTCTACACAACTCTGGCTGATTACCTGTCAAACACTATATATAGGTGTGTGTGTGTGTGTGTGTGTATATTTAGAGGGTTTAACAACAGTACACCACCTTTTTTGGGACATTCTGTCTCCACAACCACCACTAAAAGTACTACCCCCACCCAAACCAGCAGTTATTCTCTGTAGCATCTTAACCAATCCACTGTCCTGGTGACCATTACTACCATAACAGCACATTGGCTAATTCCACTCGCTTCACATCTTTTAGACATCACACAATGCATTTTCCACGTTGCAGCAAAGGTTTAACCGTGTGCGTCCCTTGCGATGGTTCTCCCCATGCTGTAGGAGGATATGCAAATGAAGGCCATACGGGCATAATCTTAAACATACAGTGAAACACTGTGGGGTTTAAAACTGTGCGTCAACGTGCACGTACCAAGTAATTAATCAATGGCATTTACTGTACAAGTTGTTCCTAAACAGGTCCCTGGTTGCAGCACATGCGATACCCTCATGGTGTAATGCAACCTAACCGTTATTAACCCAAATCCATCTGCCTCCATTGCATCTACTCTGGCAGGCTGTCCCCATCAGCTAGAGTTGACAGGCTCACGTGTGACAGCGTGTTGGATCAGTTGATGTTTTCACTTGAAATGAGAACGGAGCGTTGCCAGCTGTTTAAGTTTGAATCCCTTACCAAGGCACAGATGATCGTTTGTCAGATATCATAACTGTTTATGTAGTTTTAGAATAGCTGGTGTCTGCAGGACTTTCTGTTCCTACTGCTTACAGTCAGGCAGAGTAACGGAGATAATTTATGTTGTGATAACGGACGTTTGGATGGAAGCACGCTGAACACAGAGGAGCTCTTCTGCAAAACCGGTGACTGTTCTGCTTGCTTCAGCTTGTCTGAGAATTTTTTTTTTTTTTTGCTTTGCCTTTGCTCTAAGTTAACATGAGACTGCTTCAGGTTTCTTCAGGTCTTTAGGGGATGTGAGTTGAGGCCACTCTTGCACTCAAAGTGCAACACAGGAATCAGCAAAGATCATACAGCTTATTTAATATCCAGTATTTTCTTCTTGAGTTCTTTTATAACTCAGTCTGGAAGTGTTATTTGAAGATGGAACAGTGCCTCATTTGGAGTTGGGGTCTACTGTTGCTCTAAGTGGCAGTTTGTTCGCTTAATGTTCCCAAATTGGTGGTGGGGAAGGCAGATTTACTTGATAAATGATGCTCTGCGCTCATGTGTCCTCTGCAGCACTTTGCTTTCTGAAGTTCATTGCACAGAATTGTCTGAGGGCCTTGACACAGATATAAAGCCAGCCAGCCCTTCGCGGCTGCTCGTGCCTTCCCTGCGTTGGCAGTGCCAGTGAAGAACAGTGGGGAGCTTAGTCCTGCTTTTTGCAGTGGCTGCACAATGTGGCGTGGTGGAGCGAGTACTAAATAAATGATGATCTTGCTCAGTATCACGTGCAGTTCAGCTCAGAATATGCACTTCATTTCCAAGTCCTAATGCTCATGGAACATTTGATTTTTGGTCCACTCCTCTTCAAAGTGCCAACTGGCATTTCTGTGTTGCCCTTCCCAGTTTTTGCTGATCTCAGTGCAACTACCTCCCCCTTCAAGCTACTCTACAAATCTAATCTTGTGTTTCTGGAAGCCAGACAGCTGTTTACTGATCATCTGGCCTCCGCTTAGGTCACATTCTCACACGAGCATGTGGTCAGCTCCGTGTGTTTTGCATTGACGAACGTCATGTGAGCAGCTGACTGGCCCTCTTTCTACCACTCTTCTAACCGTATCTGTGTTGTCTGTTGGTGACAGTGACAACTTGCAATCATGGAGCTGAGAGTGGGGAACAAGTACCGGCTCGGGCGAAAGATAGGGAGTGGGTCTTTTGGAGACATTTACCTTGGTGAGTGCCTATGAACCCTTTTGTTTCTGCATGCCATACCTAATTTATTTTTCTTATTTTCCTTTAAATTCCCCCGTTGTTGGCCTGGTACTGGTGCAGTTGCCACAGCTCTTACAGCTGCGGTTGTTGTTTTTGCGTGTGTCTCCTCAGGTGCCAACATTGCAACTGGTGAGGAGGTAGCCATCAAACTCGAATGTGTGAAGACCAAACACCCACAGCTGCACATTGAAAGCAAGTTTTACAAGATGATGCAAGGAGGAGGTAAGCAGTGAATGCAGCTTTGACATGGTTGGCAAGATGTTTCAGCACATCCAATTTTTGTCCCTGAATTACAGATGTTAATTCCCTACTAAGCCTGCGGGAAATATGTACAGTGGATTCTCTTAACAATAAATATTTTGGGAAGATCGTCTCCTTTTTTGTAACTTACTATAAATTCATGTTAAGCCTATAAATAAACATGTTTCTGTGCAATTGTAATGTAAAATCCACCAGTTTAACAAAAAATTTTGTATATCATGCACAGCAAATGTTGATTATACAGTAGGTATGCTAGTATCGACCGGTGGAACAAACTATATGCTGATTGTGTGTGTGTGTTTGTATTCTAGTGGGAATTCCATCAATAAAGTGGTGTGGTGCAGAGGGAGACTACAACGTGATGGTGATGGAGCTGCTGGGTCCCAGTCTCGAAGACCTGTTCAACTTCTGCTCCCGGAAGTTCAGCCTAAAGACTGTCCTGCTTTTGGCCGACCAGATGGTACGACACAAATCCTCCCGTGAAGTCAGGGTCATTAGATTTAGGGCAGTTGCACGGTCCCCTCAGTTAAGATCCCACCATGTGGAACTGTTGTGTTCATGAGCAGAATACAGAGACATCATATTTATGATCCTGCTAGGTCATGCATAACGTGACTCCCCTGAGGCTTCTTTAAAGATAAGAGGTCTTGTGCATGCTTTGTAATTCTGTCATCTTCCTAGGCTGTGCTGGCCTAGATATTTATTTTCATGGATTGCTCTCTCATGCACAACTCCTCTCACCTTTTGTTCTAACTACAGCTAAGTTGCTGTGTCAGTCCTCTATAAATAGATGTTTGATTGCCCACTTTAGTTTAGGTTATTACTTTCCTGCGTCCTGCCTTCATGTCTGCTTTGTCCTCTCTTGTCCTCCTGTGTGACTCAAGCTATTGATGTATTGGGTGAAGCTACAACTTAGTAGTAAGGAAAGTGCTGAACTGGATGTTAAATGTGATAATGTGACCTTGTGCCTATGTGTTTATGTTACCATAACACTCTCCTTTCTTTGTACCACAAAATCATACGTTGTGTGGGGTGTTCACAGTACTAACGACAAATCACTGGTGCAGCAATGGCCATTCATTGTCCATGGAAACTCTGTGTCTGCGTGTCTGGAGGTGGCCAAATCAACCGTCCAGTCATAGCATAGCATGCAAATAAACATGCTGACACAACACAACCCTGGAACTACAGCTTTGTCAGAACCCAGCGATTTGTCGTTGGTAGTGTGAATTCCCTGTTATGCTGTGCAACTTCACAGTTCTGCCCCCCCCTCTGTCTCACCTGTTCTATTCAGATTAGTCGTATCGAGTACATCCACTCAAAGAATTTCATCCACCGGGATGTGAAGCCTGACAACTTCCTAATGGGGCTCGGCAAGAAGGGTAACCTGGTTTACATCATAGACTTTGGCCTGGCTAAGAAGTACCGTGATGCCCGCACACACCAGCACATCCCTTACAGAGAGAACAAGAACCTGACTGGCACAGCGCGCTACGCCTCCATCAACACACATCTGGGAATTGGTAAGATACACATGGAGCATACGTGCACTCAAACCCACCTTTTCTTATATGAAGACGTCTGTGGTGTGTATCAAGAACTGGTTGTAGATTAGTTTCTTGTTTTGCAGAACATTGTGTTAGATCCTCATGAAATACTACTGTGGTTGCTTCTTGACCTGTTGTTCACACGCACAGTCTTTGTGGGCAGTTCTGTGTATGACGAAGCTTTCTACAAAGCCTAGTTGTTTGTGTACATTCTGTATACGACTGCACGGTGGAGAGGTTCAAGCGTCTGAAAGCGTGGATAATCCTGACTAATGCAGACAGAAATACAGGAAAATGTAACGTGTCTTGGGATTTTT
>JAUBNQ010000027.1:19166664-19178034 GCA_032353495.1 Ctenopoma kingsleyae
ATCTGGTACAAATGTGATGTTTTTGTATTGTGAGCCTCTGTCTGAACCCCTTGTGGATTTAGAGTATCCAGTTTTCCCCTTTAAGTGCAGCAAAGGTAGGTGCTGAAGTTAATTTTTGTAAATAAGCTTGTTTCTGTTTGAAATATCTTTATTTTTGGGTTTAAAACTTTGTTCAACAAGATTAGATCACTTTGAATTGTGGAAGAAAATGCATCTTGAACAAAGGGTTACATTTCTGAGAGGGCATAGATGTTTAGTCTTAATTTAGAGCCAATTTTGTGGAGGCTTTGTGTAGTGATTATACCAGTCAGTACATGTACAGAAGCTTTTCTTTAGTTTATTTACTCACAAATCTCCTGATGCCTGTCTTTGACTTTTTAAGATCACAAGAGTAGTTAAGAGTTTGTGGCAGTGCTAGAAAATGTCCCAGCTAATTAGTACTTGTTCTTTTTTTTTTTACAGTTTCTCTTGTTAAATAAAGCTCTTCAATGCATCATTGTTCACAGAATTCTTGACACTGAAATCGTAGAGGCAGATTGTAACTTCAGGAGCTGTTGCAGAGAACCCAAGCCAACATGCCTTCAGGTCACCAACAAAACACTTTATTACCCATTTGCAACTTTACCAGTGTTACGCTCTTGCACAATTCAAATGTACATGACAGAACTGCCATCATTATTATTTACAAAGCTGTCGTATTGGAGACTAACACAGTGGAATGTGATTGAGAGACCGTGGGGAGGAGGAAGTGTTGAGCGTGACTGACATGCATCGCACATTGTAGAAACAAGTTGAACATGTTTGAGACAGACACTGTGCTTAAAGCACCTGGTTGCAACTCACTTTGCAGTTTTTGATCAGTTTTACCCCATAAATGCTAAAATATTAACTTAAGTCACAAACTAAAGATTCTTATCAGAATTTAATTACATACTACTGAAAATGATTTGAATATATTAAAAAATGTAAAGTTATAACAAACTAGTCTGTATCTCAAACTACAGAGTCAACACAACTGATGTAACAAAAACATCTTGCACAATAAATGAAAATGTTAGAACTGCAAAATAGGCACATATGGCAGATAATACACAACGCTGTTGTTGACAGTAATTTGTTCTTTACACAAGATGGGGAAAGACAGGAAAACTACTAATCATTCTCTGTGCAAATCAAAAAGAAAAAAATGATTTTCACTCGCAAAATAAACCACCACAAAAAGTTAGTAAGTATAACTTTGTTTTGCAAACTAGGGCGAGCTGTGTCTGCAATGTTCTTTCTCTCCTGGTGTGCCAGGTTCTCCAAGTATTGTGTCCCATGTTGGCAGAGCATGCAAAGGTAAATGTAACTGACAGTGGATTGTGCCCACACCAACTGAGCAAATATGCACACACTAGATGTATTCTTCCTTTGTGGCACGGTCTGGTAAAAACAAGATGACAAGACTGCAGCAACGTTGGAGAAGCAGTTGCAGGTCTGTTCTAAAGCAGCCGCATACAGCAGACTAGACCTAGACACATGACTCGTTTAGAGCAAAGCATACACATGTTACACTGACTGAGCATGAGTATAATCCAAGGAAAAACAATATCAAAGAAAGTACAGTGTGATTACGAAGGGTAACAGGCTTATGCAAAGTGTGAGGAGTGGGTTGGTTTAGGAGGGAAGCCTGAATGCAGAGAGTCTGTCAAGGTTGGAGTTGTGTTTAAATGCTATAGATTCCCCCATGTCTCCGGAGGAGGAAACTGTTCTAGACTGCCACTCTCACTGTGCTCCTGCTCTCCCATAGTGAAAGTTAATCTGTACTGCAGCTGCATTTTCTCCTGAAACACAGAAACAGTTGGTAGTTCGAGAATGAGGAAGGCTTAACAGGGTGTGTTCTTCTCTGTACTAATCTCACATTTTCACAATGAGATGCAGATTTATAAAGGTCATGACAGTCTGACTTCCACAGTCCACCTGACAAATGGCCATTCAGGTTGATTCCATCTACTTGATTGTTGCTGCTGTTTAAGTCGTTATCAGTTTAAGAGAAATAACATTTAAACAGACCAACAAAACCAAAGTAGGCCTTTAATTACTGTCAGACTGTGGACGGTGATTTTCATGCTGTTTACATATAAAGTCATCTTAATGGCTAAAAATCTTAACGTACCTTCTTCGGGTTTGCCAGTAGCAGGATCTGTGTGACAGCAGCAGGGGGAAGGATGGGGTTGAAAGCTGGGAGCTCTGTTCCTGATGGAGGCTGCAGCTTCACTGCCATAGACTGTAGTTAATAAATTATAACAAAGCAGCAGTGATTTTGAATTAATACATTTATGAGAATAACTTAATGTGAAGCTCTTAACAAAGGCCTTTAAGTTTCTAACTGCTGACCTGTGGAGCAGTAGTCTGGAAGTTTATGTTGGTGACGGGGATGGGGGCCGAGGACAGCATGGAGATGATCACCACCAGCACATCAGGACGAGACGGGGGCGAGTCCCGAGCGAAGTGAAAGAGAACCCGCAGACTGTGTCCGTCAAACACCGTCACAGGTAACAGACTACCTGCAGAAAGAAACAAAGGTGGAGAGAAGACGAGAGTGTACAATAAATCTGTGCAACTGGTCGTACACGTGGGCAGAAGCATGAAATAAGCCATGTCAGTTTACTCACTGGGTTTAATGGACTCTAGTGGTACAAAAACATCTGTCAGGGTGACTTCAGCTGGAGGAGGCTCTGTGTGAGTTGGGGACGTATCCAACAACGTAGCTCCAAGGTTGGACTGAGAGTTGAGGGGAGGTGCAGGGTGATCAGAGGCAAGAGCTGGGATGGGGTTTGGGGGAATGTTGGCCCCAGACTTGGTCTGGAGATCTCTTAGAGTTGGTTTAGACTGGTGCTTGTCCCTAAGAAAAGAGAAACACATGCTGAATAGGGCTGCACAATTAGTTGAAAAGAAATCACAAGCACAAAGCGATTTATATTCTGAGTACATGGATTGAAGCAACAGTCTAAGTTTACCAGCTGACTAACATGAGACTGGCTGCTCAGTATTAATAGCTTAAAAAACAGTTGTACAAAACATTTTCTGTAACCTTTAAAAAAAAAAAAAAAAATTTACCCTACCGATGGCCAGGTGAAGCCTGTGTCCAATCATTTAGCTTGTTATAGCAACCTGACGCTTAGAAATAGTGTCTGAAGAACACACCTGTCTTAGTTTTGACATTAAAATATCAATATTAATTATGTGTTAACTGTAATTTGGCAAGAAAGTGTCCTTTATCATATCGCAATACTGATCTCAATAATTGTAATATGACTTTTTTCCCCAAATCGTGCAGCCCTAATGCTGATCTATTCTGCCTTTACAGTGCAAACTGAACAGAGCTAACAATACTTAAAGAAGATATTCATATTGCATATTGCAGTAATCAGGTAACACGGGATTGTTAGAACATTTCAAACGTTGCATGGATGTTCAGTCAGGTTTGAGCGCTTGGAGCAGACAAACATTTTAGGAGCATTTTGAAGCATGTAAGCAATGAAGAATTAACAAACACAACTGCCAAAATGATAATGGAGTACACCGAGTGTGAAGCACAGTGACCATGTTGTACGAGTGTAATGTTGAAGACAAATATTTTGCTGAGCAGTGGTTGTTTCTGCACTAATCTACTTTTAATATAAACAACAGCGCAGGAACCAGACCAGCAGGAGACCACAGCCTACAAAATGTAATTACTATCCTGTTCCCACAGTTATAGCAGAAATGTGACATTGTTAAATACCATTTGACCTGCAGGCCCTCTGGAGGCAGGGACTGCTGCAGCAGGGTCTTTCCCAGCAGGTCCAGCTCGTCCAGGCCAGAGTTCCCAGGGGTGGAGCCAGACGAAAGGGGCTGAGAGTGGGAGGGTGGGTCTGGACTCAAGAGGAGACTGGGCGCAGCTGTGATGTCTGCATCTATGCTGTCAGAGGACTGGAAGCAGAAAACCAGCATGTGAGGAAAGTAGTCAGATGTCAGTATATCCACAAATCTGCAGGAAACTGGACGTGCAGGTTTTGCTGGAGCAGTGTTGAAAGTAATGATCCCCATTAACATGAAGTTCAAAACCGGTTGATCAGAGTTAATCATACAAACTCACTGGAGCGTCACGGTTAAAATAACTGTTCTCTCCTTCAACTCACCTGGAAGGAGTCCCAGGCTGTGGAGTCCTCTGGCTGTGATGGAGGGTTGGAGGTGTGTGTTCCTTCATTTAAACCTGTGGGATGCACAAAGAATGGAGGTGTTAGAGTGTTTTCAATTTTTTTTTCTACAATTTAAAACCTGGACTTTCTAACAATAGTAATACTATAATGAAACAGCTTTTCTTTTTTCCCCTCAGAAGATAAAAATGTTAAATTAAATTAGAAAAAACACACACACAAAGGTTAATTCTTTTAGTGTGTGTGTGTCTGACAAGCTGTTACCAAGTGACATGAGCTCGTCGTCGAGCAGACTGATCCCCGTCTCCTGCAAGTGAGCGTTGAGGCTGTCAGTTGGAGTTGGGAACTCTGGGAAGGAGGGAGGCGACTGGGGTGACGTGTCCAAACCTGACAGATCCAGGAGTGCTGTCCCTCCCCCTGAGAGAAATGCATTAAAAATTAAAGCCAGTAAACATTTCTGTAATTCTAATACCAATCTGCTATTCTCTCTGAGCTAAATGCTTCACCCACCTGTTTTCTTCTGTGCGTTTAATGTGTTGTTGCCGTTTACTATCTCCCCCTTCACCTGCTGCTTGTACAGGTTGATGACATGAGTCAAGCTGTCGTTGGCCTGCAGGATCTCAGCTGTGGAAACATATGAGGAAATCCACCTTATTGTTTTAGACATCAGACTGCAGCAACCTTCACTGGAATTAGTTAGAAAGGATTAATGTCAACACCTCTCTGGGCTTAAGGGGAGAAATAAAAGCAAACATGCTCTAATAAATATAAGAAAGTATAAGTCTATAAGTAATAATACAATGATATAAAAGACGACAGCAGGAATTAACTAGAACAGTAACATTGTGCTGCTCCCAACAGATACAACTTCAAACAAATGAGCTGTAAAATAGATGGAAGAAATCGACTGGACACCTAAGTAATACAAATTAATATTGATTTTTGGCTTTTGCCATGTCTGACAACTGAAATCAAACATTTCTGCACCATTTATCAGACAGATGAATGTAAACACTCACCCAGAGCCTCATCGTTGTCCTCTGTATCACTTGCCAGTCTGAACAGTGTAGGTCTCATTTTCTCACAGCGCTGGTACAGGTCCTGACAGACAACACATTTAAACACTTGAAATCAATATTATATCTCAGGTTATGGTTGTGTATACACTGATCTCCCTGTGATTGTGTTTCAGGTCACCTGTATGAGCTCAGCATTGCTCTGGTTGCTCACAGTGCTGTCGTAGTCCTGCAGAAGCTGAGTGAGCAGGGTGACGCTCTCCTTCACCTCCTGAATGGCGTTCACTCGCTTTGACACCTTCTCTGCTCGCCTCTGATCCTACAGACAGACAAACATAGCAAAGGTGTGACCCCCAACACATTAACACATGAACAAGGAAGGGAAGGGAAGAAGAACAAGGAGGGAGGCTAACCTCTTGGACCATTTCCTTGATGAGTTTGTTTGCAGCTTTTAAATCCTCGGGGTGTGAGCTGTTCAACAGGCGAGACAGCATCTGACAAAGCAGAAACACAGAGTTCACATGGAGAAAAATGAGGAAACAGGTTTTAAAAATCTCACAACAGGAGTATAATCATCACTGAAACACAGCACAAAGATACAAACTGGATAAGGTCAGGACAGATGACTTACTTTTGACTTCTCCTCGTCCTCAAAAATGGCATTCTTGGGTCTGGGCGGGGGGAGGTTCAGTAGTTTGTCAGGTGGCAGTTCAGGGTCTTGTTTAATAATACCTGATTCATAGAACGTGAACAAGACAAGAAATCAGATGCTCCCAATCATAAGTGGACGTGCACTTAAATCAGCTTTGGAGGTTGGTTCCATTCATCTGGAGGCAGAAGAAGCTTCTTACCTTGTTTCTTCAGCATCTGATAGGCTTCTGAGATTTTGGTCTCATCAGGTAACCCCAAAGTCCAGCTATAGATCAACTCCAAAACCTTCTTTTTTACTGGCTCTGGTGACCGTGAGCCCAGGTACTGAGTGGGAGAGGAAGAACAAGAATAACAGAGTGAGTCACACATGAGCACAGAGGTGTAAAACTGTCTGAAAAAACATGGACACACACAGACACACTGTGAAAGTTTTACCTTTGGAGAAACTACTTTGATGAGTTCGTTGAGAAAACGGAACTTGCCCACTTCACTGTGAAACCTTTTCCCACAGTTTTTCATACACGTCTCCAGAACCTTCAGATCGAACACAATGCACACATAAAAATCTGAAAACAGCAACAGTGTGTTCTTAAAACTATCCAAAAATAACAGTCAAGATGAAGCTAGCTCTGAACTGAACCGAGCTCTATCAACACAATCCAACACCCAGACTAGTTAAAAATCTAACATCATCTCTAACATCACCATGTTAGGAACCCACAGAAGATCACATTTGACAAAAGTTGTAGTTTTAAATAAAACATAATTGCATGAGATCAAATTTCCGTGCCAACCAAATAAAACTTTGCACTGAGAAGCAGAACCATCATTACTGAAGCAGCTAATTCTCGCTGACAGGTCCTGGTTGAGATCTGGACTCACCAGAAGGGCTTGCATGGCCTCCCACTCCTGTGGAGACTGGATCTTGTGGGCCAGGAGCCTGGTGGCCAGCTGAGGTCTGTAATACAAGTCACGAACCACACAGTGTCTCAACAAACAGTGCCGAGCAAGACATTTGTATTTATTAGTGTAATGATATGAGTTAAAGTAAATATACTTTCAGTGTATTAACATTCACATTTACAGCAGTTATTAAGTCAGATGAAGCCTGGAGTGATTTCTAAAATAATTAAGAATGTCAGACACACCTCAAAAGAAACTGTGTCTCGTGTTTTTTATATTTTACAGAGCCAGACCTCTATTCACCTCTATAGTAACAGGGATTTGAATACTGACTGTTAATTTGTATTCACAGTTCACTTTTTGTTATTAAAGGTTCACTGATTTTAATTCAACAGGAAAAAGAGGACCAGTCTACAGTTAGGGAATGAAGCACAAACTAAGTCCTGTGGCTCCTCTCACCCCTCCAAATCATTGTTGAGCTGGTCACAGAAGGCGTGGATGCTGCTCCAGTCCGTGTCTCTGTTGAGCGGGTTTGTTGCTCTGTCTGAAATATTAGCAAAGAGGACGTCAGACGACTGAAGAGACAGATGTCATTTCAACTGTGAACATCTCTTCAACTGTCTGTTCAGATATTCTAAAGTCTATTTGTATTAAGATAGATACAAATAACTTTGAGTGCTACGCAATACAATTAAACACATCCACAAATGAGTCTCTAAAATAACCATAAAGTTTCATTATAACCTTACATACTTTACCATAACTGATATGTAATGCATATTTTTTCCTGTTTCTGTTACGTTAGCAAGAAGGCAGCTAAGATTACAAAGTTATTTTGGCTTTTAGGCTAAAAATGTAACAACGGGATCAAGATAACCAAAGATGTTTCATTCATGCCGAGGGAAAACGCTGTGCAAATATGCCTAGATATAATATGCATAGTAAAGGCGACATAAAAAAAAGACAACAGCAAATCAGCATGAATACAAACAAATATAATAACAGAATAAAATAACAGAATAACAGGGTAGAAAAGTGCAGGTGTGCAGATTAGAGTATATAATCTCATACAGTGCTTTGAAAAAGATTTTGCCCCCTTGCCTGATATTTGTCACATTTAAATGATTCAGATCAAACACATTTCAAAACTGAAATAATATTGTATAGTCCAATAAGGTCTAATGTAACATAGTATGTTTAACTGAATATGTAATACACAATATAGGACACGTAATGCATCACCAATTTGATGTTGGGCATTTACTGTTTATAGATGCTATACTCACAGAGAACAAATGCAAACCATACAAAACCACCTGAAAGCAAGGAAGTCGTGCCAAAGGGGGGAATAATATGAATTAAAGTATTAGTGGCTGACATGACAAATTTAGAGTTGGTTCCCGCAGTTATCAGGCACCTACAGCAGAAAAGTAATGCATCAATGAGAGTTAAAGTGGCTTACAGCAGCAGTATAGAGTTATAATGGTTATCAAAGCCCCTGGATACACATGAAAAGCAACAGAAACTCTAAATACACCACAGACTTCCCCACATAAAGAGTCCTGCAACAGCTCCCAGGTAGTTAAGAATTAAAGAACAAATATGACATATGGAGTCTACCATGTTTTACCCATGTTACGTTTTAACATGTACAACCTGAACTAATCACATAAAAAAAAAAGCCCACACGACCAGCTGGCTTCCAGAGTGACTCCACAATTTATTCATTAAGTCGGTGCCACCTAACCCCAACATGTCACCGTGCACACACACACACAAACAGGGTGTAACGTTAGCTAGCCCGCTGTTGGCAGTCGCGCCGTGACACTATGTCTTACGAGGCCTTAATACTTCTTAGCTTAGCAACAATTATCATAAAACCCTCTATGGATAAAACTGTGTCCCCGGTGCTGTTGTATCCCGCTACCTGGATGAGCCGTCGAGCCGTGAAGCTAAAGCTACGCCTGGCTACGTTGTGAGTTGACAGCTGGTAGGCACAGCAGCTCCGGAGCTAGGTTAGCATCTGGACGCCCCCCCCTCCCCTCTACCGGGACACGCTCGGCTCTGCTGAGCTGACACCTTATGGACAACATCTAACGGACAATAATGCGTGAGAGTCCGGGTCTCCAGAAAACACAGGTTCGGTCACGTAAGTTAAAATACTCACTGATACGAGACTCCAAACTCTCGGCGTCGGGCGGCGCAGCCATCACTGCGAGATTTATGTGGCGCGTCGGTCTCGCGAGGGACGCGCGAGCACGTACAGGCGGAACGGACATAGAACTAGACTGGACAGAAAGAACACTCACCAATAAAACAGATTTTTATATGATGCTTGTAAATGCTATATCAACTTTATATATGTCAAACATTTAAAAAGTAAATAGGAATATAAATTAACACTTCCTGGTGTAAAATACATGATTAGAATTAATACTGGTGTCTCTTAAACCGACGTCTTTACCTCATATTACCAGTAATGAATGTTTTATAATTTAAAAGCTAAATCGACGTCAACAAAGTACATGAAAGAAATAAAATATTTCATTTTAGACACAAATTGAAGTTTGTATCATGGACTTCATATAAAGTATATTTAATCTTTATAAACGGTCTAGTTTTAATCTGAATAACTGTTCTATAGCAAACCATTCTATAACACCTCTGTCAAGTTACACGAAGCGTATACCGGAAGTAAACATGCCTTCAAAATTGAAGCATGCTGTTTAGTTAGCGTCGCTGCTCACACATATCTCTAAAGAAAAGTGAATTAGAGACTAAGTTTACTTCTAAGTATACTTCCCAATCGAAAAATGTGCTTCAATAAGAGTACACGCACTGCTAATATGGTAGGTCAATTAAGACTGTATTTCACAAACTTGACCTGAAGTTGTTTTTAAAATAATGACTAACTTTTAATGAGAACTAATAAAACCACCCTGTAAGTAGTACTGTAGAGGAAGCCTTCATTTAAGTCAAAAATGCAAGAACTACGAAGAAAGCGCGAAGTGAGTAAACTGCCTGATTTAGTTTTTATTTTTATTTATTTGTAATAATATATTTATGCATATCTGTTACGTAATAAAAGGAAAAACTGTCAAGTTTGCTTGTAACAAGAAACCTCGCCTTCCTAATTATAGAGGCTCTGCGGCTCCCTCCAGCGGCAGCTATTGTGCATATCACCGATCGTGCAGGACAACAATGAGGACCAGGGCAACTAACGGGATTTGAATCAAATTTAGAAACCGTCTAACAAATCGACCAGGAGTCCTCGGCGCGCTGCAGATGATTGGACGAGCGACGCAGCACTTTCAGAAGCTCGTCGGTGGTTTGTGGTGAAAGGTTCCTGTGTTACTGTGACAGAGTGGGACCGTTTGTGACTTGTGGATGGAAAAAGTGAAGTAAAAGCGTCTGACGTGCGCGGACACCTTCGTTTTTTGGGGGGTAAACGCAGCTTCCTCCATGCAGCTGAAGTGTGACCGCAGGTTGCCTGTAACCATGCAGCTGCAGAGGCAGTAGACGCTCGTTTCCTGTTCCTGCAGAGACGCAGACCTGTCAGCTTTAATGGTGACTGGTACAGTGCCATATTCACCCAGCACACATGTGAAGTCTCAGGAGAAATGGCATCGCCGTCGGCTCTGAGAGAGTGGTGCCGCGTCACATGCGCCGATTACCCCGGCGTGGAAATAAAGAACATGTCAACGTCGTTCAGGGACGGGCTCGCATTTTGTGCCATCATCCACAAACACCGACCTGACTTGATGTAAGTAGACCAGCCGCTGTGTTTCAGTCAGGTGCATTATGTGCGGGTATAGTCTGCAGGTGTGATGCATGATCTGGACACAGACATAGAAATGAGTTTCCAGCGCTTGTCTGAGTTTGGGGGGGGGGGACTCCTCCAGGCTGATTAACGTGCTGTCTAATCTGCACGGTGTCAATCTAATCTGCTTTATTTGCTTAATCTCAGTCTCTCTCCGTCTCTCTCTCTTTAACCTTTTCTTGCCACAATAAATAGGATTAGTGTTCGTCTTTACTTTTTCCAAACAACAGCTGAACTGAAATCATGTTCTCAGATCTCAGATCCACATTTTGCTTGTGCCCTTTCGTTGTGCAGTCTCTGGTTAACCATCATCCAGCCACCAACAACTTCTTTTTTTGTTTTGTTGTTTGTGATTTTGTCTTTTCATCACCACTTAATCCATCTCTCACCTCGCTCCAGAGACTTCAGCTCCCTCTCCAAAGATAACGCTTATCAGAATAACAAACTGGTGAGTCATTTCCATCTATGTTCTGCACTGCAACCTCTTTGAACATTTTTATTTTCTGTTACTCACACAAAAGACAGTTTCTTTGCAGTCATCTGTCTCCATTCTCTGTCTGGTTTTCCTGCTCTGTAGGCGTTTGAGGTTGCAGAAACAAAGCTGGGCATCTCTGCATTGCTGGAGCCGAGGGACATGGTTTCCTACAAGGTGCCTGATTGTCTGAGCATCATCACCTACCTCTCCCAGTACTACTCCTTCTTCAACAGCAAGCCTCATGGTGTGTGGTGGTTTGTAACCCTTCAGCAAATGCTTTTATTTTGACGTTTTGAGGTTTATTGTCTGGCTCTGGTGATTTTA
>JAUBNQ010000027.1:19268772-19291209 GCA_032353495.1 Ctenopoma kingsleyae
AGATGAACAAACCTCTGCTTTGGCGTAGCATCAGTCATAAACACAAAATTGCTGAGAAACTCTGAGGCCTCATTTACAAAGGACTTTTAAGAGTTGTCACTTGTGCTATACTCGTTTCCATCTATCCATCTCCTTCCTTTGTACCCTCTGTTCTCTCTGTCTCTCGCTGTGCTTCTATAAACTTTCTCTTGATCTTGTTTCTCACATTGATTAATAAACCCATTTCCTTTTTGATTCTGTTTTATTTTGACGCTCCTCCACCAGATGTTGAGGAAGTGGAGAATCTTCTGCTCCACAGCCTTCCCTCTCTGTGTTGTCGTGTGTCAGACTGGCCCTCTCTGCTGTGTGAAGTCCCAGGGCTGCAGCTGTGTGAATATAAAGGGCCAAGGTCCACTCAGTACTGTCTGGTGATAATGCTACACCTTGCCCTGCAGCAAGAAGATAGGTAATACCCCACACACACACATACAGTATTCTGGACTTGACTGGACTACACAAAATAGCATCAAGTATTAGAAAACATGAATAAAAATAAGAAGAACGAAAGCCTCTTCACCTATTTTATTCACATTTTGAACACTCCAGGCATTCAAACATTATAATGTGAAGAGAGAATGACATTTAAAAAAAATAAAGGCATTGTTCAATTTAAAATTACGCAGATGCCAAACCAAACTTGTTCTGACCTGATATTTTGGTGTAAATTGAATTTACCAATAAATATTTCAGCAAGAATTTGTGTCCGATTCTGCTGCAGAGTGTTTTTTTAAGCAGGGTAAGCATAGTTTGATTCACAAGTACTGACTTTGTTATCCTATAGCACTGTCCATCCATAATGTGCCTTCGAGCAGAACTGGCCTGGTGCCGGCTGAGTAACACTGTGTTAAGAGACTTAATATAAAGAGCAAAATGCTATCAAACTTTTCCTTTCTCATACCAGTGCTGGCACGCAGCCAGCTGCACCACTACTCTGTGCTCCAGTTTTAGCTGTGATCTATAAGTAACAAATGAGAAGATAATTTAGAGATGTCTATACAGTAAGTGCTTCCAGAAAAAGATTCTAAAAGTAATGTAAGAAAGTAAACGTGAAAAATGTTCATCACTGATGTGGATATAAAGATCAAACACTGTGCAGTAATGTAGCCCTTGGGAGCACAAAAGACAACATTTGAGCTATAACACAGCATTAAAATAACCAAAATCCCAGATGATATCTGGTGTCTTATCACAGCATAGCATCTATATCAATATGTCACTGAATTCTACCACTAAGCCAGCTGTTGTGCATGCTGCTGTAGGTCTCTCCGTGCTGCACTGGCTCTGCTGCGGCTCATTGATGGTGTTCTTAAGTACATATTTTATGACCCCAGCTTCTTTGGAAAGTTTAATCTGTCCTTCTCTGGAACCTCGGCTATGCATTACCCCACCCTCGGGGAAGGGGATGAAAGCCTCTCCCTGCCACTGTGTGGTCTCATCAAGATTAATGGAAACTCTGGCCAGAAATTTACATAACACAGGAGGACTGAGTATGTGTAGCCTACGTGTACTCAGGGATAGGATGTATGTATGTATGCGTGTCTGTGCATTTGTATATATTGTCATTGAATGTGTTTGTGTATATTTTTGTACGAGGAAGAAAGATAGCTACTTTGTGATATCAACATGCCCCTGGAGAAGTTTGTTTTTTTTTGCAAACAAAGTTTGTTTGTTTGTCCACTTTATTGCCGTCACACTGAACATGTCAGGGTAATAAAGTATATGTGTGTCTGCATATTTTATAAACATGCAAATGTTTATGCTGCACTTGTAATATTGTAAGTTAACGTCATCATTGGTGTGTGTGTGTGTGGCCCAGGCTTCTTCCAGAACAGACAGTGTTTTCCAGTGTGTTGAGGCTGTTGCGTTCAGTCCAGGAACAGGGCAGCTGTGCCGTCCCTCGCTCTGTGCTCCGCTCTGCCCTCTACCTGCTGGCAGTGACACAGGACAAGAGCCCCAGCCTTGATGGGGTAATTGATCAAAACACATCCTTTAACTCTTTAGCTACACAGACACTTTTCAGTAAACCTCAATATGTGAATATTTTATATTTTGCCCTGTATTATCACTGTTTTACCTTTCATCTCTCATCTTCTGTGCTTACCAAAATATACTTTGACAGCTGAGGCAAGTTTTCTACCTCAGTTTTTAATATTCTGTTTCATTTTATGTAAAGTGAGTGATCCTTACAGTGCTTACAATGTGAAAAAAATTCTCTTGTCACAGTCATTGAGATTTACTTACAAGCAGTGCCACATTGAGGTGTCAAGATGTCATCAAGATGAAGGTGTTCAATGTGTTTTCTGTGCACAGAGAGAACAGCATGTACTCAAGCTAGAGTTCTGTACAGTTCCGAATACTCAGAATCAAAGCTTGACAGCTCATATTCATCTTTTCATACAAAATCCATATTGTGCTGTAGATAATATAGCAGCAAAGAAAATTAATTATGCTTCACCCTTTTTTAAAGCTGCACAGAAAAAATAACACAGTCTAAAAAATGTCTCTTGTCTAAAACATTTCTTTAGTTCAAAGAACGTTACATGGCAAAACTTTGTGCTGCAGCTTCTTTGAAAGTATTTAACAGTAATAATATATTTATTTTTCCTATGAATAGAAATAAGCAATAGATTACAGGAGAATTCCTACTTGGAATGAAGCCTCTGCAGTCTCGCATTTGGGTTGTGAAGAAAATTATTTTAAATTGTTCGTGTATGTTCATCTTTAAAGAAGTATTTTGACTTTTTCGATCTTTCTTTACCAACCTACTACAGGCTCCTTTGAACTGCATCAGCAAAGCACTCTCCTCCTGCCAAATCTTCTCTTCCCTCTACATACACCATCCTGCACTCCTCCACTTCATCTGTCGATATCCGGAGCTAGCAGAGAAATTTGGGCCCCTGGTCTTGGAACTTTGGTTGACCAAGCAAGCACAGCACATAGACACACAGCAGGCCTTGGTATGGGGGCAGTTGTTTCACATCTGACTCAGACTCACGTTACACTGAATGAATACTTTTTCTGATTTGAATGAACACACTTTCCTTCAGTTTAAAAGTAAGAGTGACTGATGCATGAAAGCAGCAAACCTACAACACCTACCAAGGGCAAAATGTCAGTAGATTTTTCTGTTTGAGCAGTAAATATCCATCTGCTACACTGTCCTCCGTGTCTGGGGCCCAATAAAGTGTCATCATACCATACCACCCAAACACATTCGCTTCTGTCTCTCAGAAGCAATTTGTCTGTGTGAGGCGTTCAGGGACAGTATAGAATGTAGGTGGTCCGTGTTCTGGAAACACCTGTGAGTGAGGCGTTCTTGGTCGAATGTAGTAGTTAGTATGTGTTTTTGAAACAGAAGAAATTTTTCTTCATTTATATTGTGGCTTTTAAATTGAAATATGAATTTAATTAATTAACTGTTGCATAAATATACTAGAATGCTTTTGCTTACATTTCGATCTGTCCTCTGTAAGGTTGTTTTCAACACACATTATTATTTCTATGTGAAACAGTAAGGCAGTTTATTTTATTGGTTGGTAAAAAGAAATCTGTTTAGCTTGATTTTGTTATCTACCATCCACCATCAAAAATGTAGTTTTGGACCCTGCATTAGAGCATTATTTTTATTCCCTTTGAACTGTCAAAAATTTAAATCAGAGTTGATAAAAGGCTAGGTGAATGTCATTTCTGGCTTCAGGGAAAGATGCAGGAGAAAGGAGAGAAGAAAGAAATCCATGTTGTCAAGAGACAGGATCTGGAGCCAGACATGGAAACCATGGAGCTTCTTACTCTGATAGAGAAGTATCCAGCTGTCATACTGATCCTCCTGGTGAGTACTAGACACCCCAAACAGGAAATTTGATTTAAGAAGTTGGCCAAATTAAAGTGAGGAGTTTAAAAAGGTGACTGTTGTGCTGCATTACTTGATCCCCTACTAGACCTATTTAATTAATTCTTAGTTAATTCTTGAACTGAAATCCCACAGTTTATAGAAGACACACATTTTCTGCATTAGCACAATGCTGCTACAAAACAATATTCTGAATTCTCTTCTATAGCTTGTGTATGTCTTTCTGTTGACTTCCTGTCTTTATCATTATAGGACATGGTTTGTTCTAGGGAGGCCCCCCTTGCACAGAGAGCTCTTGGTGTACTGGAAATGCTTTTGCATGGTCAAAGAGAATATGAGCCAGACTTGTGTGCCCAACTAAGGCCAGCCCTGCTCCAGGCAGTACAGAGGCTCAGTGTGGAGAACATAGGCCATGGGCTGGGACAGGGAGACACTGAACAGGGTAAGAGAGATAAACATTTCTACAAGAATAAGAGAATATCATTTCTACAGTATGATAAAAAATTCCCTTTGCAAAATTATTTCAGACAGACATCTGTGCAGAGTTCATTGCAATAGCCACATGGCTCAAGTTTATGGAAAATGGACAAATGGAAAAAATTAGAGAAACTGATAAACAGCTTTAAAATTTAAGCCTTTTCCTGAATGTCAGAATCAGTCAGTCGGTGTTGTAATTTGGAAAGATTTATGATGTGATGAATATTGGAGCAGTGGTTTTAATTTACACTTTACACACTGGCAGTTCATTGGAAATGCAGATAAATCACACAGCATTACACCTTTATGACAGCTTCATGCACCTGTGATCAGTGATGAAGTAGTGATGGGTTCTTTTGTATAAAATGAATGTGCCTTAATCAGAGAAGGTATTATTTGTGATCCCAACTTTGGACAACAGAATATTCTAGAAGACTGAACCATACCCTCCCCAGTACTAGAACATTACCAACGCATACTATTAATACTGGACTGTATATGCATAATGCAAATTGCTATAATCATAGCAATACAGCCTTGTGTTTCGATGTTGTCTATTAAAGCATACTGGCATCTGCTCTGCAGACATGTCACATCCTGTAAGGAGTTAATTTACTTACCATTCTCTCAGTTTTTAAAACCTTTTAGCTTAGTCATATACCGAGGCCAAATTTAGACACAGAATGTGCTGTAATACCTTAATAACTTTCTGATGCTTTTGGCTACTGCCTCTGTCCTTGCAGTAACACATTCATCTCCTCACACAAAACAGCATCACCCATTTAAGATTTCCTACAGCAACACTATTCACAATCTTGCATCAGCTAAATGCCAGCTGATTTGAAACCCAGCTATGCTAATTACAGATGATAGATTAAGGTAAATGTGCTGTTTGCTCTCTTGAGTTTGCTTTTTATGATGTTGCAGACACTTTTGTGTTTTGGATGCACACACAATATATCTACCTTTCTTCTCTCCATTATATCAGCCAGCTCTCTCCCTTCTCTTCCAGTCATAGTCCCTACATTTAGAGTCCCTAGTGTCACCTTCACACTCCTGCCTTTCCTTCTCTGTTGCTGCTCCCTAATACGCCTTCCTCCTCTCCTTAACAGTAACGCAGTTTCCACCGGCGCTCTGTTAGCCAACAGCACCGAAGGCGGTGATTGTTAACCCGGCCCCAAGCAAAATCTGTATGGAAGTCATTCATTCTTTGTGTTCCTTATGTTTGATTTGGGCAAGATGTTACGCAGTCCTCCCCATTTATCTGGGCTTGGGACCAGCACTAGGCGTACACTCGCTTGTGACACCCCCCCACCCACCCACCCCCCACGACTGGGTTAAAACTATGTATAACAGATGATAGCTTTAAATGAAATGGTGTCTTCCCTGATCGATAACAGCTCATACACATAGTAAACACTGAACCTATATATACACTCACAGCTTTTCCCAGCAGGTGAGTTGCTGTGAAATGCAATAGAACAAATGCACCCTGACAGTCTTTATTCTCTCCTCCTCTACTTAATTAAATTTCAGTTTTAGAAACAGTCAGCAGCAGCTGCCACACCTGGGCTTTTAGGTCTCAAATGCCCATCTCTTCATATTGACTGAAAAGTAATTTTAGATTAAGAAAAGCTATAAAATAAATCTTTTTTAGAGTAAATCTTTTAGACTCTAAGTTATTTTATTGGGTTTATATCCAGGAAGGACAAAATAACGCTAATGGACCTCAGTTTTTTTTATGCTAAAAAAACGAGGGGTGTAATTATTCTCCAAATACACAGTTCAGTTCATACTTGATTTGTGTTTTGTTTTTCATTTTTACTGGGGGCCTCTTGAAACGGATGACCTGCACTCTGTACTGTCCCTGAACGCAGCACGCGATACAGCAACTGTTCTGTAAATATCATAGGCCAAATATTACTGGATAAGACAAAGGAACGATAAAAGGGATTTTGAACGGTTGTGGGTGGGAGTTTTTTGTTTTTGGACTTTTGTTCTTTGTTTTGTGTAATATTTGAATAGAATAATAATAACTCTGAATTCTGGATACTTAAAATACACATTCCCATTTAACAAAATAATGTAATAATTGGAATTTCATCATGTTGTCTTGCCACAAATGGCTGCCTTAATAAAATACTATATAAACTTAATAAAAACATGTTTTAAATCCGACAGCTGCTAATTAAAAAGTAAGCAGGACTAAATCTGACTAAACGTTTGGTGCCAGCTTCTGCTAATTAGTTTTTAGTCTGGTATTGGTATTCTGTGCCACAGGGACAGTTCAGTACAGTGCAGCACACACGGTACCTCTTGCTTGGCTGTTTTGTGAATTCCATCTTCCAGTCATATTATGTGAACCTGTATGAATGAATGGATTCATCCTTGATGTCACAAACTCATACTGGGGATTTAAATAACAATATGAAAATTATTATACCCACAATAAACATTTAAAATGTAATGTGCACAGATTAAAAGGTCCATTTGGCACATTGTGCTTTTGCAACATAATGGAAAGCACTTAGTTTAATTATTTCCACATATTGAATCATTTAAATGAATACCTGTGCCAGATTATGTTAGTGGGGCCAGACTGCCTGGTAAAATATTTTTACTGATTGTGTTAACAGGTGTCAAAATTGCACAGCATTATGAAGGCAGAGTTAAGGGCAAGCTGATTACAGCCACAGTCTTAACTAGTTTATCATTATGGTTAGTTTCTATGTAAACTAAGTGGCTTGTGGTGGTGCTGGTTTTTTAACTGTACTGTCAGGCAGACTGGGTTGAAATGTAATCACGCAGTCTCTCCTGAAACTTGGTTAGTTTTCAATTGGATTGAAATGGCAAACTGTTCCCAGAACACTGTTGCTTCTGATTAATGTTTGAGGGGAAGAACCATTAATCCTCTGTTAAAACGAAACCTCCCAACATCCTTTGTGAGTTCAGACAGCGGGACGTGAGATACTTGTTTATGTAGCTGACTCTTCTGTAGAAAGCCTGTAGTATTGATTTTGTTTCAGTCCTGTGCATAAAAAAATCATACAGAGTTGTTATATTCTTTGGTATGTTTAAGAGAGGAAAATGTTGGTGTATGTTTGGATTCATCCTGAATTTCAGTTTAGTTAGTTCCTGCAGTGCTTTCATCAGCTTCAGCTGCATTTAGTTTTAGTTTATTATAGTTTCAGTAATTTCGTTCTTATTTAATTGGCTGTAGTGAAGCGGCTGGACAGAAAACATTGGAGAAGAGAAGGGGTGTGACATGCAGCAGAGGAATGAACCACCTACCGTGTCATTAGTGGACACCCTGTTTTACCACCTGAGCCACACACCTTTCATATTGCAAGTTAAACATTGACTCCCGCTGTGCTTAGACCCTTTTTATTGGATAAGATAAATTCCAAAAACACACTTAAAAAGTAATGAAAACAACCTGCATATGCAAAACAAATTCCCAATTATTCATTTTAGAGTACACTAATAACCCTGTTGTCAGCTTTGATATAGTATTAACTCTACATTTTAGTATTGCAATAGCATAAATGAAGCACGGAAAAAGCAGGGCACTGGTAGGGTGGATAAAACATTGACCTCCATTGCAACTTGTGTTCATTTGTTAGATCATCTCATAGGTGATCTGCTTCCTGTTTACTGTTTCCGGTGTACTGTTAACTTCTCAGACCTTCACACATCACGTTCTTCTTGTAGACTCATAAATGGATGACAACAACATTGAACTGAAGTCAGGTTTACAAGTTCAGTACCTTGCATGCATATCAGGTGCTGTAATGTGTTTTTGGTGGAGGTGTCTACCAGATGGTGTTATTATGTCTGTTTATTTGACCAGGTTAATGGGCTCAGCTGAAGGGCGCAACACAAGCGTACCAGCTGGGGATTCGGGAATTGTTGCTGTGGTTATGTTGTCCCTGCTTTCTGCTCATCCCTGCCCCTGTGGGAATCACAGACCCTTATCCCTGCACATGTTCCAGTTCAATCCACTGTAATTTGCATTGATATATACTTTATATTAGCGTCTATCCCAAGGGGAGATATTTTAATGTTATGCACTACAGCGATGAAAAGAGGGTGTAGATTGTTATTCTGCCTAATCCTCCTGCAGTCTCCTTCCTGTTAGCGTACTCCTGCCCTTTGTCTTTCCACACCTCATCTCCCTCTTCATATTTCCTCTTCCTTCACCTCTTTCTATGTGTGTTTCACCCTTAACCTTTCCTGCATCTAAATCCAGAATAGTTTTATTTAAGTGCTTCTGGTCATTTTAACATTTCTGAGTTTTCTTTTCTTGATGATCACTGTGTGCTGCCGACCCTTGTAGGCAAACCAAACTTCATTTAAAGTCCACAAGTCAATGCAAGATAAGCAGATTTTTGTAGAAAACCTCCTTATCGCTGCTCGAACAGTGTCAGTTTGAACAATGTCCTCTATTTTGGCTTTGCTGAAAAATACTCTGGGAAACATCAATCTTCAGACTAAGTAATGAGGTGAGGTGAAATGCTAATTCAGGATGAATGTCAGGCAGTCTTACGTGCACCACTCTCTCATCTTTTTCTCACACACACACACACTCCTGTTATTTTATCTTCTCTCTCCCTCAGCACTGTTCACTGTTCATTCACTGTTTTCATATTTATTTGTCTGCTGTATATGTCCGCCTGTCTGTCTCTCTCATTTCTTTTCCACATTTCCGTTTACAGCTTATTTTCTTTCTCTCTTTGTTCAGCAGTGAACTCACTCCCTCTGGTGCTGAAGCTGCTCTGTGTGATGCAGGCCAGTGACCCCCCTTTATCTTCCTCCTACAGTAAGATGGATGGTGTGCACTTCAAGCTGCTCTACCATGGTGAGGTCAAAAGTAGCTGCTGGCAGGTCATAATAACTCTCCTCCCATCAGCCCTCGTCTGTTAGCATACACACACTAACATGAACTTAAGTAACCTGGTTACTTGACTTGAGTAAGCCGATGCAAATAAGAAACTTAATTTCCCTAGGTAGATTTCTCCTGGAGAACATCAATTTATCATGCCATGTATACAGTATGCATGACAAGTAGTGGCTGACCGACATAGGTTTTTCAATGGCCGATGCAGATCTTAAAGAGCAGGGAGGCTGATAGATAATGGTGATAAGTTTTGGGGTTTTTTTACCTGTATTTGCATCTGAAAAATACAACAATGTAATATTAAGAATGAAATAACTCAATTCAAATATTTGAAACTAAAAAAATTACCATTGAATAAATTCAGAACCAAATTAGAAATTATTCATATGTTGAAAATATTATTCACAGAGCAGCAACAAGAATATATGATAAAACGAGTTTACAGTACTTTTAAATTATCAAATACACAATTGGTAATTTGTTACACATAGTTGCAACTAATCCATTTTAATAAATGCTGACTCTGTGAAGGCTACAATAAAATGAAGAATAGTCTTATCACACGTACCGTAACAAGTGTAACAATGTTCAGTCATAAACTCGTAAGGTCTCATCTCACCTGGGATCCTTCAGTTCTCCTGCCCACTGTCCACTCTGTGTGGTGGAGCTGAGTCTTGCCCTTGGTCACAGAGACACAGTCAGAGAGGAGAGGCTGCAGCAGAAACACCACAACCATATTTTAAGGTCCACTAATCTCACCCGCTGCTCTCTTCGAGTGCTAATAAAAATTCTTCCAGTTGAGTCACTCACACTGGTGCAAACAAATAATTTTTCACCTTCACATTCTCATTCTATAAGTCGCATATGCAAGTGAAATGCTCCCTGTGTAGGCTACAGAGTTGTCTGCAGACATTTTTTCTTAATTTGCTGACACAGACATGCCATCAACTATGTCAAATATTGGCCTGATTAATCAACTAATTGATCAGTCAGTCAGCCACTAATGACAGTCTGCAGATAGTGAATGAAGAAGAGTAGAGTCTGGCAAAAACACTAAATGACCTGTAGATGTCTAAATAAATTCCCACCCCTGACCATTTGAGTATTTGTTAAATTCAGACCGTTTTTTTCTATGAAAAGAAGCCCTGTTCAGTGTGCATGTCTTTCTCTTTCTGTGTATAACTCACACAAAAAATCAGAAAACAGGGTCTTCTATCACTGTACATGTCAAATCTGTATCTTGCCTCCAGAGTCCTAAATGATCTGTAGGTAGACGTGGATTTACAAAAACCAGGTTACTTATGTGCATGTTAACAGTAAATGTTTCCAAACTCTGCTACTAATGCTAAAAATACAGACACACAACACATTTAGTTCTGCATACAAATTACTTAAACACTCTTCAGTGTGTTTGTCACTGACACAGGAGCTTAAAGATACATAATCCTCAAGAAAAAAAAAAATTAATCTGTGGTTTGTTGTGTTGTTTTGCCGTATCTTCTCAGAGGAGCGCTCACTGCTGATCTGCAGATGCAAATGCAGAAATTTACCAGACATGTCTGGTGTAACGTAACTCCAAGCATCTTATTAGAGCATCTTAATAGAATTGGATTTGCTTTGCTTTTTGCTTGTATGTGAACGCCCCTCATCCATTGGTGCCTTACCTCTTAGTTTTTGTCTTTTCACTGCAGTAGTGGAACCACATTCTGAGTTTTTAGTTATGTTTTCCAGCCCCTCACATTTGACATTTTTACTGCCAGATCAGATTAATTCAGTTTTTACCAACTGGTGGGAAACAAGATGTGACAGGCAGTAAATGCCGAAGCTCATCTTGTTGCAATTTATCTGTCTGTCACGTTGTGTCTGAGTGCCTGTTTTGGATTAAATGTTTATCGATGGTGTTTGAGAGCAATGCAGATGAAATATCCGAAAGACAAGCGAGCCATCAGTTTTGAATGTGTGTTTGTCAGTGAGTATTATAACAGGAAGGTTGAAGCCTACCAACACAGATACCCTGGTGCCTGCCCTGAGCTACTTGTACTGCAGCCTGAGTCTGTCCCCTGCACACTGCACTGACAGAGGTTAGACACACTGCCTGTCTCTCTAGTCCCACATATTGGTCTTTCTCTCTTTACCCTCTCACCATTACATCTTTCACACATTCTCTCTTCACCATCTACCTTAGTATTTTTTTGTCTTCTCTCTCTGTCGGTCTGTTTCAGCTTCTCTCTCGTTCTACCTTGTTTTGACAGAGGTAAGAGGCTGACTTTGACAAGCACAAGGCACTGAAACATAGGAAATAATAAGCATGCAAGCTGACACCTGCCTTACATCTTTACATAATGATACACAGGCCGTTGCTCAGTATTGTTACACTGTCAAGTCTGAGAGCTTCTCACACATTTGCACAAAAACACGACAAGCGCTCAGTGTTTTGTTGTCACCTTGCTGAACCTAAATATCTGTAACCACAAATGCAAACGCATTCACACAGTGATATGGTCAGTAGACTAAGTCACGCTCTCACACAAAAATAGAAAGATGCACACACGAAACACATTTAAATTTTTGCAGATAATGAAAAAGTAAAAAGAAATGGCATTGTATCAAATCTCTGCTTAAGAGAAAAATACGTAGCTCCTGAACTCTACAAATCCAGTCAAACATTAGAAGTAGTGAGCCAACGTATCAGAAGAAATAGCGGATAAATCAAAAAAGATTTTATCAAAACTATATATTGCCATTTTATTGCAAGCTAAATCATTTCTCAGCACAAAAATGTCAGTAACGAGCTAGTTTGTAGTTAATAAGGTGAGGCCGGTGGCCAAAGAGTACAGATACCACTGGGAAGAAAAGTCAATTATGCCCACAACATTACTTTACTGGTTCTGCTGCATTCGCCATCTGCTTCTTCATCACTGGTGGTGAGTTTACAGACGCAGGTTATTTCAGCCTCAGGCTAGATGGTGTTTCCATTGACCTGGCTGGCTGCCTATGTGCTTTATATAACCCCAATGTTATGCAAATTATCTCCCCTATTATTCTGTTCATTTTCCTCATGCAACAACCTGATTTCCATATTGTATATTAAGTCATATTGAAAGATAGGTGCACCGTGCTTGGAGAGCTGAGGTGGGATACTTCAGTTGCAGTAAGAGTATGATGTGAAAGTGAGTGAGTGTGTATGTGATATATTTTAGTCAATTTGTAATGTTCTGTTGGCCTCGAAGGTGCCACTGAAGTGAAAACACTGAACACTGAAAAGTGTTTGTGTTTATTTGCATAATTGTAGGTGGGTTCCTGCAGCACGTCACCATGCAGTCATCCAGACCAACTGCTATTCAAACACACACACACACTGACAGACAAGCATACAGCTTATCAAAGTGTGATGATATAGTGCCTTCTCCTCCCCAGCTGTCTCCATGCTGCTCTCCAATAGTGGACTGATGGACCAGCTGCAGACAGTCCTCTCCTCCTCCTCTGCTCCATCCCCCACTCCATCAGTCTGTCCTCCTTCAGCCCTGCTGTGCTGCAGCCATCTACTGCTGTCCTCCCTCATTACCTTGCAGCGCGTTCACTCCGCTCAGGTACACACTACAGCTCAGCTTTGCTCTTATCACAACTTTAGGATAGAACTTCACAAAGTCACGGCACAGTCAAGGGCAAGACACAGAACAGATAGTTCAAGAGAACATAGATTAAGATGTGGATGCAGAATACAAAATGGCAGTTGGATTTGTTATATATAGAGTATATCAGAAGAAGTCTTTATTCTGTGCTTACACTACAGGGATAATTCATTGGTCCTAATGGGGCCTAATTGGTCTTCTGATTCTCCCCTCTCACTCCTTTGTTCTTTCTGTCTCAATTACTATAGGCCCATAAGAGCATCAGCTGGAGTCTGGACACAGCTATGCTGCGACTTCTTGTTCAGAAAAGAAACACGGACAATCTCTTGCTGGGTAACAAACTCAGAACTTTATTTAATGATCACTTTTGAAGGACTTCTGTCCTGTAGATGCTAAAACAGTAACCTAAGAACAGGTTTTTCTTATGTATTTGTGGACAGCTCATGGTTTCTCTTTTCCACATTTTGTTTTTGTCTTCAAAGTGTTTTGTATTCTCTTAATCTCTCCTGACCTTTCTGTGATTTTGTGGTACTTCATTTGACTGTCTTCAGTGCTGTTCACTAATAAGGTTCACCTCCTTTTGGCTTACGTGAACTCCTGCATTATGTTTTATCCTCATAACCGAATCCTGGTCATGTATTTCACACACTTTCGTTATATTAAGTGGCCCACACCCCCCTGCACCACTTGGAGACACATCATCCATGCTGCTCTTGTGTCTCTGTCAGCTGGATAAGTGGCCTGTCAGGGCCCCTGTGATCTATTGGCTCCCTCCCTCTTCCCGCCTATCTCTCTTTCTTTCTATCTCTCTCCTCTCCTTACTCAGCCTTCCTGTCTGTCGTTCTGTCTCTTAGTTGTTTTTTTTTTATCTCCCTTATGCTTCCCATTCTACATTTTTCCCCATCCATCAATCTCTCCCTCTCTATCTCAGTGCTTTGTCTCTTCTGCTGCCACTAATTGAGTCCTCCCTCCCTCAGAGAGCTCTAATCTCAGTGTACATGGCTTAAGTGCAAATCAAGTGGCTGGCAGCTCTCAACTCGGATCCCACTGTGTTTTAGCAGTCATTTTGGCTGCCTCTCTGTCTTTATCTCCAGCACTACTTTGGTCACTCAGTCTTGCTGACCTTCCTTCAACTCTTTGCTGTTTCACACACTCTCTTCACTTTGCACTGACCTCTTTAAATTTGTGCCCTCCCTTTCTGTCACATATCAATTCAAAAATGTCCTAAGATCCTATCAAATGTTATTCTGACTCTCCTCTGTGACTGCATCAAATCCCCCTGCTACCTGCTTTTATCACATTTTCCCATTTCAGACTTTCACTACCTACTATGTGCAACACTTACTCACTTCTGTTCTGCAGTGCAGTTGTTTCTCCTGTGGTGTTGCCCTCCACATTTGTTTGCTTTCTTCTCTTCCTTTTTCTCTCTTGTGTGTTTAAGCATTTTATTTTCTCCTAATTCCCTTTCATTTACTAGTCATTTAACTCTCACCCTTTCCTCTCCCTCTCTCTTTCCAGTCAGCTACCTGAGGTTGCTCCAGGCTTTACTTGATGTTGACCTTGTATCAGCAGTGGTCTGTGTGAGCACTGGTCCTGGCTTGGTTGGGCCCAGACCCCTGGGGATGGAAGATGGAGCTTTGTACCCACTTGGCTCTAGAGGGGCCCAGTGCCTCTCAGCTGCTCTCAGTGGACTTCTTTTGCAGGTTGTACTACTTGTACTACTTATCTTAGTATATCTAACCAATAATACTGGTCAATATTTGCTGCCTGAGCAAAATAATGTTATTCTTATGGAATTTGACCTGCTGAACACAAAAATGACATCTATTTTGTTATATCACGTACAGTTTTAATGAAAACGATGTAGCTTTCTGTACTTGTAGAGTAGAGTAGGTTGGTTGGTTTGGGATGCAGCCGCCTCTGTTACAGTGATTTGTCTTTTCTGTTGTCTCTGTGTTTCAGCCATTTTCTGTTGAAAAATGCTGTATTCCACCACGTTGCATGTGGTACAAAACTGTTTACCCCTGCTTTTGTGCAAGACATCAGGGATTTTTGCAGACATTCCATCTCTCCCCCTATTCCTGGGCATCTCCTTTGCATGTGAATTATATACAGTATCCCGGAAATCTCTTCTTGTCATACATCAAGTGGATCAATCATTTGCCTTTGTATGTGGGTTTTACTCACATACCTATATAGGGTTTGCATCTGCTCATCAGCAGCTCTGGTGTGCAGAACATGTGAGTTGTTCAGGGACAGTAAAGAGTGTAAGTCAAATTTGGGGAAAATTTACTTTGATGGGACAAAAATGCAAGGTCGAGTAGAACTCACTGTTTTGTTGATTGTACTTTAATTGACAAAATTTCATTACAATGGCTGGAGGGACTGAATTGTTCTTTCCTGTTGTTACAACTTGTGAGGGCACGTGTTGTAATCCAACATCTAGTAAACACTAATATTTGTGTAATTCATAAATATATGAGTGTTTTTCAAGTTTTTGCGGATGTGGGTTTGGTCCTTATTAGACTAGCTGTTCTCAGAAGGTTGTCCAAATACCGTAGCTTAGGATGTTAATTGACTGTTCTGACTGTTCGTGTGATGTGGGATTAAGCTAACATTCACACAGTCAGATTGTAAATAATGGTTCAGAAACCAGACCTGTCCAGGGTGTACCCTGGCTTTCGCCCGATGACAGCTGGGATAGGCTCCAGCACCTCCCGTGACCCTTACAAGGATAAGCGGTTAGGAAAATGGATGGATGGTTCAGAAACCTCAGTCATTTTACATCAAAGTATATATTTGAGTCCACTCCAGTACAGTAAATACTGTGTTCTAATAAAAAGTAGAGTGCTACCTGATGTATAGTTTTCATTTCATTGCAAAACAGTGAGTTTAATGGTAGGTTAGGGTACATAATGAAAGGAAAAGCACAACACATTCGTTTTATTATAATTTCTAAATAATAATAAATCTGCGAATACTGACTTATCCAGGATTCTGACACTTGCAATAAGAACAATATTGCATGTCCTTGTTTATTCAAAGAATTAAAAGCAAAAAAAAAAGGATATCAGATTTATCAAAGTGTGAGTCTTTCCCGAAATAGATACTGTACACATAACCGTGTGCTCACACAGCTGTGGGCTTGGATATGATGATGCCTCCTCTCTTACTTTACTTCCCCTCCACTCTGTATTTTGCAGAGGAGACAGCATAAAGGAAATCTTTACAGCATGACATTGAACCTGCCTTTCACAAACAAGGCAGTGAAGAAAATGAGATTGCAATTGATTTCGCAGTTAGGATAATGGAATGGCACACGTAGCAGCACAATCACAGGTGTGTCCGAAATGTTATTACATGTAGCTAGTGCCTTTGTTCACTTATTCCAAAAGTGGCAGTCTGGTGTTATAGGTGGAGCACTACTTCTGGGTGATAGTTAGCACAGAAGAACCATGATGGTTCAAAACATGAGTAATTCCGTGCACAAAAGAAGGCAGTAGATAAAGGATATTATTCAGAAGAATCTTATTTAGAGATTGTCTACAGTGCCCTGAAGTACTACATATGTTGCTACTTACACAGGTCTTTGGTTTACAGCATCAATACAGAGGCACTACTAAATATGAAGCAATAAAATGCTCAATGACACAACCAAGCATATTTGCTGCCACCTTTACAACCATCACTTAATGGCCTAGTCTGAAAAGTCGCACAATAGCAGGTTCAATTTGACCGGTGCGACTGAAGCTAAGATATTGTGAATCAATGAATTGCAGAGCTTGTAGGAGTTATGAGTAGCTCCAGAATGAATGGCAGTAATTCATTTTCAATGTGCCCATAAAATGGCAGTAAGATGCAATCTGAATGCAGTCCAGACTCATTGTCCCGCAAATAAATATGAGTTCGCACTATTTTCAAGACCCTGACGTACTCATACAGTAGCAGTTAATGAGGGATTTGTACTGCAGCATGACTTGAAACAGTGATGGTGCAAACACAGCGAGCATATATCAAACTGAACAAATTAAAGACAATTCATCTCAATAGTATAAGCAACATAAAAACAGTTTAGATGAACAAGGAATTCCTGAATCAGCAGATACAGCACTCAGAGGTCCTCTGGATACACATGAATAATAGCTACTGTACATGATTTGTTTTGCCACAGTGTCACAGTAGCAGGTCATTAAAACGTAACAGCCACAGCAGGCACACATACAGGTCACACTGTAAGTATTATTACAGTTTTTTATTCTTCAGCTCATTCAGTTTGAAATAATATAATATATACAGCATTAGTACCACAGCCCTGCTTTTATCGTCCATATAGAAAGAGCTATGTGGCAGTTTTAGTCACATAGTGCCCAAAGTTTAAGGGTCCAAAGTAACTAGCTACAAATAAAGTTAAACAAAATCATAATTATTATCTTGGAGAAAATTGTTTGCACTCAGCGACTGCCTGAAATCTTCAACTCATCAACATCACCAGGCTCTTTTTATCTTCTTCTTTAATCTTTACCCCCTTCTTCTCTGGTCTCTCTGCATTTAGTCTGCTCTTTATTGAGTTCAATGCAGCAATGGTTTTTATTGTCAGCCATATGTTTGCCCAAGAACTGAATCACAACCATGTTTGACAGATAAGGTGATCGTGAGTTGCTCCGTTTGTTTTCCACATTTTCCTCCTTTTATTTCATTAGTTCACAGAACGTCAGTAGTTTCTTTCTGGATGATTTTGAGAAATGTAACCTGGTTTTTCTATTTTTGAGGATGACCAGGACTCTGGTAATGTATCCTCGGAGGCTTCTTTTAATAGTTGACAAGAACAATACCTTTGTCATATACATGTATACCACAGGCGTTCATGACTGTCTGGGCAGTCATACAGGTGGTGTTTCGCTAAGACTTTTTGGTCTTGGCGAAGTAGAACGTGCCCAACTGTTGAGTTACTCAGATCAACAAATTTTCATATCTCTCTTATAGATTTTTGCCCCATTATTATTATTATTTGAATAATAATAATTTATTATTATATTCTTCACTTGCTTAGTCGTGTCTACCAACTCCCTCTCGATCTAAACTCCGAGCCCTATGTGAGCTCTTTTGTGCATGAAATTAAGCTTTTAGCACGTGATCAAGCAGAAAGACACCTGTCAGACAGCTCATCTCATCACGACTCTGAGGGTCCTCCTGTCTATTATTATCCAGTAATTTCACTGGGTTCTGTTTGAGGGGAGCCTTATTATCCCATCATGATCCCAGCTGCAAAACACTGAAACCACCATCAGCTATGTTGTTTCTATCTGCTGTCATTGCTGTCTGTGCCACATTGCAGCTTCACCCCTCCACCAACAACGTTAAGACCCCGTAAAGGCTCCGGGAGGAGGATTACTACCTAATGGACAACACCGTCTCTATCAAATATAATTTCTGCACTAAGGTTAAATTTTTTCTTGCCTTTTTGAACTAACGTTGACACTGCAAACAGCTCGTTCAGTACCATCTCAAATGAGATCTGAGACTTGATATTTCAGTGTCGTATCCATTAGTTTATTTCAAACCGAATGAGCTGAAGCACCGACTTGCACAAAGCTGAGACTCATTCTTTTGTTCCAAAATGAATGTGGTGAAGCACAGAGCCTGAAAAACAAAATTTGTAAAGGTCTGCTGTCTGGACTGTTTGTTAAGACTGACTTCATGTTCTTGTATCTTTGTGTTCTTTTTGCTCTTCCTTACTGACTGAGAGGTAATTACAGTGATGTCTGAACTAGAATCAAGGCGTCAGAGTTGTTGTGGGGGGGGGTTGTTAGAAAACCTGCTGTACTGTATATTTTAAATGGTTAATGCTATACATTAAAAGGTTCTAAGCACATGAGCACATTTTGATTTTACCTAAAAGAATACAACCTTGACGTGCAGTGCAGTCCATCTCTACCAGTGCAATGACCAGTACGGTTAAATTTGGTTACTGTATATTAATATTATGTTAAATAACATTACACGTGGCCAGTTTAAAGTTAATTAGTAATGTTTCAGTGATGAGAAGGAAAAGAAATACTTATTATATTATATATATATTTAAGTTTGGGAAGCCATAAAGCATCTGGATATAATATTCAAACTACAGGATAACTGGTATTACACCTGTTCTTTTTCATCCTGCATCGTGCCAGCATCTGGTTCCACACTAGTGGTGTTTCCTTGCTTTGTAGAAGACTAGTGCTGAGCTGAGCTTCAACTCTATGCTTCAGCGCTCTCTAGTCTGCTGTTTAGCAACTGATATGAGCAACAGTTCCCTACTCCTCTTCTCTCTTCTTTACTTTCTTTTCCTTCCAGTGCTCTGGAGGAAACACTGCACCTCTGGAACTTCTCCACTTTCCTGACTCTCCTCACTCTCTTTCACTCTTTTTGCTCTTACTTGAACCTATCCTTTAATCTTTGTGTTCTCATCTGTCCTTTCTTTTACCCCTACCCACTTCACCTCCCTCACTCTTATCCCCTCCCACTCATCCTCTTGACTCTTCTCTTCTCCTATCTCCTCCTCTCTGCCTCAGGATTAGGGTGTAGCTGTTCACTGTTGTCTTTATATCCGTCTGGCCTACTTCCGTATTTTTGGACACTACATGATGCTTGCTGCCAGAACCACCACTGTGGGAGATACATGCATTATTAAAACCTTTCAGCCACTCTCTCCAGTGTTTCCTTGTTCTGCCTTTTGTTTCTGACTGCATCTGTTGCTGCAGCACACATGGGCACATGCCATATTTCAGTGGCTCCCATGACTTGCAGAGATGTGACATTTTAGAGATGGAATATGTCCAAAAAGTAGATCATTTTGTGTGTGTGTACTCAGGTTCTTGCTCATGTTCCACAATAGCATGTCATTTTCTCCTCAGAAGCATGAGCTGTTGCTGAGAGCCTCAGTCAATTGTCTTGGCTCCCTCCTGGGCTTCCTTCAGAGGAAGAATCCTACTACAGGTACTAGACAGTTTAGAAATGAATTAGTGTAAAATGTGTGAAAGAGAGAGAGAGAAAAAAAAGTACGTAGAAGCACATGAATGCATGTGAGAGACAGATGAAAGATGTGTATACGTGTGCACAGCATTTACGTATTTGAGAAAAACATCTGTGTGCTTTACAGCATGTATGAATTTGTGTGTGTATGAGAAAGAGGGAGAGAATCTGTGTGTGTGTGTGTGAGGGGGGAAGAAATTAGTGGTTGGTATGTCTGTTTGCTCCTCATTTTTCAGCACTGTAGCTGTTTGTTTCACATGCTGTATATTTCGATGTCGCTTTTGGCGAGTTCTTCATCTAAAACTGAACACAGCTGATAAGGATTAGACACCATATGTTGGCATTTTCTAACCTCCTGAGTTTGTGTCTGTTTGTGCCTGTGTGTTAGCAAAGTTTGTGGCGTGTCAGCCATGGAGTCGATTCCTTGTCTTCTGCCTTCTGAGCTCAGGAGAAAGCTGCCTTCTGCACCCCGTCTTTCTTAGATTCATCACACTTGTGAGAGGTTTTACACACACACACTCACACTCACAGTGCACCTCAAATATAATTTCTCCTAAATGGTTCTGAGCAGTCATAAATGTTTCATATTAAAAATATCAAATGTTAATGAAGGTAATAAAAGCACAGATGCTCAAATTATTTAGATCACATGACAGAAAATACAGTGTTTTTATGTCTGACACAGTACACCACATTATACTGCAAAGTAAAGTCACATTAATACCACGTTTTGTGATGTGAGCTGAGTGTCCACCTGTTTTATTATTGAGTGGGTGCAGGGAAAGACTGAAACTACTGGTCAGCTGGGTAACCATGAGATGCCTCATGGGCAAATCCAACATTTCTGACATCACTTAAGAGATTTTGACAAAAACGTAGGCATAGGCCACCACATCAAGTCGCTTTGAAAGAAAATGTGTTTACTGTCACATTGATTCTTCCTTGATGCTTTTCCCTCTTGTGTCCTCTGCAGCTCCTGCAGCATGGCAGTACAGCTGTGCTGTGCGAGCCTGACCTGATCCAGGTGATGGAGGCAGCGGAGAGGAGGGGGGTGAAGGAGCTCAGCCAAGAGGCAGCACATGCCCTCAGGCTGCTGCTCACGCAGGTACAGTAGACCCGTGGACACGTGTGGTCACACAGATGGTCCATTATATAGTAACGTGATGTTACATATGAATATCCTCAATATGCTTCTTAAATGAATGAATTAGAAAATCATCAGTTCAGATGCAGTGTTTATATTACTTTTGTTATTCATATGGTGTGTAGAACAGCAGGAGCAGTAAAACAAATAGACAGCAGGGGAATATGCACAGGAAAAGAGCAGAATTATGTATGCAAATAAAATGCCAGCGTTTTACACATGAGCACTGCAGCAGCAAAAGGCCAGTTTACAGCAGTAGTCTCAGTCTGGAGCCTCTACACAAGACGTACAGTTATATGGTCACACTAGTTATTGACATTAATTCAGTAACTTCAGCCAGCAGCATAAATGCCCTTTTGGAGCCCAGAATTATCTGAGCCTGTGTCTGTGTTTTTCAGAGAAACAACAGACAAATCACTGCACCATGTTTTGGATCCATGCATCTGTCAATTACATGTCAAGCAGATGAACTTTTGGATTCTTTGTGTATTATAGGCACGTAGAGAACAACATTTTTTTTAGTTGTAAACAAGCAGGCACCTTTTAACAAAGTGTTGATAAAAGTTAAACTGAGCCCTGACATGGCAGATGAAGGTGATGAATACAAACTAGAGAACTACTAAGACGCACATATTCAGACATTCAAGGAATTAATGCATTACTGCAGCCAGTTTAACGTTCTCTCTGAGTTCTGGAAGCCAGTCAGAATCTGCAAGAATAAAGTCACTGCCTCTTTATCTCTGAGTATCTGATGACTGCAAAGCTGATATCTGTTCAGCTCTCAGTAGACATTTTGTTGCTGCAGGCTATTTGTTTGAAGATGACTGCACACAATGTCCTCCTGCAAATACAAATTATGTGGATCCAGTCTCTGGACTCTGTTCAGCCTTTCGCTGCTGATGTTGGATGTAAACCCAACCAGCCATGGCTGTTAAAATGATTTCTACTGGTTGGTGATGATTAGTTAAAACCCTTTATTATCTTTGTTTGTTTTTTTTTACCATTCTGTACAAGCCGTGCATATAAAATTGTGAAATATAAAATCTGAATATAAATATAAATCTGAAATACTTTTCCATCACCAAAGGGCCTAAGATGAGAAAAACACCAACATGTGGTAGTGACACTTGGGCAAGTGTTTGCACTGCCATAAAAATAGAGCCCTCAAGGTTCTCGCTTTCTCAGTCGTGTATTCAGAAATGAGTATTGTGCAGTTAAGTTCATTTGAGTAGCATAAAAAGAATATGGCAACCTGAGGCAGTGGAGTTTATTGTGGAGCTTCACAATAATATTTAGCTTCCAACCTCAGCAGTGGAATACTGGATATATTCTATCGATAATATAGAAAAGCTGGGCACCCACCAAACACACAAGCTATCACAGT
>JAUBNQ010000027.1:19312046-19323732 GCA_032353495.1 Ctenopoma kingsleyae
ACAGAAAGGATGTAACTTTGGAAGATATTGACTTGCTTAATTTGATTCAGACTGCTGAAGCTGCATATTAAACTTATTCTTGAAAATATTTTTTCACAAAACATAAACTATGGATTTTGTGCCCCTTCATTTTAACCACAGGTGCATTCAAAATAAATCATATTTAAAGGCCAATAGGAACGTGAATAAGCAAAAGAGATCTGATATGTTTGAAGTGTTATTTATATGCATTACAGTGGTGAAAATTATTGCATCATTTTAATGGACTTTTGTATGTCATAGGTTTTTATTGAACACAAGATATTTTATAAGCAAGGATATTTATAATGTCAAGGACGTTGACAGGAAATCTCATATCTGTTGATTAGACGCGTGTGAAGTATTTTATTTATTTACTGTGGCGCTGAATTTGTCCACTTCTTTTCACGAACGCAGGGGGCGCGGTTTATTCAAATGACACCCAAGCTTCTGATGTTTGACGTACTATCAGACCACGGCAAATACGGGCTTCTCATTGGACGACGGTGACTGGTCTCATGACAACAACAGCCTGGTTTCGGCCAATCGGAGCTCGCTTTGGGCCACAGCGTATGTTTGTGAATGACGTAAGAAGCGTAAAACAAGATGGCGACGTCTTAAGCGTAAATCGGTGTGAATTAGTTTATCGACGTAGAAGTCGGCCTCGCATGAGGCGATAGTGTTGTTTTACGGTTATTTTGGGAGAATATCAATCTTCTCACGCAGATAAGTGTGTTGTAGGTATTGCTGGACGCGCCGGAATAACCTTCGACCCTCCGGTGATAGCCGGAGAGGCGAGCTTCTGACAGACGGGATGGACGGCGGAGAATACATGGAGACCATGGACTCGACATTAGCGGAATTAGGAGATGAATTCACCCTGGGAGACATTGACGGTGAGTAGCTGTATGACTGATAACTAGTCTGAAGTGATGTCTCCTAGCTGAGACAGCGCTGGCCTGTTTCCGCTCACGGTGGCGACTCGCTGAAAGCGAAGCGAAGTTCGCTTCCTTTCGTGTGTACAGCACTGCGGAATTCGAGGCGAAGCGGGGTTGGCGAACAACCAAATATAGAGGTTGACAGCAAAAAGAGAATCTTAATTTGTGCAAAACGAGTGCAGCTAAGCAGTGTTTTTGACATTAGACATAAGCAGTGCAGGGTTGAGGAGTATGTTTAGTGGTTACCTGCTGTAGAGACACTCCTGTGGAGAAGATGATCTTTGTTGTTAATGATACGGTCTGGGATCCTTCTTTTCTAAGTGTTTGACCTGTAGACTTATGCTACAGATAAAAACACAAACACAGACCTACTTGGCTCAGTGTCACTAAAATAAGTGTTGAAAGTGCAGGTTGTTTGTTTATTTACGCAATGTTTGCTAATGAACAAGCTTCTCCCAGGAGACGCAGGCGAATGCGAGTTTTGTTCGCTTCGTACGGAACTCGAGAATTCAAAATGTTCACAGTACAGCTGATGTGGAGAGTAATAAAACACTATTTCACAGCACGTAGAGTTCGTTTTATTTAAAAATGAAAGTTTTTTTTCCATTTGTTTAATTAGTTGAGTCAGTTAAATTCCTTCTTCATAAAATGTCCACATTCAGATGTGTACATCAAATAGCTTTTTGCAAATTTGAATTTGTTATGTCGTATACTATTCTGCTATTATGTTGTATTTCATGGATGTATTTTGTTGTTCTGTTGTTGTGTTCAGACAGTCTTACATCATTATAAGATTTTAATAAATGCCGACATAGGCCTTTTAATATATCCACCATGTGTTGGATTATGGTAACAACTTAGATTTAAAGTTTTATTCACGTCTTATTAAATAGCCACACTTCAGTGGGGAAGTATTTGAATGTGTAGGCAGAGTTTCCACGAAGCAGAGGTGTCATGCATCAGGAAGCTGTGAAGAGGGCCCACCGTAAAGCGAGGCTCATAGATGAAAGATTTATTTATTTAGAGTTTGTGACGTTCATGTTGAGATTAAAGTGGGTTTTTTTTAAGCATTTCAAGCCAAATGGTTGGACCAACTTGATGAGACAACAACTCTGTAAAGATCCTGTTTTGTGCTGTACAGACGGACTCAAACAGCAGCCCCTGATCCAGTCTCCCTCTAATCAAAACAAGTTTGGCCGCTTGGCACACGGTGAAAGGATGGGGCTTTTGGTATAACACCCGCCTGCGCAGAGTCACCAGATTTCTATTAGTGTGGAATTTTACTAAGTGCTAAGTCGCCAGACCGGACTGAAGGACATGTGTCAGACAGTGTGAGATAAAACTGGATTTTAGGACAGAACATCTACACTTTTCATCTACTGGCTGCTGTTTAGTGGATTCATAAAACTCAAACAAGGCCACAGTGTTTAACAAACATTAATGGAAAGCATTGGACACAGGCTCTACCTGCTCTGGTGTCTGGTTTTCCTTTCAAAAGGGGCCTTCATTCGTGAATGAACAGACAACACACCCCGGGCTGCAGTTATGTAATCCCAGTTAATCACTGTGCCAAAAGAGAGAAATGTACAGATCGTGTGAGAGTGAGAAATGACAAGTGAGGCTTGACTGATGAATTCACAGGCAAGCTGCAGCAAACACTGCCCACACTCGTTTTTATTTCCCTTTTTGGCCTTCAGATAACTGATTATGACAGTTTCTCCATCAGGCGGAGCAGCCACCTGCAGAAGAATGACTACAGCTACAGAAATTTGGAGCTTCCACATAATTTGACAGAGAATTGCGGTTTTCATGTCAGATGTGTGTTTAAGTCACTTTAAATGGGATCTCAGTTGACTGGCTTTCATTGGTCTCTTTGTGCAGCAGCTTGTTTAGTGTAGACCTCACAGGGTATTTGTTCTCCAGATGAGCCGTGTGCGCGTCTTTGTGTGCAAGGTCTTAAAGGCCCCTGTAAGGACTCATGCAGTTGACCCCACATTCATTTAGAGCATTTTCTCCTCTCCCAATTATTCCCTTAGCAACTGCAGCTCTGGTTATATAACCTATTTTCTTTGCTCACAGCAGCCTTGTGCGCCCCCCACCCACCCCCCTCCCCCCAATAAGCTGGCAGCTGAGTGTATTTTATCATAACGCCAAACACCCAACGCACACAGCATCATTTTGCGTTCGAGGCTTTAATAAGAAAGTTCAAATTTGTGTCCTAATTACAGTGACTGATACAAGATGGTTTTTAATAAATTGTTCTCCAGTGATTCACGGCAGGAGCACATTCGCCATCATTGTAAAACCATCATCCATCCGTCTGCGCATCAGGTCCTCTCAGAGCTGCCTGGTCCTTTTATCTACATGATCTTTTACTCCACTCCTATTGTCTTTCAGGGCTATCAGTACTCTCTCATACTTTTTCAAGGCTATCTGTTTGAAGGCCGTTCGCTTTGTGCAATGCTTTACGACCAGAACAGCAGCTGTTTCTGTGCGTGCATGAGACGGGTCAAGGCCGTCCCATGTCGCAATATGTTATTCTGCAGCTTTCACCCAGTGATACACTTTCTTCTCAATAGTTGTTTTCTATTTAAATTATTCTTCTTAGTATTTTATCATTCGATATTGTAGAAATACAAAGTTGCTGACACACGTCATACATGATATTAAATCTATTTTTATTTTTCATATCATTGATTTAATAGCAGAGTTGATGTGATGTCTCTTCTGCTTTCTCCACCTCAGAGATGCTGCAGTTTGTCAGCAACCAGGTGGGGGACTTCCCAGACTTGTTTGAGGACCAGATGAACTCAGCAGGCTCACTACAGAACAGCTGCGCAGGCGCCACCCAACGTGCTGCCGTTCACACCCCTCAGACTCCCCAGACCCTGGCCCCTGTTGCCTATCAGAGCACCAACAACAGTCTCGCCATCTCGCAAACTTTGTCGCCCCAGTCTTTACCCCTCACCCCTCCCCTCACTCCCGCACAGACCCCCTCCTCCTCCACCACCACCCTCCCAGCACAGCAGCAGGTGACCCGCAGCCCTCCGCTCCTTCAGCCGCGGCCTCAGATTGTACAACCTATCCAGCCTCAGCCTCAGCACCAACAGGCAGCCCAGCCCACCATCCAGGTAACACTTACGTGACACTGCTTTCACATACCACGCCTGTGTTTGATGCATACTCATCCACATTCTACCCATTCATAAAGCAGGTCTAATAGTAGGCATGGGGATCACTAGCTTTTTATCTCATTTAAATTAGGTCAGAGTCTATTTGTTGAATCCTCTCAAATCTGTTATAAAGTGAATTGAACTATGTAGAACTACATAGAACTTAATGTTTAACAATCTGGCTGTTTTCTGATCACTGTAACAACACAGTTTGTCATTTCAACTTTTTGTTTATGTCATGTGTTTTTTCTTCTTTGCTGCTATCGTGTCCACTAATGTGATGTGATAACTGTGTTGATGCTTCAAGTGTATTTTTACACTAGATGAAATGATGTTGTACAGACAATAGGACATACAATATAAGTAACAACATGGAGACAATAAAAGCATTTAAGTCAATATAGGTCAACACTAATAGGCACTAAAAGTTGTGTTACTACATTAAACAAACCCCAGCAACAGCGAGTGTCCCCAGAATCCACAGGCAGCAGGAATCAGAAATACAGGTGTAGTAATATCTACAAGCTAACGTGCTAACAAGCACTGAGTCTACTCAGTGGTCAGTGCTGGACTGGAACCACATCCAAAATGGAACTGGTTATCAGAAGCTTCCCTTAGTTTTATGACTGCTGCAGTGTTTGAGTAACTGTAATATTATTGTCTGTTGTGAAGGGAGAGTGGATTCAATTTGTGTTATTGAACCATACATACTAAAATGGTTCTGTTGATATGAGAAAGTTTTTGAAGTACTGGACTAGTCTGTAAAATACTCATATGCAGTAATATCCAGCATCCCTGCGAACACCAGTGCACAATTCAGAAAATATAGTTTATTGTCTTGAATGAAATAGGTTGAAATCAGTACAGCAAAAAAGACACAAACTGAACTGTCAAACTTCATTATTTTACGGAAATGCAGATGCACACACAAGGGATCCCTCTGCAGACCCAGAGCTTCCCAGTCCAAACTCTCGTTCAGACCCACAGCCAGACCCCCCTGCCCATACAGACACAGGCGGCCCAAACTGTGATGATTACATCCAACGGTGGACAGTCGCGTTTCATCCAGAACCCAGTCATCTGCCACCAGAGTCCTGCTGCTGGCTTCCAAGGTGACTATAGAGAAGGATAGGAGGGTGTTCGTGTGAAGGTGTTAATTCTTAATTGTTACAAGCTGCAGATATTATGTTTTTTTTCTGGACTGCAGTGTCTTTTGAATTTCTCTGACAAAGCATCATGTCTCCCGTTTCCCAGTCCTACAACCACAGATGCAGAGCATCATGACATCACCGCAGCTCCAGCCAGTGACCATTCAGCATCAGCGTGTTCTGACTCCGACTGGTCAAACCATCCAGACTCTCTCCACAGCACCCACAGTCCACACTATGCAGCAGCAGGTGCAGCAAGTACCTGTGAGTAATCACACAAGAAGCAGCTCCTGGTTCCACTCAATCTTTTTTTGTTCCATGATGTTTGTGTAGCTACAGAGATATTTAAATGCTCAGCAGATCTCAGCACCAATTCTAGTCTCTTGTCTCTTGTTTTTTATTTTAAAATCTTTCTATCAGGTTCTGGTCCAGCAGCCTCAGATTCTGAAGACGGATTCACTGGTTCTCACGACACTCAAACCAGACGGCACACAGGTTCTGTCTACCATGCAGAGCCCTGCAGGGATCACCACACTGACCACGCCCATCCAAAACACAGCTCTGCAAGTCCCGGTATGTAGCTGATAAAAAAAGATTTGATGGTGTTATTTAGATGTTAATAACTGTTTAGTTTCCAAATAAAATAAAGTAATAGAATTTTGATAAATTGGTATTCTGGTGCTTCTTCTCAAGTAAAGTGTCTGAGAACTTCTTCTGTCATTGCTGATTTCTGTGCCAGACACTGATGAGCAGCAACATCCTGACCACCGTCCCTGTCATGATGGGAGGAGGAGACAAGCTGCCGATCAAGCAGCTCCAGCCAAGCTCCTCCCACTGCACAAACGCAGCCAGGCTGAGCATGGAGCAGAGCCAGGTGACGACAGGACAAGTAGCCCCGGGAGGAGTGGTGAAGGAGGGTGAGAGGAGGACGACGCACAACATCATTGAGAAGAGGTACCGGTCCTCCATCAACGACAAGATTGTGGAGCTCAGAGACCTGGTCATGGGCAACGATGCAAAGGTTTGTGAGACTAACACTGACAAAGTAATTGTTTCAGTGTTAAAGTTTTAAAAATGGAATTTGCAGATTTTACTCATGACCTCGATTTGACTCACGTGTCCTCCTTTCTCTTTCTTCTCAGATGCACAAGTCAGGAGTGCTGAGGAAGGCTATCGACTACATCAAATACCTGCAACAAGTCAACCACAAACTGCGACAGGAAAACATGGCCCTTAAGATGGGAAACCAGAAGAACAGTGAGTGCTGTTCATTACCAGGACCCTAACTCTACATTATCTGTGGCAGCCTAACTTTAATGAGTTTTTCTCTCTGTCTCAGAGCCAGTGACGCAGTCTGAAGATGTGGAACTCAAACAGGAAATAGTGATGATGTCGCCTCCAGCCTCGGACTCTGGTTCCAGTTCCCCTCACCAGTTCTCTCCTTACTGTGTCGACTCGGAACCAGGCAGCCCCTTACTGGATCATGAACAGGTAACACTGATGCCGTTAATGCATACGCGGTCTTGTCGTAGAATACGAGACAAACCTTCTTCTCTTTGTCTCTCTCAGGTGAAGAGTGAACCAGATTCCCCCTCCTCAGTGGGAGTGATGGATCGTTCTCGTCTGCTTCTCTGCGCGCTGACCTTCTTCTGTCTGTCCCTAAACCCGCTGCCATCTTTGTTGGGTTCTGATGCCACTGGGAGTCCCAACCTGTCTCCAGGCCACGGGCCGTCTAGAACGCTCGTCTGGTTCCCGAGTCACACACATGACTTTGGTGAGCAGGCTTGATCCCACTCAGAGTTCATGATACGAGTTTAAACATAGAAATCTCTAAAAATGCATCGTGACTTTACTTTGTGTTTGTGTTTCACTTCTTCTCATCCTCCAGCGTCCTGGCTGCGGTGCCTGTTGCCGTGGGTGATGGTGTGGGTGCTGAGCGGGGTGGGAGCAGTGTGGGGCTGTGTCAGGGTGCTCTACTTGTGGGAACCTGTCACGCCCCTTCACTCCCCAAAATCCGTGTCGTTCTGGAGACACCGCAAACAAGCCGACCTGCATCTCAAAAGGGTGGGTGTCTGACAAGTCTGAAACGAGCAAGAAAATGATCTAGGACGCTGCGGTGTTCATAAGTATGTAATAAATATGTAACGTTGGAATTAGATCTGAGGTTTTCTCACCTACTGCAGCACATCACTCACTTTGTTTTGATGTCTCAGTTTAGACTGCCTGTTCCCCGCATGGGTTTATTTTTAGTGTTTGTTCAAATTGTGTTCAGCTCGATGTCATGACCTTCATTCGTCACATCTTTCCTGTCGAGCTTCAGTGAGTATTTCCAGCTCACTGTTTCTCCTCTATCGTCTCTCCTGCAGGGAGATTACACAGCAGCAATGGCCAGTTTGGAGACCTGCTTGTCCGTCTTGACCAGAGCTCTTCCCTCATCCAATCTGGACCTGGTCTGCTCGCTGTCTTGGAATCTGATCCGCTACTGCTTGCATCGTCCAGTTCCTCTGGGTTGGCTGGTTCACCAGGTCAGAGGGAAGCACGAGGGGGAGGAGGCTAAGACTAGTGCGAAGGACGCAGCACTGGTTTACCACCGGCTGAGCCAGCTGCAGCTCACAGGTGAGTGTGGAGTACAAAGCGGGCTGATGCGGTTTACAGGCTGCTGTGATTCGATTTCAGTGTCTAGATATTCTTCTGATAAAATACACAGTGAAAAACACATTGGTGATGTCACAGTGTGAAGAGCACAGTGATAGTTTCTCTTCTTTCTCTGTAGGAAAGCTGCCTCAGTGTAGCAGCCTGTGGGCTTTGTCTCTGTCTCTGAGCGCTGTCAACCTCAGCGAGAGCGCCCAAGGCAAGATGGCCCCCTCCCAGCTCACCGAGATCTATGTCACTGCAGCGATAGCCCTGCGCACTGTGCTGGGCCACCACCTTTCCTGTCTGCCTGTATGTCTCCTACATCCGTCATCACTGCATTTGAATATTTATCTAATTTATCTTAGAAACCAGCACACAGACGAGAGAACGACTCATTTCCCTCATGAGCATTCTTTCCTGCGTGTCTCTTTCTCTCTCAGGGTTACCTCTTGAGTTGTTCAGAGAGTATAGCCAGCCAGTCGGAGACCAAGCCAATCCCCGACTGCCTGCGCTGGCTCTTCACGCCTTTAGGCCGGCAGTTCTTCCTGAGCTGTGATTGGTCTGTGAAGTCAGAGTCCAGCGATGGCGTGTACACTTCTCAAAGAGACCCAGGTATGTTAATAAAGGAGTTTACCCATACTGTAACTCTTTGTTTTTCATCGTCCCCTTCTTTTCTTCTTTTGGGCATTAAAAAAAGATGATGTTATTTAACGACGTGCCTCACCTTGATCTTCCTCCAGCTGACCCCATTGCCCAGCTGCACCGCTGTTTCTGCAGGAAGCTGTTAGAGAGAGCTGTCCACACGCTCATCCAGCCACAGAGCGACTCGGAAGCAGACAAACGCAAGATCGACTCTGGGTAAGCCCGGAGCCTGGGAGATGCTGCTGTGTCACTTTACTTTCCACAGTTGATGTGAATTAGTGATTTTCTCTGGATCTGTAAACATCATCTTTCTTTTTCCTGCTCTGTTACTCTTCCAGGGAGTTTTCCAGTGCCCTGGAATTCCTCCAGTTGTTAAACAGCTGTACAGAGGACTCTCCTTCCCCTCCTCCCCCCTTCTCGACTCCTCCCAGTCACACCACCGCTTCAGGTATAAATAGCATGAAGAGAACATCCTGTTTCCTGCCTCTTTACAAGGAATCATGAATCACATCAGATGTGGGGAAGAGAAATAGAAATATCTGGTTAATCATCAGTGAAGATTAACCAGATAACCATCTGAGTTATTACTTTCAACTTGAATGGAGTTTGCAGTCAGTTTACCTCCTGGGCTTTGCCTTTTATTGGATTATCACAGATAACACGTGGAGTCATTGATGTACTGTATGATAATAAACTTGCAGTGAAAGAAATGTTAATTAGCTACAATCTTAATTAAATTGTTGTTGTTCCCAAATTGAACCATTCTGCACGCTGAGCGTGAGATCATCACACACATGCAGCAGTATGTACAAAGAGACAAAGACACAGGGGTCTTAACATCACATTATCTCTAATTTGACACCTAATGCTTGACGACCAGGCTGTTTGAGCATCATTTCCCTCTCTTCTTTCTGCTAGTGGGAGATCCAGTGAGTCGCTGGTGGGCTTTGGTCATGAAGGCTGCTGTGCTCTGGCTGCAGGGTGATGATGCTGCAGTGAGGACGCTGTTAGCAGAGGCAGAGCGGATGCCGAGGGCTCTACACACCTTGGAGTAAGTGAAGTAAAAGTTGGGAATCTTAATTTCCAACTGGATTTAGAGACATTAAGTTGTACTTTTTTGTAGGACTTAATTAAGCTGAATGACTATAGTGAATACAAACGCATTACAAACAGACCTTCCTCTTCTGTTTCAGCCACCCTCTGCCCAAGGCTGTGCTGCTGCTTTGCAAGGCAGTTCAGATGAGTCTGTCCCCTCTGAAGGGAGAAGGGGTGGTGGCCTGCCTGTCCCTGTGTGACAGAAGCAGCAGTTACCTATGCTCCAGCATCTCTGTGCCACTTGCCCAGTCTGGGAACTGGCTGAACAAGGTAAACGACAAAGAGTCCATCACAAGCACCGTCCCTAATCTCTAATTCTGCAAAGTAAAGTAATTAAGATCTGCCGTGGGGTTGTGGTTTGAATAATCTTTTCTGCAGAAAACCTGCTTCATACTGCATGTTCAGTCAGTTAATTCGGTTCTACATGCATATACACGCTCACTGCATGCACGCTGACGTGGGGCTGTGTGTGTGCGCGCAGTGTGGGTGGCAGGAGGTGGCTGTGGTGCATTGTAGTTGCATTGCATGATCCTGAAGCCGAGTGCAATGTGTCTGCAGTGCAGTACAGAGGCCTCCCCAATCTGCACGCACCCGCTACACACCCCACCACTTCACCTCACTGAATGTCATGTAGTTTTACTAATTACTTTTTGATTTTTTGGCCTACATGCATGCTGGGCGAGGTACAATAGTAATGATGGTGGTGGGTTGTGGTTGCACTGGCAGGTTTAATTCACACTTTGGCATCTCTTATAAATATACATCAATCACAGTATAAAATAAATGAGTATTCACCAAACAGCTCTTTGATCTGTGCCTCTCTTCTCCTCTAAGGGTGTGGAGCTCCTCGTCTGTGACCTCCTGCTTACCCTGAGGACCAGTTTATGGCAGCGAGGAGGCAGCAGTAATGGAGAACCTGGTCCGGCCCCTGGACCACAGTTGGCCGGTTTCCAGAGGGACCTCAGCGCACTCAGAAAGCTCACACAGTGCTACAGACAGGCGCAACACAAGGTACATGAGTGACATGGTCACAAGTCAGGTGTGTTGGGAAACCGACAAAAGATTCCAGGCGCTGAAGTTCAGATGCTGATACCTGCATGAAACAGGTTCAGGATAATAAAGCGTAAGGGATTCACCACTCTGAACTTCACTGCTGTGTTTTCAATAGTTGGCAAATAAGCGAGATTTTTCACCAGATGTATTTTAAATAACTTAGCCTATTAAATTAACAATAATACACATCAGAAGTTGCCAAAGCCCAAAGTAATTCTAATACAGTTGTAATACAGTATGTGAGAAGAAGGCACAAACTGCACCAAGCTGCATACTGAGACTAATTATTGTGGCTCTTTACAGATTCTTTCATTGTGTCAACAAAAGCTCTGCAGTGATAATAAGCCTGTGAATCACCCGGGACTTGTTAATCGTATACGTGATGAAACTAAATGTACTGTATCGGGATGTGGGGGTCTTTCCCACTCTAACCAGCTGCAGGAACCTCACCACAGTTTAACATATCATCAGTCACATTTGTAAGATTTACTGGAGTAGTTATCACTGTAGCTGGAGGGTCTTTAGCAGCCGCTGCTTTCACAGCGGTCGGTGATCATTTGTTATGTTTTGACTTGTGCGCGACTCCCACGAACTGCATTGTTTTACGAGGTTCTGTTGTGAGAGCAGTGGCTGAGAAATATTCATTCTCAGTGCTGTGAGGCGCTTTGCATGAAAAGCCTCCACTGAAGGCAGAATATCTCCCGTAGATCTACCCAGTAGTAAATGTGCAGTGAAATGATGTGAGAGCTTAATGGTTTTTCTCCTCCAGCGTCGCTCAGACTGTTGTGTTGTTTGTTTGTTCCTGCAGGTGTTTCTCCATGAGACCACAGTGAGGCTGATGGCTGGAGCCAGCCCCACGAGGACACACCAGCTACTGGAGCACAACCTCCGACGCAGGACTCACAGCTCCTACACTGCAGGTAAAGGAAGAGTTTCCTCACGCATTAAAACAAGGGCTGCACAATATGACAGAATATGTAATCAC
>JAUBNQ010000027.1:19336975-19350937 GCA_032353495.1 Ctenopoma kingsleyae
TGTTCATAACAACACAAGCTGTGCCTTTCCAGAGGTCCGGCAGTCCCACAGCAGATGAGGGGAGTAATTGGAAAGGTGATCACCACAGATCTGAGCAAATGCAGGTACGTGTGTGTGTGTGTGTTCTTTTGCTATATGACTGTGCGTGTATGCTGAGACACTAATATTTGTAATGAGCACCATAAACCAGCAGCTTGGTTTATTGCAGTTTGGTGTATTTAAATATATGCTATCTTTCTGTTACACATTCACTAGACGTGCTGGCAGCTTGTACATTGTTCACACAAATCCTATCTATAATTGTGCAGCTCTTAACACACTTGGCACCTTCATCTTCCAGCATTGCTATACGCAGGTGTTTTGAAGTCGTCTTTTCACAGCTTGTTGTTATGTGTCTATACACTTCACCTACACCCTCCAGGCATTTCATAAGTCTGACTTGAGCTTTGTCAGTTATGGTCTGCTGGGACATGTGTTGAAATTCCTGAACTGAAACCAATAGCTACCAAGAGAGGATTTTTTAGGAGGGGGGAGGGGGGGGTGACATTTAGTTTACAAGCTCAGATATATTCAGTGAGGAAAATATAATGTTTGGAAAGTAGTTATATCAAGTCTTTTACATTTTACATGTTATGGTTCTTCGAGATGTGATGAGAGATTTGGTCTCAGGAATAAAGAAGGAGTGACACCTCATTTTGAAAAGTGTTTGTATGCGTTTTCTTATGAATAACCTGCTCTGGCTGTTATTAACCGAGACTAAAACATTTCTCATGTGGCTGGGGACTCCATTTAATCCCTCTGAGCCCCTTCGAGGTCCTCGGACCCAGGATTCGGACCCAGGATTCGGAGCCAGCACTGCGTGGTGAAGCGCAGCGGATCCGCAGACGATCTTCGCGGATCCGCCCAGGAAGTGGCGGCGAGCAGCGAGCGAGCGGAGACGCGACGGGAGCAACGTTAGCTTCTCACAAGTTGTCAAAAAAAAAAAAGTCGACAAACTATAAGTTTTAAACCCCGGAGAGTTCATCCACGATTAGTTAGATGGACGCGCTTTCCACTTGAGAGTGGATAGTGAATCTGCTGTGGACGTGGTTTAATCAAATTACCGTGGGTTTGAATGGCGGGGACAGGTCTAATTTCGCGTATCGCCAAACTTCTGCGAAAAAGTTAACGTTTTTACCCGAGACGTTTAGCTTCAGCTAGGAGGTAGAAACTGGGGAGCAGACACGGTTTTGTTAGCGTGAGGTAACTGTACTTTGCTTTTGTCTTTATTTTACCCTCTCTGGATCCTGCTATCATGACGGTAAGTTGAAGTTGCACGTTGAGAGCAGTTTTGTTTTTCCTGTCACTGAGTCTCTCTATAATTGAATGTTTTTTAAAAGAGGTTTGGCACAGGAGCTACCCACTCACATATCATAGTTTGGTTAAAATGATTTTATATTTATCTTTAAGTTAATGTATATTACCTACACTGATATTTTATTATCGATCGATTGATTGATTTGAGGAGTGTGTGCATTAACTTGATTTGAAAAGGACTTTGCTGTGTTTTTCTTAGTAATGAAAGTTCAAATTTGACTGGAAACTAGTTAGTTTCCAGGTGTGGTGTAGTTTCATGTGTTTGCTTTTGTGTTTTTAAATAGCAGGAAGTGTCAGTATGCAGCAGCTTGCACTATGCACATATCTTATTAGGTACAGCTAAAACCAACTCAGTCTAAATATCCCAATCCTGCAAAAATCTCCTTTAATGTCCAGTTTTTGTTCTGTCTATGATCATTTTGGAGGCTATATAGCAGTTTGCATTATTTTCTATCAATTACAGTAGGTTACTGTAATTATAATGCATTAGCTTTAGTCAGGTGTACCTAATAAACTAAAATAAAATTCATATAGCTGTTACAAATACCTGTGAATTTGTTTGCAGTGTGTTCACACACAGACGAGACAATCTCGCATGTGTCTTTTATTAAATAACCTGGAAGTGTTGTCTTTCTAAACCATTGTTGTCACTGTCATCACAGCTAATTTAACATTAGGTATGTTCACATTCACATTGCTCAGGAACTAAATCTGTCTAATTAAACAGAAACAAGCAAACGGGGGAGCCATGCATGTTGTAATAGACCTAAGGAGCAAAGCTGAGATCACCTAACAATACTCGCCTGTAGTGATAGGACACAGGAGTGTTTGACCTTCTTCCTTCCCCCTTTGACTTTTTAAGTAAGGTCACTGATCTGAGAGCTCACGACAAGGTCAAGGACAGGCTTTTCGTAGCAGATGCCGCCCCTGTGGGCGCTCCCTCACGAAGCTTAGCGGCATGCATCGCCTGCATAACGTTAATTTGTGATGAGGCTCCAAAAATCCTATCCAGAGTGAGAAAAACACAGTCACCGGTGATTCATGCGTTTAATCTCTTTTATCTGACAAAATGCAGCTGTCGGTCTCGGAGACAAGTTTTCTGTTGTATTTACAGCCAACACCTGACAATCCAGCCATTTGTTGTGATTATAAGTATTGTGTATACGGGTGTTTGTGAGTGTAGATATCCTGCAGTCGGGTGTTTTAAATCATTTACATATTATTTAGGAATTTAAATTGCAGATAAGATTCACACATTTTACTGTTAACACCAAAACAACACACTGTTTTTCCACTAATCGATTCTCCTTTACTTGAACTATAGGCAGCCATTAGACCATATCATTTCTCAGATTAAAGAAGATCAGTGGCATAGATAAAGTGGCTTATAGCGAGAGAAACTGGGTGGTACTGGGGTTTACAGCTGCACAACTGCAGCCAGGAAGGGAGCATAACTACAGAAAAAGGGGTGGTTACACATGACAGAGGAGACAGAGGAATTATATCAGAGTACAAACAAAGAGGCAGCTCAATAAAATGATGTACAATGGAGATAAAATAAATAACAAGCATTTGCAACAGAGAGAAAAATGTGATGGGGAAGGAGACACCAGTGGGAGAAGAGGTGACGAATGCAGAAAGAGATTTTTAAAGTGAGGAATGTACTGTACGTGTTGTGAAAAAGAGATAAGCGAGCTCTGGAATGTATGTTGGAAAAAAAAACGTTGCCTAATCTTAATCTGGGATCACCACATCGTGAGGTGCCTAGTGCGCGTTTCCCTCCTCCTGTCAACATGTCAGAAACGAAAAAGCATGCCTGGAAACACAGTGGAGTGGCGAAAACATGCCTTAGTGTATCTTCTGTTAGCGCATAGCAAGAGAAGAGCAGGAGACGACTCCACAGCCTGCAACGGTGTTGAGTTATGAAGGAAAGATTTACACTTGTGTTTCCAAATCTTTCCCTCTTTTATTAAGGATGTTCTGCTCCTGTTCTGTATATCTCTGTCAGACATAAGAGTTGCACACCCAAAATATTTTAAAATGACTTATCAGCACAGGGGGAAAAGCACAAATTGCTGTTCTTCTTGTAGAAATTTTGTGGCCTGCACCATCATGAAATCAGGGCGATTCACGTGTTTCCACATAAAGTCGTAGAGCGTATGTTACAGCGTCCCTGCCTCAGAATCTGTGTGAAAAACATCTCGCCAATTAAAAATGAGAATGTTGGAACATAAATCAGCCGTTAGACCTGCACATTTGACCTCTCCTGCTGCTCGCCAGTTGGATTCTCACATTAAATGCAATGTCTCGCACTCATTTAACTGAGGAATTTAACCTGACACATATGTGCATAGGTGGATTTGGTCACAGTGAATTGTGATCATGATGCTTCGTTGTAGTTAGAGATTCAGTTTGAATCTGTTGTTTGTGTATGGATGGTTTTCTTTTTGTTTTTTGTTGTTTTTTTTTGTTAAATAGCTTTGGGGATTTTTTAGAGGCACACTTTGAGGTGACTTTGAGTGATTGCAGGAGGCAGTTTGACACACGCAGCCAAAACATTTGTGCTTTTTCCTCCTGTTCATATAATGAAATTAACATTTCCTGTGTGTTTGGTCTGCTGACTATTCACCTTTTTGTGCACTGGACTCGTGCCCTTATTTTAGTCTTTGGTTGAGCGTGACGTTCTTTACCACCTAGATAACCGGCACGCTTGTTTCCTGTCATTTTTCACACCTCATATACATCTCTCTCTGCAAACGATGCCCCCTTTTCGTTTATTTGGAGTGCTGCAGTGCAATGTTTGAAACATTTTATTACTGACAAATTAACAACACAGCTTTGCTGAATGATCACAGTGTACTGTGTAATATCATCATAGTGTTAAATATCAGGGTTTCTGCAGGTCCTTAAAAAATATTAGGCCTTAAAAATTAAAAACTGGAAAATGCATTTTGATTTGTTTGTCTGGAGGGAGAGTGTGAAACACTTGGGGGGTGGGTGAAGCAGAGATACTAGTATGTGGTTCCATTTACCCCGGAAGTTGGAAGCCGGAGCTGGGAATGACTTCACCTGAGTTGACTGCATTCCAGTACACTAGTCAGGTTACTATAAAAATGTTCTGGCCAGGTTAGCCACTGCTAGACATCATTAGTGATACTGGTTTCTAACAGATTATATACTGTATTTGCACATAAAAACATAGAAGTTGGACTGTGTGACAAAAATAAGACAGAGCTGCTAATAATCAGTATGTTACTGAAGCTTTCCCTCTGTTGACGTGCGGAGCAGCCATGTAAGATTTGATGTGCTTCCTGGTTGAAATTTTCAACTGGGAACTCTTCAAGTCCCATTTCCCAGTTGAAATGGAATGGTTCATTAGAGTGGGGGTTCCTATGGAAGAAAAAAAAAGGGTGAATAATTAAAACTCTTTAAAAATTGTAGTATAAATTGCATCTTGGTGATAAAAAAAATTGTTATATTGATTTGAAAATGATTCATTGTTCAGCTCGATCGAGAACCAGTGCGGTGGTGGCAGCAGCCACACTTTTCCTGGCTTCCAAAGAGAAACAAGTTTCAGTCTAAAATAAAATCTTAGTTTCAGTCTTAGTTTCTTTACAAGGTTTTCAACATGTTGCGTCAAAGAAAGATGTTTAACGTCGGTTTCCTTCCAATACCAAGTGTGTGATGGTTTCTTTCTTATGTTTTTGTCTGAAAGTGCTAGAACTTAGAACTTAATCAACGCAGCAGATAATCTATCGACTGTATGTATATACAGTATGTACACAAAGTACTTATAGAAATACTTACAGGTACCAGTTCCAACATGTAGTTTCGAAAGAAACTATAGGAACTAGTTTGTTTTCCTTGTGGCAAAGTAAGTCGGCAGCAGAGGATCTGTTGTGTTCATGCACAGTGATGTTTTGGCCTCACCCTTCGTTGTGGTCTTGGAGTTTGCTTTGTCCTGTTTCATTTGTTGCATCCAGTTACATTTTTTCTTTTCTTTCATTTCCTGTTCACTCTCCTTTCCTTTTTCTCTCTGTAAGAGAGGCTTGCTTTTGATAAATGGTTTTCACAATACAATGACTTTCACACACACACACACACACACACAGTTTCCTGTATAAAGGTTTTGTTAAACATTGAAATGAATCTCAGGGAGTGTGACACTTTTCACTCTTTTCTTCGCAGCCTGACCTCCTCAACTTCAAAAAGGGGTGGATGTCGAAACTGGACGAAAGCGGAGAGGTAAAGCACAGTGAAGCCGCATCTTCCCTCCGTCCTTCATTGCTAATGAGAACGGCCGTGTGTAAGGCGATAGCGGCAGATTATCCTCGTTATCACAGTAATAGCTCGATGGCTTGAGGCACAGCAGGTGTCTCCTCTTTGAACGATACGCTTGACTGCATGAGCTTCTAACATCACGTTGATGAAGCAGGGGGATTTCTGTGCCACTGGCCACGTCGACTCTAAAGACTAGATCGTATTAATCCTCTATTTAGTTTCACACGTCATTTTGTTTTGATAGTTTGATTTCTCACTTCTGATATGTTCTGTGTTCAGTGGAAGAAGCACTGGTTTGTCCTGACTGATGCTGGACTGAAGTACTACAGAGACTCGAGTGCAGAGGAGGTACGTTTGCTGACAGTCGTGCTCCGTTTCACGTCTGACTGTTGCTTCTGTGAAATAATCACAGTTAGTTGCATTTATTAAAAACCCGTTTGCCTGATGTGGTTTCAAGCGCGTTGTGAAGTTAATGAGAGCGTACGATAAATAAACCGAGTTTCTTTGCAGGTTGTCAGGGTGTTATTGTGGTTGTTTTGTGCAGAAAGACGACATGGACGGAGAGATTGACCTGAAATCTTGCGTCAGAGTGTCAGAGTTCGATGTGGAGAAGAATTACGGCTTTCAGATACAGGTAAAACACGTCACAGCTCTGCGTGTTTCGTCTTTCTACTCCACACCTGCCCTCACATCTCACAGACCCGATTCTGTCACATCTTCGTGTTTCCGCTTTTGTCTCTCCAGACGAGGGAGGCCATGTTCACGCTCTCTGCCATGACGGCTGGCATCAGGCGAAACTGGATAGAGGTTTTAAAGAAGTGTGTCCGGCCGAGCAGCTCTCCAGACCTCACACAGTAAATACCGGGGGGAATGTTGCATTTAAAAGCTTAACGGAAGGCTGGGAAAGCATTTATGCTACAGTGCCTACATTTAATCTGAAGCTGTTTTAGACATTTTCAGCAAGTCAGTTCTGCTGTTCTTCTGTATTTAAGTTATTTTCAAAACGCGCATCTACTCTTCTTAATGTCTCTGAAGCCAGGACCCGGTTAAAACGTATTTGTCTGTTCCATAGAGCTCCTCAGTCGTTGTTCAAACTCTAATCAAAGTCACACATCAACAGCGAACCCCACTGCTGCACTGGTTGACGTGTTCGCTGGGTCCATCTTTTGTCAGATGGTAACAGGAAGGAAGCAGCGCACCTGTGTCTTCACCTGTAAGGCCTTGCTGTCTAACCACAGAGATATTTAACATCCTTAGACTGGCTTTAAAAATTCCTCACACCACCTCTCAGCTGGGGAAAACTGGTTTCGGTACTACGCTCCTTACTGTTGGAACGAGCTGCAAGACAGTCTGAAGTCAGAGTCACTTTAAATAGTGTCTGTATGGAGATCAGGCTGCTTCTGTGTTGGGTCTTTCCCGGGGGAGGCCCAGTGTCCTCCCTGGTCATAGTCTTCATATATGTGGACATTTATATGATCTAATATAATAATATATTATTATCTAGTTTTTCTTTATCAGACTTGAGGATCCAAGCACAGAAGGACAGACTCATAAAGCCCACTGACGATTGTTTGGGGGAATGAGTTGTGTTTTACTGTTTGAAATTGTGTATATTTATTCTATTCTTGGATTTTTTTGAATCTCTGTTGCTCGGTTTCTCCCCCTTAGCGTGCCTCTGTTGATATTCCTCTTGTGAATAGTCTGGCTCAAACGTGCTGTTTTATGAATCCATCACATCAAAACAGTCTCTTCTGGTGTCAGACTCTGTAATATTGTCCAAAGAGCTGTAATCCAGAGCAGGAGAAGCAGCGGAGCAGTGTAAACAGAGCAGGGATCACACCCATGCAGAGTTGGTTCTTTCTTGCTGCAGATGAAGTAAAGATTGGTGGTGGTGTGTTCTCTGGCTTTGAAGCTTCTTCTGTACAAAAGATGGGCCCAGCTTGTAAAACAGAATTAGTTTTATATCAGTATTAATTAAATTTTTGTATATAATAATAGTTTGCAGCTTCTAAAAAGTAGAAGCTTTATTTCTGCCTCAGCGTTATTGAGTTGCTCATTTCATGTCCTGCTGCAGCTCTGGTTAAATCCAGTCTGATAAGAAGCTCTGTTAATCACATGCACCAGTAACTTTACTCTTGTTTTAGTTGCTGTTGAAGAACAATCAAAGTTTCATTAATTACTTGTTCTGTTTTCTCAGTGACTCATGAGCTGTGCCTTGAGTGTTCATGTTGGGCCTTTGTCTGCTGTTGTGTGACTTCTTTTATCAAGTCTGACAAATTTGTGACTGATGAGTTTTTATCAGATCATCGTAGAATTTTCCCAAAAATGAGTTATGAACTTTTTTATATTAAATCTTTTCTGCCATGTACTGAAATGTTGTTGCTCAGTGACGATGATAGAATAATTTAATAAAATAATGTTGCAGAACTAAAAATAGAAATCTGACGCAAACAAATGTGAGTAATTGGGGGAAAGACGTTGCGATGCTCCAATGGCTACGTCCAGTGTAAAGATAATGATTATTAGCAGCAGAGTAAGGTAGAAATCTGAGTGCTATGCGTCTGATGTTTCATTAGTTTACCTTTGATTTCTGATGCATTTATCTGTCTAATCGTTTCTAGATTGCCAGACAGCAGCAGTGACAAAGAAAACTCCCATTCACGCTTTCTGCCGTCTTCTCGCCACCTGTCGTCACGTCACAGCAACGTTCAGACTGAAGTACCGACCTCTGCTGCTTCCACTCAGCACAGGTTTGACTACGTCGAGCTGTCCCCTGTTCCCGCCTCCTCGACCCCTCTCCCGACCAGCCAGAGAGAAGCGGGAGAAGGGCAGGGGAGGGAGCAAAGCCAATGGCGGGACGAGAGGAACACGAGCAGCCAGTGGGAGGCCGTGCTGTTGAGGAAGGGCAGCAGCAGTGGATCGAACCAGCGGCTACGCATGGAAGAGGAAATAGAGAGGAAGTGGGCGGAGTTCGAACGCCTACCTGTGAAGGATATGAGCTCTTTACCACAAGTGGGGTCACTGTCTTCCAGCCAGTCAGCCAATGAGGCGCTGCAGAGGGAGGTAGTGCGTGGAGATGATTTTCCAATTTGCAGATTTACTAAAATGCAAATTAACTCTTCATCTGTATGGATGAAGTAAACATTTCCATTTTCTTCCTTTTTAACATTTAAACCCCTATTTTCTGACCTGCTCTTCAGAAGTATTTTCTGCCTAAAATGACAATACAAAGAAAGCTGGAGAGACTGAAAATGAAGTGATATGGAGGATGCTTCTGAAACTCACGTCTGTTCTGTCTCTGTGTGCTGAGTTGTGCATCTTGGTTTGAACCTGTGTTTGCAGTGCAGCACTGCTGTGGTCTACACATGAAACGCCAGCTGAGCTGCACTATGCCTCACTTTACGCGTACTCTAAAGAGGAGGCTGTGTGCGTTTATTAGTACATTTAAAGAATTTATAAAGAAACTCAGACACTTTCTGTGTGTTTAAGCTTCTTTTATTTGAATTTGCTTAAATCGGCTTTGAAAGGTCAGCAGGGATACGGGTTAAAGTTCATCAGGAGTCCGTTCATTATAAAACAATGGATCCAGCTGGTTCAGAGTGTGGATCACATGTTGGCATTGAAACTTATTTGGCTCAAATGTTCTTATTTTACTGTATTGTGTCTAAAGGTCAGTGGACATGGCCAGTGCCGACTTTTTCTACCAGCATTTTAATCATGTTGAAATGTTATTAGCTTCTGACCTTCTCCGCTCAGTGGGCTTTACCTCTGTCTCTGTCTTTGTCTTTTCTCAGGTGGCGTCGCTGAGGCAGCAGCTGGAGCAACTACAACGAGCGGGAGGAAGAGGAGGAGGTGGAGGAGGCGGCTGTGGGCCCGACGCCCCCTGCGGCCGCAGCCTGGCAGCCATGGAGCGCGCTCACCGACATGCGCTGGAGGAGCTGCAGAGGCAGCACGACCGCCAGACGAAGGAGCTCGAGGCCGAGAAGGCCAGGCTGCTGCTGGAGGAGGCCCAGGACACAGCACGAGGTGATTACGATATCACCGTTAACTGGGAGGGTGGTGGTTAATTTTCAGTTCATCTCGACCCCACTCTGCTTCCGTTTGGTTCCAGCTACTTTTCTGCTGCAGACACTGTACAGACTGCTGTATCACAGTACAGTGTTCAGGGCCGTACCTGATTCTCAGTATGTTCCTCACAACACATTTGGTTCAGAAGAGACTGACCAATTGTGTTTTCACGTTACCTTACTTCGTTAGTAATCCTGACGACGGCAATGCTTAAAAAATGACTAGCTGCCAAGTGCTGTCAACAACTTTTGCCTGATAACCAAACCAGAAGTACGCGTAGCCTGTTTTAAGACCATTAATGGCTTTAAAATGTCTTTATTCAATCTATTATTTAATCTTACAGTTTACCCAATATGTTAATACGAGCATTGTTCTTTTTGTTCGCGTTGAAGTTTTCTCTGCTCATTCTGTCTTCATCCCTGACTGTAATCAAAAGATCACGTAGACGCTGTCGTCATGTTTGTTTTGCAGTGATGGACGCTTTGAAGAAGAAACACAAAGAGGAGCTAGAGAGAGAAGCGGAGAAAGTCAAGAGGCTAAGCAGTGGGGTGGTAGACTCTCAGACTCTGCGAGCTCACCAGCAGTGAGTAACTCCAAAATCAGTTTTTGTCTGTGTGGCGAAGATGGAAACTGGCCACACAAACATTTGTGGGCTCAGGAACCAATCAGCAAGGCTTTTTCTCTTTCTGTTACCATGACGTAGGCTCCATAAAGAAACAGCATTTAAAAATACTTTTCTTGCTTGCTCACAGAAATACAGCGTATTAAGGAGGTTGTACCAGCACCTCTGCTCTGTCTAAGCCTTGAGCTCGTCCTGCCTTAAAACTAAATTCTTTTCAGTTTGTACCCTGGACCTCAGTCTCAGTCAGCGCAGGCCAGCGCTGGTCATTTATGTGAAAAGCTCCGTTGTGCTTTTAAGTGGGAGCTGGTCGACCACAAAAGGATTTGTGTCAAATAAAAGGTAGAATTTGCAGACTCAACAATCCACAGTTCCTCGTCCAAGCGAGGCCATTACCACAGCGGCCACTGGGTTCTGTCAGGCACTTAAGGAATGTAGGAGAATTTGGTCATGGATTAGTTTTCCTTTGTGAGCTTCAAAAGGCCTTTTGACACGAGGCTGTCTCAGTGGCTGCTACTGGAACCTGCGTTTCAGAGCTGATCTGTGTCGGCTGCTGCTGCTCTGCGTGCTCTTCGCTCTTTGCATGCTCTTCCTTATTTCTGTGGTTATTGGTTGTGAGTAGTGAAGATGTTTTAAACCACAGTAGGAAATACTTGCCTCATAAAAATGGAAGAAACAAACCCACAATCATACTTTTTCACAGCAGTGCTGCAGTGTTTGCTATTTAATATTTTTACTTTAGAAGTACACAGCAGAAGAGATCTGACAGGGTTTAGTTGGCTGTGTGCTGCACAGTATTATATAGTATATTATTATAGTTGCATGTTAAATACACTGATACATTTATTTTATGCTTCTGTGAACTTTTTGCTGCTCTCATTGTAAATACAAATGCACAGATCATTGTCATTGTTTGAACATGCAGCGAGTGTTTCTTGTGTCTGCAACATGAGCACAGTTTTTTTTTTTCTTCTTTCATGTGCCGCTTCTTCTCTGCTGCAGGGCAGAAGCTCAGGCGCTGCAGAGAGAGCTGGCTGGACTGTCGGAGCGCTACTCTCAGAAGTGTCTGGAGCTAAACAGAATCGAGCAGAACAACGCTGAGAGAGAGCGGGAGATTAGTCGCAAGGAGAGAGACATGGAGCAGCTGCGAAAGGAGAACCAGGTGAATTATCACACACATGCTCAGAACTGGAGCTGGGAGGTGATATTAATTAGATTCATTTGTTTTTGAACTATGTGAAAAATGCCTAAACTGAGATAAGCGCTCGCTCTGCTTTCGCTCAAACACCAGCGGCAGCAGATCTCTGGAGTTAAGCCAGTAATGTACAGTAAGCTGTCACCGCTTCACTGGAGACACCTGCACATATGCTCTTTGCCAATTAACAGTCATGCCAGGGTAAAGGCAGCTGCAGCAGCTGAAGACAACAAAATAACACCCAGTGGTGTAAAATAACTAAGTGCATTTACTGAAGTCCAGTATGAGGAATTTCTGCTGTACATGAGTATTTACATTTTCTGCTAATGCATATTCACTGTAAACGGTTTTACTACAAACTCAGCTGACTGACTTGGTGGTTCTCTGGGTGTCTTAGCATAGTGCTCATTTTAGCCACAGTGCATACTTTCTTACAGTGCTTATAGCATCTTATCTGTCCATTGTTTCCACCCGGTACCCAAAATGCTGCCACATATGCAAAGTGGCAGAGGCAGCTTCTAATTTCACCCTGACGCTCTGTCATTCTGCTGCTGCTCTGGTTCTCTGGTGTAATGATAATGCAAGACCACATTGATAAACATGATATAATAATAATGTGGGATCTCATCACACCCCTATATGTTTATTTGTTCACCGCTAGTTACTCATCAGAACGTGATGTCATAAGACTTCACTGTTCCCTGTAAAATATACAAGCCACCCAGCAGCATGCAAAGTAATTCAAATGATAATTACTAGATTCAAAAATAATACTAATACTTTTGTACTGTAGTAGACTTTTACTTCACTGCCCATTTACTTCAGTAAATGATCTGACTACTCCTAACACCACAGATAATACCAAAGAAAGGCTGTCTCCCATATAATGTTTGTTGCTTTCTGATGGCCACAAATCATTTACTACATCCTGGAAAGCCTCTTCCTCTTTTTGTTGTAAGTGGACCTGTCACATGCTTCATGTGTGTGCTTTACATTAAGAAAGTCACCGTGTGCAAACAAATGTGTGTGTTGGCGACGTTCAGGGACAGTGCAGAGTGTAGGTTTCCTGTGTTTCCTCTGGCTGCTGTTATTGTTGCACAGCTGCTGCTGCTTTATTTTTTTTTTCCAAGGAGAACATCTTTGCTCATGACGTTTTTCTGTTATTGATTTTTACACGTTTGGCCTCAGTTACTGTGGAATGGTGCCAAGTTTTAATTAATAAAACAATTTTTGCAGCGTGTTTTGAAACTGTAAACCGCTCATAACACAAAAAAAGAGATATTTTGGCCATATAAATTATTCATATATCGCTCAGCCTTACTCAGAACAACAGGAAACGTTATTGACATATTTTACATAAAAGCAGGTTCTACGTCAGTGTCTTGCCTTTGCTTTCATGCATTTGTCTGTAGTTTGACTTTGTGAGTCCACTGATCTGCAGTCTTAAATTTACTCTAACCAGTGTGCGTCATTCAAAACTACAAGCACAAAATATTTTTCTTTGCAGGAGTTGAAGGCTCGTTTGACGGAGGAGATCAGTCGTATGCGATCTACTATCACAGATCCGGGCTCATGGGACAACAAAGCCAGGACGGTCTGTGAACTGGAGGTAACAGCTCTTATACTGTCTACTCAACACTGAAAGTGGATGAGGCTGGTCTGCCAGTGAGCTGCCAGTTTTTGAAAAGTCAAATGTGTAAAAGTAACATTAACAGGACAAATCTGATCCCCGATTTGAACAGTTAGAAGAATGAGAACAAGAACCATCACTGTGCAGTGATTTCTCTTCTCGCTCAAACAGTTTCTGCGTTAAATCTACTAAAGATAAAAGAAAATATGTAGTTTCTGGATTTACTGTAGATTAGTCAGGGATCGCACAGAGGTACCTGTGTGTAGTTTATCTGATTTAGCTGCTGCTACAGACATTCAGATTTAAAACTGTGATGTCACGTCCACACATATTTAAAGTTCGGGCTTCAAACAAAATTATTCAATTAACTGATTGGGCATTGCAGCCATTCACACAGGCTCAAAGGTAATGGGACTATGATGACAAGCAGCTTCAAGCAGACAAATCAAGCTGATGTAAGGTGTGGAGTTGGTTCTGAGTGTCGCTCACTGGTACATTCAGTATGAGGCCATTAAACGTTTTCTATGTAACTGAAGACGGCCATCGTTAAACCCATAAGACACACATGCACTGGAACTCTGAACCTCTCCACATTTTACCCGGGTAAAAGCCAAACACCAGACCGTAGAAAATGTGTACCAGGTTTTCTGTTGTTGGATCACACTTCTCTTATTTATGTTATTTAAACATGTGTTGTTACTAAATGTGACGGTTTCCACTTTAATGTGGCGCACTGAAAATAGAAATGATTACCATGATGTTCTGTCTGTGTCATTTCGTTCCTCCTGCACGCTCTACACTGTGACCAACCCC
>JAUBNQ010000027.1:19359657-19371133 GCA_032353495.1 Ctenopoma kingsleyae
GCGTCATTATAAACTAAACTACCCAACAGCAAATACAAGTACAGCTGAGAAGATCAGTTATTTAATCCATCAAGAAATGGAAGAAAGAAGTTTGGTCATGGTGAACTCACTATTTCACACAACAATCAAACGAGTCATTGAGGAAACGATGAGCAAATTAATGCCTCATAAAAAAAAATCATCACTTACATACTGTGCAAAACTGTTGGATTTAGGTGTCGGCAAACTTAGAGTCCAATCAATGAAAGGAGAATGAAGGTGTGACTTATAAAAACACCCAAACAGCGTCAGTGTGTTCGTGTTTTCCACCAGTTTATCACCAATTTATGCAGAAAACCAGGAAATTGCAAATAGCTCAAGTAACTTTTTCTTACCACTATATTATAATATTGGCTCATTATTATTCTTCCACCACTGTAATAAATGTTGAAATAAACACACGATACACACTGGCGTCTCAGTAAAGAAGTCATTTTCATTTTCACTTGCGATATGTGAAGTTACAGTTTACATTAAAATGCCATAATCTTTATCAGCCACATGTTGAGAGAAGATAACAGCGGCTGATTATTTAACTATACAAAATCTCACAGGATAAATTAACAAGTAAAACGAGAAAAATCTAAACATAAAAGCTAACCAATAAATACTGTACAGGCTTAAATATTTACACAATCAATATACTACTGAATGTTGTGATCAGCAGAAAGAAGACTATTAGTGACTTCACTACAAAATGCATGTGACGATAAGTGATGCAAACATGTTTCATCTTCTTCTGTCAGTAATAAACTACAGTGTAGAGTTACTCTGCTGCCACCAAGTCCAAACAATCCCAAACTTTCAAGTAAAATTTACAGACCAGAAAAATTTCATGGTACAAACATAAAAGAAGCCAAAATAGTACAGACAAATCCCTACCTTCAAATCAGATTAGTTTTTTACAGAAGTCCTCTTGTCAGGTAACAGACATGAAGTTCATACCGAGTGAAACATCAAACAAGATGCAGACATTTGAGTTCTTAGTGTCTCTGTAGTGCAGGGCGTCCCACAGCTTTCAGCCTGACGTGAGTCCCTGTAGTCGTACCGCTTCGTGTGACCTGGGGTTTGGTAGCAGTAGCAGATCATCACTACGCAGATAAACACACTTATGAGAACAAATCACTGCTGCTTTACGTAAAGCTGTTCTTCTTTTTGATTTGACCAACTGTGTCTTTCTTTCTCACCTGATGTTTGAAGGTCAGGCGCCTGAAGAACTTGATCACCTCAAACACGCTGGGTTTAACAGGCCCCGCAGCCTTGTTGCTCTCCCCCAGTCTCACAATCTGTCCTTTGGTGATGGCAGCTCTGAGGCTCATGCTCTTTACGATCCGAGCACCAGGTTCTGAATCAGTTGTGGGCTGGGAGGACACGGTGATGTAGGAGGCGTCCTTCTGATGCTCCTGATAACTCACTGTCAGACACAGTTTAAGACGGACAGAAGTTATAGCGGTGTCGCAGCTATGTACGTACCATATCCATTATTTAGAAGCACATTAGACTTTTCTTTGAAGCCGTCCCAGACTGAATTTCAGCATTTAGCTTTTATTTCTCTTTTAGCTGAGTGCTTATCATTAAGGTTCAGTCACTGATGTTATTCTTATGCTGCTTCATGTATACATTTTAACACACGTTGACTTCTACCTGCAGACGTGACCGCGGTGTCTGTGGTACTGGCGAGCTCCAGCAGGATTGTGGGATACGCTGGGTGCAACAGGAAGAGTTTTCTGATGAGAGGTTCTGCTGCAGCAACACCTGGCGCCACCTACACAACCAGAGTTCACAGTACTTGATTATGAGCTCCATTTCACTGCTCAACAACAGATTCATTTTTAAGTCATTTAAGAGAATTTGTAGCTTTCACCAGCTTTCAATTTGCTCATAATTGAAACGTTCAAAGCAGCCACACGACTCCTGAACAGACAGAAAGAATGGAAAATGCTGCCTTTGTTGTTTAATTAAACAATAACAGCACGGTGCTTTTCTCTCTCTCCGTCACTGTCAGCAGAACAATACACAGAGCTGTGGTTCAGCTGAAACTAAATGTAGAGGCTGACGTTTAGAACGCAGGAGTGAAGCTCTGGGAAGTGAGGAAGACAAAGAAATCACAAATCACGTCTTCTTCTCTGCTCCATACTCACAGTTGTCTTGGTGCCATTCTTTTGTGCTTTTATTGGTTCGCTGGCCCAGAAGAGGAAAACCGATTGGCCGGAAGAAGTGGAGATGGCTGAAGTTTCCAAAACAAGACGAGGACAGACAAACTCTGCTGACCAGAGTGGGTGTCCATTTACCCCATCAACGACCTGTGCCTGACAGACACAGAACGGGAAAAAAAAACAAAACAATTAAAGCAACACTTTTTGTGCAGCACGGGAGCCGTTGCATTTATTGAGCCTTGAAAATCAGTTTTACCTCCATGACACCGTTAGCTGAATGCTGAAAGAAAATATCAGGGACTCCGTCGTCATTGAAGTGTCCCAGGGATGGCTGACTATGACAGGAAAGTGAATGTTTTAAGGAAAATTTGCTAAATTAGCTTTTCGCAGTATTTTTATTCAGAACTGACAGAGGAACATGCTCGGCTTTACCTGTGAATGGGCTCTGAGCTGAACGTCCACGTTTTACGTACGTCCTTCTGTTTGATCACTGACAGTTTGCTGGAGCCGTACACCAGCACCCAGTCACTTTTGGTGGCGTTCAGGTTCGAAACAGTGTCCAGGCTGTTGTGGTTGTCGCCAAAACCAGCGAGAAACGGGAGCAGGAACTCCACACCCTCAGATCCTCTATAAAGACAGAAACTGAGGTGAGATTCTGATTATTTCAGTAATTATTTAAAGATTAAAGTGGTTCCTTTTTAGTGGAATAAATACTGTAGCTAAGCATCACATACCATGTTTGTCTCCTTTTCTTCATAACAGGTAATTAAAATTTAGGATTTCATAGACAAAGAAATGTCACTAGAGCCCTGTTTCAGTCACTGACGCGTACCTGTAGATGTGTACAAAGGACGTCGTGTTATTTCTTAGCTTCTCCCAGCCTGAATCCTTAACTTTAAGTGCCTGACTTGTCGGCATTTTGCCAGTAGCGCGAATGTAAATATCACGCAGAGAGATGGCCTCGACATTACCTGAAGAAACACACAAACACAAAATGATGAGAAATGAGAGCGTTGAGTAATGTCTGAGACCGTATGTTAGCTGATTCCCCGCTTTTACCAAGTCCAAACAGGATGTAGTATGCCCCTTTTTCTGTCTGATGGAGCAAAGGACCAGTCAGCTTTCCTTGTGCAACGAGGTTGAAAGGCACGGGATGTCCAATCTGCTCCCCCGTCAGCCCAGAGATCAAGGTCAGGGAGAGGTCCAAAGCCTGGAACAGGTATATAGGCACTGAATGCACTCATATAACTGCACAGGTAATATCAGAGTTGGCAGCTCTCCTTCTATCAATGATCGAATGAATCAAGTTCAAACTATGAATTTTATTTATTTATTAACTAATTAAACTTTTTTTATTTTAGGCTATGTTCACATTTCATGCTGAATTCATATTTTTTGTAAGAACCAATATCTTTGTGTTGATGTACTTGGTTCCAATGTGAACGCAGTTAAGGTCCTAAACTTCCCCTCATGCTCAGATTTAACTGAAATGTGCTTAGAATAACAACAATAATGTCCTTTCTGCAACAGTCAAATTGCCAAATGTTCTCAAAATCTGCTCAACTATGATAAGTTCCTTCCAGGTTCAAGCTTCAGCAGAAGCTTCTCCCGATCTGAAACCTCCCGCTCTCTGTTGTGGTTCTCCTGCATGTTTATTTTATCTGTGCTGTGAGGAGTTGTTGATATGCCATATGTGCAGAGCGCTGCAATGAATTCTGATCACGCCACTCAGACAGCGATTGGAGAGCCAGAGATCTAGTGACCCAGATTGATAGGACTCGCTTCAGAGCAACACATTTGCATTTGATACAGATTAGGGCCACTTCAGCTGTCATGTGAACATAGCCTTAGCTCCTGTGCAAAATGAAATATGAAAATCAGAGTTTTTACAATAACAGTAGTTTAATTCCATTCTTGAGCTGCATGGCACGTTATATCTAAAATCAGTTTTGCAGTACAAATGATGCAGTTATAAAACCAGAGAACAGTTGTAAAACCACCAAGTATCAGCGACAGGAGTGAGATAAGCAGGTACTGTGCACTAGCTGGACTACCAGCCGAGTGTTTACTCTTTGATTGTGTGAGAGTAGGAGTTAAAAGTAGGTCACTTCATAGGTACTGTAGGTTAAGGCTAGAGAAGGGTGGCCCACAGGAATCCTCAGCCAACTTTTAGCATGTGTAACAAACAGCATCAGCAAATATTAAAATGAGTGTTTGTTCAAATGTGCTGTTACTTAAAACCCAACATAAGCAGTGCTTGTAGCATGTATTGTATGTAGAAGTGTAGCTGTACCTCATCTGCAGGCAGGGTGGCTATGAGCAGGTCTGGAACAGAGTCACCCTGGATGTCTGGAAGTAAAACCGCCTGCGATTCAATGTTCTTGAGCTGGACTGATGATACGTTCTTCCCTGAGGAGTGAAAGGAGACCTCTCTGAGCGAATACTGTGCAGCGCCCTTATTGACTTTTACAAGCCAAAACTTTTGACCTTTTTAATTTTACTCTGTGTTACTGGTTGGAGTGCGGAGGTAAATTTAGCTCAATGACTGTATCTGCTCCTCTGTTTAGCGTGTAAACACATCCCTCGCAATACCAACAGACAGCAGATTAAGAGACTGTCTGATACAGCAGGACAGGAGGTTCTCGAGGACCCTCTGTTCTAACCTGTGGTGCCATTGACCGCCATGAGGATGGATTTGCTGATGAGGAGACACACAGGGGACCGCTGGCTGCTGTACTCCAGACCACACTGGATGTACATGACAGGCTCCGCCATGACTTTCCTCCACAGCACCTGACCGCTGACTGCAGACAGAGCCACCACACTGTAAACTGGGACGAAGAAAGGATGTCAGTTAACATGGTGCATTAAAAATGGTATTTATGTCTCTACTGAGGCACATGTTCCTCCATGTGACTCACACACGACCAGAATATTTTGACACCATACTCTCCCCCTCCTCTTATCTAAAATACCCCTATCGTTTCTCTGAATTGACAGGATGTGCCACGCCTTTACTAAGAACCCCCTCTCCCCCCTCCCCGCCGTACTTTTGTTCCTTTGTTGGAGATGCGTGTGATTGGTCCACTCGGTAACGCTGAGAAGCACGTCCTCCACCGAATCACCGTCAACATCCCACAAGGCCAGAGCGGGTGGGGTGACACCTGGACGGAGACAGCAAAACAAAGTGAGCACCACCCAACCAGCAGGATCCCAGTCGGTGTCTGAGCGAAGCAGAACTAACAAGAATTTTGGAACTGCATTAAAAAAATGCACGAAACCTGAAAAGCATAACAGTAGTTATTCTCAAAGAAGATGTTAATGGACATTTTCTGTTAACACTTTTATTAATAATAATAATACTTAGAGACACTTACTTACTTACACAATACTTAAATGGACTTATGTGGTCATTAAAAACACAGTTCTGTTGGGTTTCTGTGTATTTATCATCACTCTGTAACAGTAAACCATGGCGCATGCTGAAACAGAACATGTGGTTTGTTGAGAGCAGAGCTCATAATCCTGTGTAATTACAGTTGACGGATGGGTGCAGCCTAGTAAGAGAATATTATTAACAGTGGCACCTACGCAATAATAATAATTATAATAGTAACACACCACTGATCATTTATTGCCTTTAAATAAGGTCATTCTGATTCATTCTGTAATCTTTGTTTTTTTCTTGTAATTATTTATTTATTATTGTTTATTTGTTATAAATTTCCATCTCTAATTCAACCATGCAATGCACACATTAGCTTCACTAAATGAGCATATGAACATTTAATCTTACTCTGACTAGAAATTAAGTAAAACTGCAGTAATTTATTCCTTTACCTCCTGCATCTCCCAGTGATCTCTCCCACTGCGGCTTCCTCTCCAGCTCGCCCTTCTGGCACGGGATCAGGAACGCACACAGCAGCACAAGCAAAGTGGCACAGACCACAGGCACCAGGAAAAATGCAGTCCGGACAGCGTTCTTCATCCTCAGCCTCTTTATTTCTAGATCTGTGCTGTGAGCACCCAGCCCAGCAGCCCCCAGCGAACCAGCGCCCCCTCTGTCATCCCCCATCCTGTTCCTGCCGGACTCCCTGTGGCTCCAGTACTGCATTCCTTTCATGTCGCCTCTGTCCTGCCTGGATTTGCTGGGGAGTTGCTCCCTCCATTCGTCCTCCTCTTCCTCCTCCTGCACTTCATCTTTGGCTGCCACAATTCTTCCGGACCTGCTGCCGCGCAGCTTTGAGGGGCCCGTCCCGAGGCAGCCGTCCCTGCCGAGGCCATTTCTGGGGTAGTTGAGCACGAGGTCGTCCTCTTCGCTCTCGTCGTCGCTGTCTGCTTGGGTGAGAGGGTCGTACTCCCCGAGCTCTGAGCCCTTCTTCCCTGCAGTGACACATGCACACACAGGCTGCTGGTGAGGATCAAGTGATGGCTGTATTATTGATGCACAATTACTATTTACTAGTAATATTCTCCTGCAGTACTAGTGAATTATACAGTTGTAAGCAAACGCTTGGAAATTCCTGGTGGAAGTCTACATTAAAAATGTTTTTCTTCAAATGTTAATGCAATGTTGACTTTTATATTTAATCTTTTGTGCTCTAAATGTGGTTTGTGCACAAGTTGAAACACAAAAACAGAACTTTTGCACGTCATAATTACAGTTTTCTTGTTAAATTCGTGAAATAAAAAATAACATCAACACTTAACTGTACTATGAGGTCATATCTTAAAGACCTCATAGAACCTTATTATCCCAGCAGAGCACTTCGCTCTCAGAGTGCTGGTCTACTTATGGTTCCTAGAGTTTCTAAATGTAGACTGGGAGGCAAAGCCTTTAGCTATCAACACAGATACCCTGACCCTTGGCGCCTCACAGGGGCAGCCTGTCCACAAAGAATTTCCCCAGGGGATCAATAAAGTATCAGTAATTATTATTATTAAACCTTACACTGTAAAGTACCCTGAAATAACTTATGTTGTGATTTGACGCTATATACACTACCAGTCAAAAGTTTGAACACACATAGGATTTACCATGTTTTTCATGAAAAGATATGTGTCTTTAGCTGTGTTACCATCATTGCAAAAGGGTTTTTTAATGATCATTTTAAATTAATAAAATTGCATTAGCATAACGTTCTAATGGAAGTACTAAAGTTTGCTGATATTAGGTCTCTGTACGTTTGTGTAAATATTCCTTTAATAAACAGCTCTTTCCTGCTACATTAGTCATTTACAATATTAACAATCTAAACTGTATTTCTGATATGATAGCCTTTTTTTCTATTTCAGCTGTATTTTTTTCTATTTCTGTGTTTGTCCAAACCTTTGTCTGGTAGTGTAAATAAAGTTGAATTGAATTGAAGAATCCTTTTTTCTTTTGCTGCAGAAGTTTTATTTACTTCTTACTAATTTGCCCCAAGGTCCTGAAGTGTTTGTGTGCTCAGTAGATGTATTAGTTCTTCTTCCTTTGCTTCAGGCATTTAGCAGTAACGACTGTTCCTGCACATTTTTACATGCGGACTAAGATAAGATAAACTTGACTGAAGGGGAAATTAAAGTGTTACAGCAGCAGTGGGGAAGATACGGACATAATGTACTTTGTACACATTATGTAAACGTCCTTCATATGTCTATGTGTGTGCACGTACACGTCAGAGAAGAAGAGATCAAAAAAGAAGCTTGTTTAATACACAGTATTTTCTCCATATTTTCATCTGTTTCACACATAACTTTAAACAGTTCAATAAGCTGTTTAAAGTTTATCTTACAGATGGCAACAATAACAATTCGATGTTTTGTCGTCTTACTTCATTATCACCTTCTTTTTTGTACTACTACAAATACTATATTGTAATAATAATTAGCAGCAGCCTGCCAACATGCTTTTGAGCCTGTGTTTTTTTCTACATTTACTTATTAATTTATATTGATGTTACACCATTACTATTAGAACACATAACTACTCTTACTATTGCAGTTATTACTGTAATTCTGTCTGGTTTTTTTTACATACAAATACTAAATGTTCAAACAGTTATCACTATTTTTATTCTAACTTTCCATGAGAATAAAATAATGTAACGGTTATTTACAGTATGCTTTGTAATTATTATCTCCAGCACTACTGCCGTTACTGTTACACCTGCAGCTAGTGTTACTCTGGTACTGTGTGATCACAGTATTTGTACACGCTCTAACTGCAGTCTTTCTTGTGTATACTATGTAAACGTGCGCATGTTTGCACAACAGTTTCCTTCAGGCTGAATAAAGTGCTCTTTTATATTCACATGGATGTGTGCATTTGTTTTAATAAATGATCATTCGAGGACCAAACATAGTCTATGTCATAATAAAATGTTAAAAATGAAATACTAGCACGAAGTTCCGACACACAGAGAAGAATGTTTCTCCTGCTGTGATGGTGTGATGCAGCTGCAGCTAGCAGCAGCTAGCTTAGCTAACACACACACACAGAGAGAGACGTCAACAAGCTGCTCCACGAGCCCAGAAAACGCTAAACACGTCTCGTTTAACGTCGTTTTAAAACACGTGAATGCGGAATATTAAAGAACACAAACAAACGATGTTTGACAAATGACCGCATGAAATGAATCACTAGTGTTTAAAGAGAGAGGACCGGCACCGGGCAGCTCGCCCGCACTGATGGCGCCGTCGGTACGTTACCGGGTTAACGGGGACTGAAATACGCGCAGCGCATCTTACCGGGCAGCTTCAGGGCGCGGGACAGAGCTGCGGCCATTTCTCCTCAGACGGATCCAGGGGCTGGCGACGGGAGGCAGCGGTGATGAACAGTCCGAGGCGCCGACCGGTTGGACCGCGGAGAGCCGTACGGGGACAGAGTTGCGGCAGCGATGGAGGCCAACACCAGAGCGATGAAAGTTACGACAACGCGTGACCACGTGACTCGTGCCGCGTCAGATCATTTACAGCACGAGGATTATAGGAAAACAAACTTCACCTCGTTTTATTTATTACCCTCAGATTTATTTATGGCTTCCTGTTCGGAGTCTGTTTTGTGGTTTAGCAGTTGTTTTGTGTATTTTTTATTTCATTACATACGTCACATTTGTTACGTTTGACACTAACCAAAGTAATTCAGATGGAAAATGCTGAAGCTTCCAGATTATTTAAAAATACGAATCATGAGTCTAATACCATTTATCACTTCAACTGTTTGTAACAGACCAGAGAAAAGTCTTTATTCCACAATACACCTCCCAACCCAGGGTCCTCAAAGACCGGCTTACCCACAGTGTCCAGGTGTTCTCTGTTAGGGTGCCAAACATGACTCACTGGCTGCAGTGATGGAAGAAGTTGGCTGAAATATTTTACCTAACTACAAATATCTTTAATACAGCATATAAGTACTCAAAATGTGTCCTTTAAAAAGTATTCATAATGCAGAATAATGTATACTATACTCCGCACATTAACACTGGTGGAGGTGGAAATAGGAAAATTGGAAATAATGTAAATTTGTTATACATTTACAACACGAAATAAAATCACTTTTTTTAAAAATAAAAAATAAAATCTTTAATATACATAGTAATGAACATTCACACAAAAATAAAATCTTAAAACAAAGTAGCTCATTCATCTCCAGTGGTGGAAGAAAATACTCAGATTGGTAAAAGTAGTAATTATGCACATTACACATTAATGAGGTTATTCTCACTGCATTTTGTGATGTTTTAAATCCCCCACCAGTTATCAGGGGTGTCTTGATCATATCATCATTGATTGATCAAAGTGATGCAGTGTAATTGTACTTCAATCACATTTAACTAATTCTAGTTTTGTTAGAGTTGGGTTTTTTTTTTTACTTGTTAGGGGTCGGGGAAGGTCCTAGTCCCGCAAGGCATCCCGCGAAGTAGGCGGGTCACCTCAGCGAGCAGACCTGTGCCCTTTCAAAAATTCTTCTCGTCGATTGAACGAGGATGCGGGCGTCACCCCGCATCGTTATTTTCCTTACTCATCAGTTTAAGGCATAACCAACCAGTCCTCGAACACCGGTTTACTCCAGGTGTCCAGGTGTTCTCTGTTAGGGTGCCGGAAATGGCTCGCTGGCAGTAGTGATGGAAGAAGCTGGCTGCTCATCTCTTTTACTTAAGTACAAATATCCTTAATACAGCATAGAAGTACTCAAAACCTGTCATTGTCCTTCAAAAAGTAATCACAATACAGAATAAAGCACCCTATTATTTGATTGACGTGTGCTCTTTGTTTAAGTTGTACTTATTCTTTACTTTATTTAGATCTGTGGTTTTAAACTTTCTGTTTAATTTTAACTTTTGCACAGCGGTTCATGGTGCATTTCACTGCGTGTTGTACTTGTATAACTATGCATATGACAAATAAAGAATCTTGATCTTGATTATTCTTACTGATGCAGTGATGTGTTCAGCACATCAATGATGCAGCTGGTAAATAATGTAAAATACTTTTTTATTAAATATTTATTATAGGTTACAATGTTCATAATGTGCATTCGTAGAAAAAAAATGTGACGACACTTAATCATCATTTATCATTTATTCTACCAGAGAGACGCCGTCTAGAAGACAAGAGAACAAATTTAAACCATGTAGAACTGTATTTAAATCATAACAAGCATCATAAACAGACTTTTTCCTCACTTAATCTTTTGTTTTTATCTCCTTCACCCTTTCTCCCTTGTTTCCTTTATAGTGTCAAGCGGATTTACTGCAATTGTTAGCCGTGCTTTCAAAATAAAACTTCCGTTTTAATAGGAAATTACACAAAATAAAAGCGATCACCTAAATTATCTGAGCAAAAACCTTAAGCAAGTTAAACACTGATCATACAGCGTATTGATGTCATTTATACCAGCAGAAAGATTTTATATATTGTTAAAAATGTTCTTTTAAACAAAGAGTTAATCCAAAATAGTGATCTCACTGTCAAAGCAGACCTGGTGAAATGTTTGCATTACAATCAGTTACTCACTTCTTGAGTAGTCTTTTCACCTAAAAAGTACTTTTTTTACTCTTACTTGAGTATTTTTTTTTTTGGATGACTACTTTTTACTAATACTTGAGTAATATTATTGTGAAGTAACGTTGCTCTTACGTGAGTACAATTTCTGGCTGCTCTACCCACCTCTGCCACGTGGTGGCCGGCATGTCAAAACTGGTGACACAGTTAGATTTTATTTTCATGTGACGTGACATTTAAAAACGATAGTAGTAACAATGATAATGCAGTTGTTTTAAAACAGTGAATTAAAAAAA
>JAUBNQ010000027.1:19520543-19566628 GCA_032353495.1 Ctenopoma kingsleyae
ACCCAGTTAAAACATACTGTAAAAGATTTAAAAGAGATATTGACTCAGATTGTACATTTTGCTGTAACTCCCCTGAGACTTCTGTTCATTTATTCTGGTACTGCCCGTCTGTAAAAGTTTTTTGGTCTGACTTCTGTTTCTATATTAACACCGATATTGAAGAAAATTATGTTTTATTTTGGAAGGATGTACTGTTTGGTCTCCTAGAACCTCCCATTTTCTCACCTCAAATATATATTTCTAACTTACTGATCCTACTGGCTAAATTTTATATTCATAGATGTAGATTTAGTAGCAAGAAACCCCAGTTTGAAGTATTTTTAAAAGAGGTCGAACAGTCGAACATAGCGTGAGTCTATGGGCTTGTTCGAGATGAACTGCGAGTGAGAGAACATTTTTAAACTACACTTGAATGCAGATTATACTCACAGTCTGTATAATGTATAGCTCATTTATTTAAATTTTAATGTTCTTTTAAAATTGTTTTATGATTCCTATCTTCTTCTTCTTCATGTGAGCCGGGTGGGGCGCCACTGCCTGCAACAACTACGACTGTGTTTCTTCAGATCTGTAGGTCTGAATAACCTCTAATCAACCACAGTCAGAGATAATTAAAGTGTGAAAATGCAAATGTGAACATTTCCTCAACATTTTAAGTACAGAGAGATCCATGTCCTCCAAAGTGACCCCACAGTACTGTCGTCAGGCCGTGTTAAGTTTTCAGATCGTCAATCTCACCCGTACTGAAACTATTACTATTACTTATCACGTCTTACAATGAATTGTCACTGTTTTCTAGCACAGAATAATTCAGAGTTAACAAAGCACGTGTGCAGACAAAATGACAGGTGTGCCGACGTGAGCATGAATAATCCAGATGAAGACTGAACGGCTCACAAAATTAAAAAAAAGAATGGGAGAGAGATGTAGAGCGGAGAGATGGATGGAGATCAGGAGAGGGACAGATGGAGAGAGAGGACATCAACAAGTGTGAGATGGCTGCGATGGTAAAAGACAGAAGGTGAAAAGGAAGTGCCGAGGAGAAAGGGTTAAAGAAGAGATGGAGAGAGAGAGAGACGGTTGCCTCGGCAACAGCAGCCAGCGTTTTTCTTTCTTTCTTTATCAAAACCTCTTGTACACATGCACACACAGACGTACGTACACACGTTCTCCCCACTCCCTGCTCCTCTGTCCTCCCCCCTCCCTCCTTTATCTCTGCTCTTGCTCAGAGCTCAAAGTTTTGCAGACGAATATTAACAGATTTCTTTGATGCGTTTGGAAGCACAGGATGTATCCGAGCGCAACCCAGCGGCTTCAGTCATGTCCTATAATCATAATGTGTGCTACCAGTGTTAGTCTCAGGATTCTAGTTATAGCCCTCCTCATCAACACCTTTACCATGTGTCCACCTGTGCCTGATATTGACCCTGATACTGTATGTATTGTTCAGGATTTGTACACTGACACAGAAACTTTCTCACTTTGTTACGTGCTTGCTTCTTTTGCGGTGTATTATTGCTGCATTGTTGTTCTCCTGCTCATATTAAATTTAATGTTCAATTACTTGTACAGCTGTCAAATAATAAGGAAGTAATAACAGTTTTTAAAAGCGCTTTATGCTGACAACTCTTTTCCTCAGTGAGATGTTTAACAAGCTGGTTGCTCTAGAATTTTACAGCGTGTATAAAATGCTCTGCACTCTATTATATTTAGTAGAATTTACTTTTACAGAATGTATGATTATAGAATGAGAATAAAGAGTTTTATGTATACTCCATCAGACATCATGACATATTGTCGCTTTTTAAACATTTACGTATCATGTTGCATGTGTTGCTCATGTGCTTTCACTCCACTGACTCCTGTTTTGCACCAGTTTGATGTTGAACATGCCTCAGATTTCCTGACTAAACCCTGTCATGCGTGTGTGCGTGTGTGCGTGTGTGTGTGTGTGTGTGTGTGGTGCATCTCTGCATGACAGCCGCCACAGGGGAAGAGGAGATCCAGTGTCTAAGGTCAGTGTCACATCACACAAGAAGTGTGTGAAGGCTTGTGTGTTGTGACTGTGAGTGACGAGCGTGTGTGGGTGTTTTCTTTATGCATGCAGAGGATGCTGCGTAGCGTTTGTGAGGTGGTGTGTGCGCATGTGGCGTCTCCGGCACGCTGGAGTAAATGAATGTGTGTGATGTATGATTGCAATGAGCACCTTTTTTTTCCTGCACACGCTGTGTGAGAGAAACATAAATCACTGGAGAGTATGAGACCCCCAAGAAAGAGTAGAGTAATAAAGCACACAGGGCTGCCCCAAATCACGAGGACAGAACCGAGATGGTGATGACGATGATGGCACCATCAGATTTATTGGGCTACAGGAGAGCAGAAGAAGAAATGAAAGGATGGGGGGGCTAAACGAAGGGGACAAACTGCCTGAAGTGGGGCAGTCACTCTCCTCCACTTCTCATTCTTTCATATCATTTCATCTCATTCTAATTTGAATCTTCATCTCAGCGTGGCCCTGAGAACCGTGGGTCTGTGATTCAGCTCTCCCTCCCTCCCACGCAGATTCTCCCCTGCAGACATCATGTCTAAAACTCTCACATCAACTTGTTACCTGGCGCTCGAGCCTTGCACACTTTGGGTTTTGCCGCTTGGGATGCTGATTCTGAAGCCTAGCCAGTTCCTCCTCCTCACATCCACCTCCCCACCCCCCTGCCTCTTGCACACTCTCCAACCCTCCCTCCATCCCTCCCGGTATCCGTAGTGATTGGAGGCTAGGAATCTGAGGGTTGCTAGGAGACGAGGGGAGTATGGCAGCCGGCCTCAGTGTGAGAGAGAGCTTACGTGACAGCGGTGAGAGATGTGAGGAGAGAGCGCCCCCTGCTGGCCACTGGTACCCACAGTAAAATCAGTTCAGTGCCTTATGCCACCTTTCATCTGTGGTGAGCAAGCAAAAGGATCACACAGAGGTGAGTGTGCACGGGTTTCAGCGGGACACAGCTCTATTAGAGCTACACCGAATGCTGTTATGCTGTTTGACTGTTAGATTAGATGAATAGCACATGGAGACGGGTTAACTCTAATGGCTGTGGTCAGAGCGAATACTGATTGTGTCCCTTTGCATCATCAGTCTCTGTGAAAGTCACAGATTTTGAGTTTGGAGCAGTTGCAAGTGTATTTCAACTGGGCTACATCATGCCGTTTGATCTGGAAGAGTTTTCACCGAGATTGTGAGAAGGGCACCACACCTAGTGGCAATCAAAGTTCAACATCTGATTTCTCTGCATCCTCAGAGTTATGTTTTCACCAGTGTATTATCAAAGCTGTGCCCAGCTGTGATATAATACGTTCATGGGACTCCAATTGTGATACTATAGGAGACTCCAGATGAAGAAGGATCAAAGGCTGTGAAATTGAGCCAAAATATCATTTTAGAAACACGCACTTCAAAGGCTTTGAGGGAGTGGGATTTCAGATAAAATAATTTGAGGGCTATTTTTCATGCTGTAATGCAAGGCCAGCTCCTCACAGTTAGAGCAGCGCTGCGTGTTTGTTGTGTGACTCTGACTCCAAGTGGTCACCAAGGAAACTGCAACTGGTCATGGGCTGTTGCTGTGTGAGCTGGAGGCTGAAGGATGCTCATGTATGTGGGCTAGTAATTGGTTTTCAGTTGATTTATGAGGTGCTACACTTTAGCTGCCTTCAAATTTTACTTCAAGTCACAAAATGCAATTTATTCTTTTACCACAACTAAATGTCATCCTGAATGAATATTGCACGCTGTGTAAACTCTTGTCTTAGTTTGGCTGATTTAGATTAGTTCATTTTTCTTTATTTATAAGTTCTGATAATAAACACTAGAAATACTGAGTTGAATTAGACAAAATATATAAAGAAATATCAAAGGTAATTGATTTGTGAGGACATTGTGGTACTTTTTAAACAGTACATAGACATAGAGTACCATAGGAATGAGTTGTTTTAGCATGATCTGATTCCCTCGTCCCAAAGTCACTAGGTTTTTTTGAATGGAATTTCATTAGATTCCTCAAGTAAGAGATTTTCACGTTTTATTCACAGGCACAAAAATCACAAAAGATTTGAAAGCTTTCATGTGTCTTAAAAAGACAGTTGCCAACAAGTAGGTAAATGGGATACAGAGGTTGTCAGGAACATTAAAACTCATCATACCTGTTCCTTTTTTTTTTGTTCTAGCCTTTTTAGAACATCTTTGAAAACAGAATGTGAGACTAGCAATTGACAGTGGATGGATTATGAGGAATTAACGTAGTCATGAACAATTTTTACTTGTGATTTATTTAATTTAAGCTTCAAAAATCATAAAAGTGATGAAGATTATAAGTAACATAAACTCTGGTTCCTCAGCTTGTTTTCTGAAATAGTTCAAAACCCAGTGGAACAATTCCTGTTGACTTTTTGTCCGGGGAACCGTGGAGATGCTAAATTCTGGCACCTGACTGATGCGTTAAAGTGAAACCCGTCCTTTCAGTGCTCTGCTGTGGGAACCAGCGTTACGCACGAACATTATCAAAGCATCAGCACTCGAAATGGAGTAAATATTGGTTATTATATCCACAGGCACAATCAGTGTCAGAAAGTATCTTCTAATTAGCCTCACACCTTCACATAAGTGAGGAGTGGATTGCATTGAGCACACAGCGCAGCCACTTAATCCACCGCTCCTCTCTCCGTGCAGGCAGGTTAAAGAACAGCGCATCCAGCTAAGCTTTAATTGTCTCTTCAGGCATTTGAACGACGTCTATTTTAGCCTGTGGATGTTTCAGAGCTTTTCAGCAAAACCCACAAAGAATGATTCAACACATTGAAATTAACGCAATGTTAATATTTGCACTGAGGCAAAAATGTCCTCGCTGACTTTTTGCGAGTCAAGGACAATGCACTTTATTTCGCTTTCCCGTCTGCTCTAAGTAGCAAGTGCAAATCTTTGCAGCAGCTTTCTGTAAAAGCAGGTGGTGTCAGAGTGGAAATGCAGACTGTGCTTCCTTGTGCAGCAGCTTTTGTAGAGTGTTCACAGTAACCGGGTTGTGTTGGACTCTGTGAATGTGAAGGTCGTTTACATAAAGTAGGCAACACGTTGTTTAGTTTTCTTATGGATCTGTAAAGTATATTGTGAGCAGACAGAGTCGTGAGCAGTCAGCCATTAGTGACACTCTGCACTGCAGCCTCTGGATGATTCCTGCAATTAAAATACAGTAGAATGATACTGAATGAAATGAAAAACTACGAGGAATGAACACAGGTCATTCAAAGAGTCCTGTTAAGGCTGTTTTTATCAATGCTGTGTGAATAAATACTAGATGTAAAGAAATGGTCTCTAAATAAAGACTCAATACTCAATTCGAACTCTTAAAGTGTGTCTTTAAGTTGATTTTGGGTTAGAAATGAGTCCTGAGAGGTAAGTGACGCATGATCTCTCTGTTGTCTGTCTAACAAAGATGTGGAGGACATGTTCAAAACTGCTTGTGTTTTGTTCTTTCTCTTGACGACCGTGTGCTTTGAGGCTCCTCTGTAGAAGATTCTGTGACCTTGTCCGTCACGGAGAGAGTCTGCGTGTGTCCCAGCAGGTGTTCCTGCTGATTGGATGGGCCAGGCTGGCCGACTCGCCGGGCCCGGGCAGAGTATCGACGCCCCTTCGTGTCGCCTCTCAGCTCCATCCCTCCGACTCGGTGGCAACACAAGTACAACACAACTGCATGTGGGGGGTGGGGTGGGTGGGGGGGTGGGGAGGTCGTGGCTGAAGATCAGTACAAGACAAATGAGAATGTCTGCATGAAATCGCACATGTGAAAAGCAAATGTAGACACGTAGCCTACAAAATTACCCACAGTTAGGGCTCTGTGATGCAGTTGCTATGGCAACCATGATAGAAATAGACGTGTATCTGCAAGGGAATGAAATGTATTGAACTGTTGTTTAGAAACTGGGAGATTTTACTCTCTGTGATTGACAGGTTAAGTGAGTGACTGCACACAGGTGTACACGTTTGTGTGCTGTGTGTGTGTGTGTGTGTGTGTGTGTGTCTGTGTACACACTGTGCATTTCAGACTGTGATTGTGCTCGTCTGTCTTTGTATATATATGTATGTATGTATGATGTGCTGGATGTGTGTCTGTGGTCGCATGTATGACACACTGCAGTACATTAAAAGTGCAGCACCACGGATGGGGGGGCATAGGGCACATCATTATGATGGTAGGAGACTGTGAGTGGGTCTGCGCTGCACACGCTGGTCCTGCGTGAGAGCAGATAAGCTCAAGCAGACAACATAATAAATTGAAGAGGGAAAGGAGACTGTTTGTAGCACCTCCATTGTTCGTTTTGGCCATGATGACGTTCTGACCACACTGTGCCAAACGTTAACCAGCGGCTACATCATATTAGAATCATTTAACTGTCTCTTCTTTGTGGAAAAAAACAAAATAGCTGCAGTGTGTGTGCCTGTGGGTCTGTGTTTCAGCACTGATAGACCACAATCAACTTAACAAGCTCCATCCACTGCACTGCAATCTTCCTCTAATGCATGCAAATGTGTTTGCTCACAATTTGTCTTTTATCTGTTATTGACTTCTTCATTTCAGACACAACCTACCATTACATTTAACCATGTTTCCTCTCTGTATAGCCTTTGTACCCCCGGTGCCTTCATTAAGGCAACCCTAATTCACTTTCACTTGAGGTGAAATAGGAACAAAGGAAAAAAAAAACGCTCAGCCCAGACATGCAAAAACGACATTTGCATTATAAGTATAATCTTAGATTTTATTGCATAAAAAGGTTTAAGAGAAAAAAAAAATCAATGAAAAAGAAAAAGCTTCAGAGAGGGAGGGGAGATGGAGGGATGTGATGGAGAGAGATGAGGGAGGGGGGTGCAGGAATATGAGTGTGTATGCATTTTCAAGGCGGTCTTTCTGTTGCAAGAGAAAAAAAAAAAAAACAGTGAGTGTAAGAGGGAAACGAGCAGGTCGAGCTGCTGATGAAGGTATGCACATGCAGAGTCCTGACGGAGACTGACGCTCCGGGGATCTTCGCGCGTTAGCGGACAACAATGTGTTTGATTTTAGCCGGAGAAAGGTGGAATCACCTCAGCGGCGTGTGAAAGGGGGAGAGAGAGAGAGAGAGAGGGGAGGAGAGGGGAGCGAGAGGAGAGGAGAGGGGAGGGGGCGGGGGTGTATGGACCTCACTGGCTACGGGACCTACAGGCACCCCGATTGTGCTCGGCTCTCATCAATTTTTTTAATTTTTTTTTATTTTTTTTGAGGTGAGGACAAAAGAAAGAAGGGCAAAGCGGAGGAAAGGCCCGCGGTCTGAGTGTCGTGACGGGCCCCCCGACTTCGCCGCCGCTGGTCGGGGTTGTCCGGACTCCAGAATTTAAAAAAAAAAAAAAAAAAAAAAAAAAAAAAAAGAAGGTGAAGGAAAAAGCGGCGGAGCAGTCGACTCGAGCCTGGGGGGTTTCCTGCCACAGCAGCGGGATTGTCACAAACCAGCCTTTATGCTCTTCGAGGGGCCTTGTGTTGCTCCGTTTTCAGGTATGTTAGCTAGCCTCTCCCCGCTGTTTACTCAGGGAAAATGTCAGAGACGTTTGTGATGCAGCAGCCGCAGCTAGTGGACGTTATTTATGCTAGCTAACCCGTTTACCCACAGCCCCAGTGAAGCTCCGAGAGGGGGGGAAACATCTGCACCTAATCACCTCTCTTTTTGTAGCTTGGCAGCCCCGTGCCTTTAGCCTGCTGTAACCGTGGCTCCGTGCACCTCCAAACGCTCGTCATAATGTCATAAACGCGTATTAGCTAGCCTGCTAAGATGCTAACTGGTGGTTGTAGCTCAGCTAGCTCCAAACATATGCAGCTAGCATGCATATTTAATTTGCGGAAGGTATTTTTTTAAGCTATCTATAACCTCACAAAGCTAAACAAGGCAGCACAGCAAAGCTAATTGTAATGCGTATACTTTACTGTTGGCTAACGTAGCTACTAATGCTATTGTGCAGAAGCCGGTTTGTGTTGGTGACAACCAGAGACGACAGATATAACAGAGCTTGTGTCTGATGCTTAGCTGCTAAAACAGCGTTGCGTACATGCTCTTATCAATCAGGCAGCTGTGCAGGTGACTGACTTGCTGACAGTCTGCATTGAGCCCAGTTTTTATTAATGCTGCACCGTTTCTGTGTGTTGTGCACGCTGCTGCCTGGTCGTGCACAGTGAGCTGCTGTGATTAATTAGTAATCAGGATATGGGCTAGCAGACAAATGGAGAGCAGTGATGTGTTTCCAGCTCGGTTTTACACACTTAAATGTGACACCTGGGTACAGACCTGTTTGATGATGCTGAATGTTAGATTTGCAGGACATGACTTACTGCTCCTGTTCCCACCGTGTTCTTCATTTCTCTCTGTTTAAGAACATTGGCACATAAATGACACCGGTTATATCAATAGTTTTAGTTAGAAACTGTGGGGGTTTGTTGCTGTTTGACTCCACGCTGTGACAAAAAGTCACCTAAAGTTGTTTTAGGGCCATTAACAGTTTTACAGTGTATGTGAAGCAGACAATAGAGTCACACATGGCAATTATGGGCACTGACCCCATAAAGGTGCCGTCATCTGTTTAATTGTCAGCATAATAATTAAAGCCCACTAAAACAACTTAAACACCCTAAAGGTAATGGTATTTAGTCTCATTGTAAAGAGGTGGGAGGTGGACTTTTGCTGTCCTGGCTGGTTTGTTTACATGTGAAGTAGTATTCGTATCCTCGTCCATGCTGCTTTATTGCTTTAATTACATGCCGCTGCTAAACCACTTTTCTCTTCACCAACCCTGTTTGTTATCAGTCAGGAGAGACAGCTGAGGCATGTATTATTAAAGCTTCAGTCATAGTAAAGGCTGTACTTACAGTGCATGTTAAAATAAGAGCGTTGATATGGGTCCAGAAAGCCTTTTAAGAAGTGAAGGAAAGGGAAGTATATGAAACAGCATAGTAATGTCAGTAGTGTTGTTGGTTTGGAGATAGCCCTGTGTGATTATTGTGGTAGACTCCTAAAGATAAGTAGCTTATGGGAAATTCTCATGTAATATATGATCCTAATATCTTAGATTTACAGCAATTCCTCTTAATGAATGCAAATTCAGCATTAGAAATGAAATAAAATTAAGTCAGATACACCTCAACATCTATTTAATCAATTTTGTTCATACTTACATTTGTAAATTTGAGAAATGGGATATTAACTGTCATTAATCCACAATATGTTTAGTATTACTGTGTGACTACGTTGTGTTTCTCTTCATAATTATTTGATTACAGCAACAGAGTTTTAGGACAAGGTGTGGTATAGCATTAATGTTGTGTTTTCGTTTCGCACGCTAACATTTTTGATTCACCTTTTATATTTGCAGAGTGGAAGAAGGCTTCTGGTCAGCAGCTCCTGGAAAATCAACTTATCTGCATGGAAAGACGGAAAAGAAACAGAAAAACGGTGCTTGAATTGACTGCACTTGAAATGGAATAAATGGATTACCCTCCTTTTGGGAAATTGTTGCCATGGAACTAGGTAGAATTAAAACGATGGTTGACAGAGAAAAACAAAGGTAAGACGGCTACATGCTGAAGATACAGGAGCACAGTGAGAATCTGAACACAGAGTCAACAAAAGAACGACTGCTGAAAAGGGACCAAAGACTTCTGCAGTCCAGATGAATGCATGCAGTAGCAAAAAAAACTATCAAATAAAACTGTGTTTGAAAAGGAATGACCAAGAAAAATAATGTCTCAGAAAGAATTGCACTCTGCATCCAAGAGCTGATGAGAACATCGATGGATTGTTTGCCTCTGGGAGTGTTTAGGAAGGGTCTGTGTCCAGACCTCCTGATTCTGTTACTGCAGTTTTCGTCTCACACAGGTGTGAGTCAGACCTCGGCAAACTTACACATGTTGACGAACTGAAGGACTGCTGCGACGGAACACAGTCTCAATGGTTATATTGAGATTTTTTTTCTTTACTCAAGATGCTATTGGATCTTAACTCAATTTAATCCTAAAATAGCTCTGCTTGCTTGAGCTGTTATTATAGCAGAGCGCATACATGTAAAGACATTTGAGGTTGAGCATCTCGCATGGTGGTGTGTCAGTCGCCCGTGATATCATTGCCTGCTCAGTGCCAAACTGCTTCAGCTTCCTGGGAATGACTGCAAACTTTTAATCTTGTAGTTTTCTTCAGTAGAAACCCGCTTCACAACATATCTTGTTTTTGTTATTTTTACTCGATTTTTCAACATCCAGCTCTTAAGTGAACTTTTTTCATTGAACAGTCGTCACATTGAAGAAGATTTTTACCATTTGGCCTTTTCATATATTGATAGAAATCACTGTTTGTTCAACTTCTCTACTGCTACAAAGAGTCTGTGACATATATTCCTCTGCTCCAGCTATTTGGTGGATTTCAAAAGCATTTCCTTGTTTTATTGTCAGGCGGTAGACTCTCTCTCTCTCTTTGTCATTTATGGTTACTGCCATAAGCCTTCCAGTTTTTGATGAGAAGCATTCCATGATACACGCTGACAGATATTTCCATTCTTAATCCAAACTTGGGGAAAAAAACAATGCAGAATTTTTCTAACAGCCCGGCCCCCACATCTCTCCCCTCTGCGTTCAGTGGGAGAGGTGGAGGGGGACCCCCGTACCCCCCTCAGCCAGCAGACGCCCAAATCTCCCCAAGGATGACAGATGATTATGCAGGGCTGCAACAGCAGAGCCTGCACAGAGGCCATCACCACCCCAGTCAAGCCAGCCACATGCTTGCTTACAGTGCTAGAAACAGAGGAGCAGTGGAGCCACCGCCAACACAGGGTAACATTCACAGTGGCAACGGCAGCAACCCTTATAGGAAGGACGCCATGGATTATTATTTTTCAATGGGTGGGAAAGATAGGCACAGAAGGGGAGGTATGGGTTATGCGGCAGGTTTTGGGTACCCGAATATCGATGGACATTTACCTCACCAGTACCGTCATGCTGGATCTGGCTCTGCACCAACCTCTGGCCTGATGTCTCCATATCCAATAGACTATGGGTCCAGTGTTGGTTCGGCTGCTGGTGCTGGTGCTGCTGGAGCATTTTCTCCTTCTCATCAGTACAATATGAGTCAGAACCCTGCAATGCAGTCAGTGCCAGGTTCTCAGATGCAGCATCGCCAGCATGGGCAACCCTTTCCAGCTGTCCACCACGGACAGCAGCATAGGAGCTATCCGCACTCTGGGCACAGAATGACCCCTCAGTACCCACACTATTCCCCACAGGGTGGAGCATCTACGGGGTCGTCAGGAATGTACAGCCCCCCACCGCAAAGATATCTCGATGGGGCTGCTGGCACTGGGTTTGATCCCAAAGTCAACAGTGTCAACTCCAGTTCAAACTCAGTCTCCAGTTCAGTTGCTGCTAATAATGTGGGGCCAATAGAGAATGTTCAGCAGAGTTACCATGCTTCAAATTATCCTGGATATTCCCCACAGACACATTCACTCCACAAGCAAGCCACACTACAGCACCGCAACTCACAGCACAATTTAGGGGTAGGTTATGACAACTCTCTCAAGATGCAGCACCAGGGCCCATCTGTATATGCTAAACATCATCAAGCCTCCAATCCCAGTATACCTCAAGCAGCAGCAGCATCTCAAGAAATAGCCAAATCTCCAATGCATCCCAGTGCTCAACAGCCCCAAATTAACCAAAACTTTAGCCCAATATCCAACCCTTCTCCAGCAGCCTCTGCAGTGCATTCCCCCAGCTGTAGCTCCTCTCCTTCTCCTTTGATGGGTGTCTCAGAGGCACACGGAAACCCCTCAGGTCATGGTCCTTCACATCCTCCTACATCTAACCCCCGTAGCAGCCATGGTCATGGCAGGTTACTGCAGACTATGCCTCAGTTAAGTCCCACACCTAACTCAAATAGCAGCATCAGTAGTTGTGGTAGCAGTGGAAGCCATAAAGCTCACAGCATGAGTGCAGTTGGAGGAAGTAGTCTACCTCCAACAGGCCGCAGCAAAATGAGTCTAGGTGCAGGAATTGGATCAAGAGATGAAGGCTCCTCTGTTTATTCAACTTCTCTGCTTGATAAAATGCAGGATGCTGGCCTGAATAGTCTTAATGCCTTGAGCTCACAAGTAGCCAATTTACCAAACACAGTTCAGCACATGCTCCTCACTGACACAGTGCTGTCACAGAAGAAGAAAGATGGTGGGCAGATGCAACAGACAACACATGGCATGCCCCCATCGCAACCGAGGAGTCGAAATGCAAGTGCAGCCTCAAGTACTAGCACAGTCAAAGATGGAAGTGCAGTGGGGACTGGTGATGGTGCTAGCTTAGATGTTGGTGGTGATGAAGACTCCTCATTGATGTCAGTGGGGGGGTCATCTGGGACCAAGTTGGAGAGAGAGGAGCAGTTTTCTGAGGGGGAACATGGGAGAGTAAGACAGATGAGTGGTGCAAGCAGTGGATCAGAACCAACTAGCTATCACAATCCACCCCAGAGTCAAACCCAGCCACAGACTGGACACGACTCAAATGTTAAAGCTGTTAGCTCTGATTCAAAAGAACCAAGTGTTTCAGAAACTAAATCAAATGAAGTTCACATTCCTTCATCGTCATTATCTCCATCTGCTGGATGTCAGTCGTCTGAGACTGGGCCAGCTTCACATACACAACCTCCAGTTTCCTCACCCCCTTCATCCACTCCCTCCAGTATACCTACTCCCCAGCCAAACTGTGTCTCAGAGCCCAGCGTAACATATAATGACCACAGAGGTGGCCACAGGAAGACGACAGAAATTAAAAATGAAGTCATTAAAAATGAAAGTGAAGGCGCAGTTGAGAGCACAGAGAAAGGCAGCAGCCAAATTCAACAAGATGGTGAAGTCAATACGCAAAATGGGCAGGACAAAGAAAATAGATTGCACGCTGCATCCAGATTACACAAAAATGAGAGGGAAGAAAAGCACTCATCTGAGGAACAACAAAGTGCCAGTAGTGTTGGTGTGATCGTTTCAGCACGGTCTGACGGAAGGCATGCGGAAAAAAGCAAGCATCCCCAAGACAACAGTGTAGAAGAGAAACAGTCACACTCTTACTTAAGAGAGTCAAGCAGTCATAATGGAGATGAAGGTGTAGATTTGACTCTGTACTCCTCCCTTCACCAGAAATCAAATTTTGGACGGCCTCAAAATCCTCCCCAATCTGGACCACATAAATATGGCTACCCAGAATCAACATATGGATCAGATTTGTCAATGAAGAACAGAGGGAGAGCTGGCCCAACTGGTGTAATGGAATTAAATTCCAGATATTTAGGCTACCAACAGTCACAAACTGGTTATGGCCCTGTGCATCCAAAAGATGCTGGTTCTGTAGCAGAAGCTTTAGTGAAGAGGGGACAAGGAGCAGGAGCTAAAGGTCATGAGGAAAGTTCACAAGTGCAGCAATTTCCAAGCCTTTTACAAGAAGTCCTTCAAGGTTACAATGTCGATAGACGTTATGGCAGACCAGAACAGGCATTTCCTCCCCATCTCCAAGCTCAACAACAGTTTCAAACCAGGCACCCATATGGCATGTCTGAAAATATGAGGAACCAAAGTGCAGTAACTGAGGTTTCAGCTCATACTGCCCAAATAGGCAGCTCTGTAAAGCCACCACATCCAAACAAGAGGCATGGGAATGAGCCTGATTTTACCACTGAGCCTCAGTCTTCAGAGAAGTCAGAAGTGTCCAATACTAACATTTTACCAAATGCTGAAAAAAGTGATGTGGGTGTGTCGCAGAGTCATGTACTACAGTCTACAGACTCCCAGAAGCCCCCACCAAAAAATATAAATTTAGCAGACTATTCTCTACTACAGAGAAAAACGTTATCTAGTGTCTCCACTTCATCCTCCACTGTGCAGGAGCTCCTTATGCAAGAGCCAGCGCCGCTAACAGGAAGTATTGGTCAAACTGAGCCTCAAAAATCATCAGGCTCCATATTAGCCCCATCAGAGCGGCGCTCTGTCATCTGTGATGTGTCGCCAAACCGACGCAGCACACCAGAGAGGGACAGGGAAAGTGACAGAGAGAGAGAGCGGGAGAAAAGTCAGAGTGGAGCCTCTGTGATTCAACAGCCATTTTCCTCTCCAGCTGCAGCCAATGATCTGAGTAAAAAGGATACTGGAGAGAAACAAGTGATGAAAATGGAAACGGCATCAAAAGAGACTGGCCCAGACTCTGCAAATTTACAAACTGATCATCATGGCAGTGGTGTAGCTAATGAGGCTGATATAGAGTATCATTCCAAGTCTGTTCATTCATCTGTAGTAATGAATGCTGACCCCTATAGGCGAGGTAGTGTTGATATTTCCCCCTTGCCTTCTCATCCTATGAGCACTAATCCATTATCTTCACCCTCAAGGCATCAGTCCTATCTTCATGGCGTTGATTTAACAACTGGCAGTGGCACCGGTTTTCCAGGATATAGATATGGAGATTCAAGAGATGGAAATATAATGCCACGTAGCAACCCCCATTTTCCCTCCCATCATCCATACCACAACTTATCCCCACAGATTCAACCCACAAATAAACTTCAAATGTATTCACACCCTCGTGGCCCCCCTCATCACCCCCATGACATAGGTGACTGGGTAAAAGCAATGAACAGGCCGTCTAAGGAGTTGATGATGCAGCCTGGTTCTTCTCCAGGAAGACACAAGGGCAACCAGTCAGATCAGAGACAGAGGATAATCTCCCAAACCGATATGCCGGGTGAACAACATCCAACTAAACCTTCAATCCATCATCAAAGTTCTTATTTTGATATGAAAATGTGGGAGTCGACACATGCTGGAAGGGAAGGCGCTAGAATGATAGAGGGAGACTCCTACTACAGAACACAGCCACATCCTCCAGCTCCTCCTCCTGCTCCAGTAGCTTCACACGGTCCTGCCCCACCACATTTGACGCATGGACAAAATGCTGTTGACCCTGAGGTCTCCAGAGGAGCCCCAGAGGAAGTCAAACATCCCTGCCCACCTCCTCCACCCAGTTCCTCTAAGCCTCCTGCTGACATGAACTTCACCCAGCCACAGGTGCAGCGTCAGAATAAAGCTGGGGCTTCGGGAGACACAAATCCACTAATAATGAGAAGGAGAGTTCGTTCTTTTATCTCTCCTATTCCTGCCAAAAGGCAACTCCAGGACGCGTCTCAGCAGAGGGCTGCCACAAATTCACATCACTCCCCTGCAGCTCACTCCGAGTCTAGCCATCACAATGAAGATGACTCATCTAGTTCAGATATCCCATGTCCCAGGCTATGTTCCCCTCTGCCTGGTGAGAACACCTATTCACAACCTATATCTCCATCAAGTGCTAATACCAAGGTTTTGCCTTCCAGGAAAGGGCGAGGTTTGAAGCTGGAGGCAATAGTGCAGAAAATCACGCCAAATATTAAAAAGCCGGCAGGCCATGCTGATGATGAGTCAAATCATTACCCAGGCTTCTCTCACTCTGAAATACCACCGTTTAATGATTCACAGGACCAAGACTTAGCCCATTTCCCCAGGGTTGCAGGAGGGGATGATAGTTACATGGATGAAAGCCACTCATTAAATGACATGATTCCCTTCAGAGGAGTTGATGAGACTGGGCCTTTACCTCCGTCTGCATACCCATGCGATCCCCATCAGGCATCACAAGCTATGAAACAACAAGACTTTGACTTTGGATTAGGGGCCGCTGTGGCATCAGCATCTGGTGACAAGGAGGACTTTGCTTTACTCGGACCTTTACCCCCTCCTCCACCTCTTCCTCGCCCAGTCCAGGGTTCCCCGCCTCCATCCTCATCTGCCCTGTCAGACATTCAGCATTTCACTAACACTTACCAGCAGCTAGAGACAAGACGAGGAGAGCAGTCTGCTGCTAACCTTCTTCGACAGAAACTTCAAGAATCTGGCATGGGATTTGATGATTATCCTGGCAGTGATTACTATGGAACCACCCCTCCCCACCACAGTCAGACTCAAGGCCACATGCTTAACAGACAACATCAGATTTCTTCTGGTAGGTCCAGTCTGTCGCCACAAGATTCTAAGACACTGGAGAGTGTCGTGCCCAAAGGCTATTTCCCATCTGGCAAGAAGAAGGGCAGGCCCGTAGGGAGCGTCAATAAACAAAAACGGGTCCAGAACCAAGCCCAAACACAGGCGCAGGCCCAGTCTCAAACGCAAACACAGAATGCAACACTGAGTGCTCCTCCAGCTCCACCCGCTCCAACTATAGCTGCTGCCACAACTCCACAGGCAGTGGAGGCTACCAGCAGCACACCAGCCCCTGCAGTGCCGCCTCTGTCAGATAGTAATGCCACTCCCTCATTGGCCCCACCCGTTTTAACCCAGGTAGTGAAGGTAGATGTTGAGAGTGAGGACACACAGCCGGAGATTGAGGTCAAACCTGTCCGACGGAGACGCAGAGGTGTCAAAGATGAAGATGTGACATCGTACGAAAGTGGACAACAGAGAAGGAGAAGGAGAGGGGCAGCAGCGGCGACACCATCAATGGCCAAAGATGACCCAGATACTCCTTTAGTGGCAGGAGGGAGCATCGGCGCAAATAGAGTATGCATGGATCCAAATAGAAAGGGCCTGTTTGTTCCACACATACATGTGGAGAAAAAAATACCAGAGATTGGAGCAGTGTGTACCATTGTAAACGCTGAGGAGGACAAGATGAAAGGAGAGCGTAGTGCAGTCGGAGGGAAAGCAGGCGGCAATGGAATTGATTCTCTCCTGACCTCAGCTCTTTCCTCCCAGTTATCTAGGAGAGACAGAGAATCAGAAAAAAGGGAGACAGAGGAGGTGGAAACTACACTACAGTCAGGAAAAGCACTTCCTTCATCTGGTTATGTTGTTTCAGGCCCTGTGATTACAGAGACAAAGCACTCTGGCCGTCTGCTTTGCTGCCTGTGTCAGAAATGGGCAAATTACAAACACCTTGGAGATCTCTATGGGCCTTTCTACCCAGCTGATTATGCTGCAAAACTCCCCAAGAACCAGCCACAAGTCAGACAATGTCAGGCGACCACAGGCGCAAACAAAACAGGACCAAATTCAGACACAAGCTCAAACATTATCCAAGACTCACAAACACAAGATGCTCAGTTTAGCAAACCCTCAACTGAGAGTGACTATGGCATCAGCCTCGAGTCAAACCCAACATCTCTTACCGCTACTGTCAGAACTTCTTCCCCAAATGGAAGAGAGGAAATGATGATGCATGCTGCTGGCAAGCTCAGTAACACCGTCTCCTCTTCCACCGCCTCCACCACCACCACCACCAGTAAAACAACATCTCTAACTTGGGATGTGAATATTGATATCCGACCTATACCTGAGCTTAAGAGGGAGCCAGACTTTGAGATTGATCAGCAGCAGGCACAAAAGCAGCTTCAGCAGCCGACAGATGAAGCTCAACAACGACCTCAACACAGAAAACTCACCTCACATCCCCGCTTTAAGAGGAGGCATAAATCTAGTGAGGATTCTCCCAGAATGGTGCCATCCAACAGTAAGGCATCCCTGCCCTTCCAGCCCCCTCCACCTGCCCTGGACTCCCTCGGCCCCTTGGCACAGCTCGCCCAGTTGCCACAGATGCCCATGGACGCAGAGGAGCTGTGGGTCCATGAAGGCTGTATAGTGTGGACCAGTGGAGTGTATCTTGTCAATGGGAGGCTGTATGGCCTGCAGGAAGCACTAGATGGTGCCAGAGAAACGGTGTGTATCTTCTGTATCTGTTTGACCTGATTTCATTTGGCATAGTTCAGGTTTATAACTTCTCTGGTGCTGAGTGTAACTCAAGGCAGTTCCACTGTTAAGTGAGAAACAGACATGTCAGTGGTTCATATGTTATGGTATATGCTATGAGACTACATACAGCAGTGTGGTCTACAGTATTTTAGTAGTAGTTTTATCAGCATTGATTTTTACCGTTTTGCTGGCCGCTTAACCTTTCTCCACTGTCTAGTACCATTTTAAGATGTATTGATTTGTTATTTCCCATTCTGTCTCTGCGTAGTGCTGCTCATACTGTGAGATGGTTGGCTCAACACTGGGCTGCTACAGTAAAGGCTGTACACTTAGCTATCACTACCTGTGTGCCATTGAAGCAGGTGAGTGGATCCCTTAAATAGAGGCTCACTGTAAGCGGTGAACACAATTATTGTTTTTACTGTGATGTCTCTGAGTGGATATTTTCTGTCCCCCTTCCAGATTGCTCTCTGAACGAAGACAACTTCTCACTGCGGTGTCCGAAGCACAAGGTAAAGAAGGAGAGGTTGGTTTTCATACTGTTCTTGTGAAATTATGCTTTTTGTGATTCAGTGAAAATCCTGCTGGTACGCATCCTTTCCTTTCAGTCTCTAACTCTAACCCTCTCTCTCTCTCATCCCTTTTATTCTCTCAGTTTCCCCAGAGCATCCGGCCAGCCAAGTCAGTGTACCTGGAGCAGTCTGAGAGAGGCTGAGACAAATGAAGAGGAAGAGGAGATACAGGAGTCTGGGAGCTGTAAGTTTACAAACTGTTATGGGGGTGGGCGGTAGCCTCAAAATTATATCAAGCTATTTCAAGGAAAAATAGTGAGGTTAAAAAATAATGAAGTGAACCGTGTTTTATTGGTGACTGCAGTTTGCAGGCAGCAGCATTTATTAGTGCGAACAAAATGAAGAGCATTTTCCATCTTTTTTCCTGTGAGCTGCTGTCCTTGACTGCATTTACATGCACTTAAGTAACCAGGTTACTCAGAGAAAGCAACTTTCTCGAGTAGTCAGGGACCAAAATCTGCTTATACCAGCACTCTAATGTCTCTTCTGCTTTCTGACTTTCTTCTTTTCTTTCTTTACTGTGTTCATGTAGCTGCAGAGTGACAGGGGAAGAGAGGAAAGACAGTAAACTGTTTTAATAAAATAAATCTGTGATGGAAAGTGGCTTATTTAAATTTCTATGAAGCACTTTTGTGTTAGTTTTGTCTTCGGGACTTTAGGTGGACTTTCTCTCTCTCCCTCATTCAGCTGTCTGCAGCCTTTTGTTATGCACGTGTGAGAAATCTGCCTGGGGAAGCTTCCATAATATCAAAGTAGCTCCTTTTCTAGCTACTAAATTGTCGTCGGAGGCTGACGTGACGCTCTTGCGGGCTTGCGTTGTTGTGCACGCTGGGGAATGTGAATGTGTCCTATGTCACTGCGTCGCTATATCGTTGATATTGTGAAATGATAAAAATATGTATTCCTGTTATGATGTGGAACACCTCTAATCAGTTTATGAGCAGTTTTGAAAATTTAAACTGCACAGGTTTGAAAATAAGAACTGGTGTGCAAGAATGCATCCATATGGCATCATATAAACGTGATACAATTTCCCTAACTGGATGCCAGCATGTAATGTAATGCTGTCTTAACAGCTGACATGAATAAAAAATAAAAAAAATTTCTAATCAACTTTCAGTGAATGGACACTAATTTGGTGCCTCAGGGCTGTTTGTGCCTTTTCTGTTCAGATAGTTGCATTTCAAGCAGCAGTACAGCGCTCTGTGTCGGCTGATTGTTGGACTCCTGTTGAGGAAAATCGTCATGCTGTCACCCTCCTCCTCACCTAAGGGGCTGTACTCCTGCCTGTCACTGCATCGCCCTTGCTTTCAATCCAGCCTGTGCTCATGGAAACGAAAGACCTACAGCAGCATATCACCACACTGTGACTGGGACTTCATGGTGATGCATGTAGAACAAAGCTCTATAACTGTACTTCTTGACATAAGGCGTTAAGTCGGTTTTAATGTTGACTGAGAGTCAGCGGTGACACCAGAACTTCACTATGTGCTCTAGAAAGATGAGTTGTCTGTGGCTTTATGGTTTTTATGTTGTCTGTTGCTGTGAGCTGTTTTGTTGTGCGCTTCCTCTATTTCACCCTCTGTTTATTTCTTTTAACAGCAGAACACTGCTGGTATATTCTTGACTATAACCAATCACACGGTAGTGAGTGAGTTTTGTCTGGTAACAGCTGTTTGATTGGAAGTTTTCAGATTCTCTGAAATCTGGATGCATGCCTCAGCTTGCTGATACATAATATGGCATTTGTCAGATAATAAGAAAAGGAGTGTCCTTGGATGCCTGGGGAGAACATGTGATTATCTGTCTATTAGCTGGGAGTGAAAGTTGCATGGACACTGGTAAAAATACTTATCTCTGTTATTTGTGTTTCCTTTTCTAGGTTAGTTTGGACAACAGAACTCTGGCTGACTTGTTTGTGAAGCAGCCCCACACGTGAAGGGCCAGGAGTGGCATCTGTGACAGAGAACAACAGCGAATGTACCATTTCTCTACAGGAAATCAGCATTATTTACATTTATGACAATGGAGAAAAGAAACCTTTTTTTCTAAGAGAATTGTTGCTCTTTACTTAAAAGCAGAAAAAGGAAAAAAAAACATGGACTTGCAACATAAAGGAACGGCGCTACAAGAAAAAAAAAACTACAAAGATTAAAGTGGAATAAAAAGAGACGGAGGAACTAAAGGAACTTTTCTGTAAAGAACTAAAGGAACAAACTTCCTCTCTAGGCTTACTTTGATTTTCCTCAGACAACTTCAGAGTATTAAACGCTTGTATCATCATCTGTATTATCATTTCTTTCCTTTTCTTTTCTTTTTTTTGTTTACTTTGAAAAGGCATATTGGGAGCAAGTTGGGTGTCAAACCCAGAAAAGAGAAGGAGAGAGTTTTGTATCCTCTCATTAGTAGTATTTTATTTTATTAGGATGATCACAGTTATTATTTTAGCCCTCATTATTATTTTGTATCAACAGTATTTACTCATAAATGAAATGGATGTATCTCACGTTATGTTCAGTTAATACATGAATTTTATTATAATTTTTTTTTTATTCCTGGAGAGGGAGGAACCAGAGTGATGTTGTCTGGAATGTCAGGGTCGAGTTTGCCACAAAGACATTATTGCCTTGGAGAACGGACATCTGTTGCCTTTTAAAAAGTCACGTTGGTTGTATGAGTGAGGAGTGAGTGTGCGTGCAAAGCTGAAAAATTGCCGATATCTGGGTCTTTGATTCCATTTTGGTCCGTTTGAAAAGTGTTCTTATTTTTCATCCCTGAGGTTTTTACGGTACAGATAGTATTCATGAAAAATCAGATGGACACAGTCTTATTTTTCAAGTACAAATGTTCGTAATGTGCAGAGAAGAGAAGGACGGAGCCCTGTAACAAGACGAGATAACACTATGGACTAACGCGTGTCTGCCTTCTTTAACTGTTACAACCGGAGGAAGACGATGGACTGGACGCTGAAGAGTTGTCATTGGGGAAGAACTGTGTACTGGGTGCACATAAGAAGTCACATTTGACTGACAGGTGTCAGTTCCATGGACAGTGACGGGACGTTTCTTTGAGAAGAAAACTTTGGAGTGGGTGTCATGAGGAGTAAGCCGAACCAAGTTCTTTCGAATGGTTTCGTTTTTGAAGTGACAAAGCAGCGATTTGATCGGGAGATGCAAAATCCATTCAAAAGAAGCATTGCCATAAAATTTAAAAGTGAGTCGTACATGGTGTTGTCTTTACCATTTTTTATTGTTATTCTTGTAAAAAAAAATCAAGCTGAGAAGACAGTTACACTATCAAAACCATGCTGTATTAGAAACCTGTCAATATGTATATGAATTATGAATACACTTAAAAAAGCTTCACGTGCGCTCCTCTTCTTATTTCTGTAGCGTCTCTTTCATTTCACAGTTCTGCACCAGTTTCAGTCTCATATCAGTCATTATTCTATGGCGCACATGCACGAAAGCTGTCTCCAGCTCTATTTCAGTTACACACGCGCGCTGCTGCCTCTCCTCGTTCTTTCTTCTTCCTCTGTTTTCAGTTTGATGGGAATGCACAGCCCCGTTCTGCCCTTTTTTCATACTCGCCTTTAGAAGACGGGCTCTGAATTCGTTCTCTTGAGTTCTGCACGCCACCGTACCAGGTCAAGGATTCTGTGTTTCTGTCATCCTGTGCGTTCTGTTTCACACTGTGAAGAATTTGACTGAAAGTATCTGCAGCAGCCTCAGTGTCTTTAAAACTGAAAAGTCTGAAATACAAAGGTTCACAAATACACTGAAAATGTGGAAATGCACCAGCTGTGAACAATGAACGTGGATTCTTAACATTTTAAACACGATGGTTCATTTCCATTTTTATTTTTATAATGAAACTGCTCCTGGCTCCATGTTGAACTTAAGACGATAATTTGCAATCAGAGGTGTTTCTGCAGATGCCACGGGGCTCTTTGAAAAGAGTAGTGATGCTTCAGTAAGTCCGTTTGAAATTAGGCTGAATGTATTGGATATGTGATGTGACCAAGCTAAGAAGGTTTTTGTAACTATACAAATTTAATTGACTTAATTGTGTTAAACTCTAGTTTTAAACAAAGTCAAGTGGACACGTTTAGAATATGACAGGTGGTGATGATGGGTATTGGAGACCTGTTAGTGGTTGTGAGCCCACAGAAAAGACTGGGACCACCGTGATCGTCCTCTGGCAGCAGCATAAATTCAGTCAAGTAATTACAGTTATTAAATAACCCACCCTGAGAGCGCCGACTTGTAGAGTCACTAACACACACACACACACGGCCTGCAAAGCAATGTTGTTGCTGTAATGTGCTTCTGCCGTATTTATTTGTCGTTTCAAGGTCATGTTGATTTTCACATCAGAACAGTCGGTGCTGCACGCTTTTACAGACTGCAAAGCGTTTGAAGAGGGGGCAGATAAGGAGAGGAGAGATGAATGTAACAGATCAAAATGAGTCTAGGAATCAGAAATGAAAACAGATGGAACAGAATCGCCTGTTCTGGATTTATATGGATGGATTAAAGAAGGGGCAGTGTGTGTGCGTGTGTGTGATATGCTCACAGTTGTCTCTGGGTGCTGGGGTTGGATCATAAAGACTGACGGTCACACCGCGCTCAGGGGTCAGTGTGACGGCCGAAATCCTCCATCACTCTCTCGATCTGATGAGGAGTGAAAAGGAGGCACAGATGGGTGGAGGAGCGGGATGTTTCTTTCACCTTACTCCATGAGGAAACTGAGGACGGAGTAAGAAGAGAGACTGAAGGAGGTGAGTGCTTTTTAAAAAAATTCTCTGTTCAACATTAATTCACCAGTTGACGTCACGAGCTTAGAGGTTTTGGGTTCAGAGGTTCCATGGCGACAGCAATTTTCACCTATTTGCCTCCGATTTAGCCGCCTGTCTTTCCTCCCAATTACAGCACTGTGCTGATTTTCTGTCAGTCTTTTTTGTTCTTTAAACGTGATTAGTCATGTAAAACCTCTGGCTCCCCCGCACTTCCCCTTTCAAACACCTCACTAATCATCTCAGGCAATTGGGCAGAGCTGCTTCTCCTTGGAAACCGATAAAAGGCTGGTGGTATTTTTAGTGACATGCAAGGTTGGAGGTTTACCTGAAGTCATGGAGATTAACAAAAGCTTTAGCTACTCATTCACTTACACAGACGTTTAACGTACAGTTTGAGTAATGAGCCCATATCTTTTTTACACATTGCTATTTTGCACATTTGACCATGTCTCTCTCTCCATCCCTGCTTCTCCTCCACCAGCCCGAGTCGTCCTCGAACCCCAACATGATGACCTTCCTGCAGCAGATGCGTTCCCCTCGCCTCTCCTTCATCCAGACGCTCGTGTCTCTCTTCCTGGGCGGCATGGCCCTCATGTCCTCCTACTGGTGCGTGGGCAAACAGAAGGTGCCCAAACCGCTCTGTTCGCCCACCAAGCACAGCAACTGCATCCCCGTCCCCGGCGTGTCCAACTCCTCCAGCATCCAGTTCTCCTGGGAGACGGGGGACGACCGCTTCGTCTTCCCCAGGTTTCACACTGGCCTGTTCATCACCTGTGAGGAGAACATCTACACAGATGCGTGGGGTGAGAGCTGATGAACGTACACAGAAATATGAGACACATTTCTAACAGGAAATGTGAAAACGAAGTCCAGCGAGCCAGAGATAAGATTCCTCACTGGTCACAGAGGAAGGTTAGAGGATGAAGTTGCTCAGTTTTTTTTCCAAGAAAACGTGATTAGTGATCCTGAACAGGATTAAGCAAGAAGGGGAAATTAATTAATGAGAGAACATTGTTAAGTTAAGCACGTGACCATGTTTGCAGTATACAGCCAGTATCATACTGCATTGTAGGGGGTTTCATAAGCCGGTCATCTGTGCTGATCAGGCTTTGTGTGTGTGTGTGGTAGAGGATATTCCCAAGGTGAGACGATGATCCACAAATAAACAGGAAATAAACAAGCTGTATTGTAACTGTGGCACTAGTGTGACACACGGTAAAATGGGTCACGGGAAGAGAGGAAATCCAAGGTGACAAAATGAATTGAGGTCTCAGGTGTGTTATTTTGTATATCTGTGTGTGTGTGTGTGTGTGTGTTTGATGCTCGACCCTAAAGAGGATTATTATCAGTGTGTGCGCCGCTCGCAGAGATTTGGACTCCAACAGCATGACTCAATTATGGATTAGAAACCCAGAGAGAGAGAGAAAGGTTAATAGGATTCACAAACATTTCGTCGTCTCATTTGCAGCTGATTCTAAGGAGAGACTTTGACGGATACTGACGTTCAGCCAAAAGTCTCAGCTGAATTATGTGGTCAATTATATAAACCAGTGAGCATTTTGTAATTAACAATGGATCATGTGTTCATTCGTAATTTCCTCAGCTCCACAGATCCTTTAGTGACTTTCAGCTTTCAGTTTTCCACCACACAGCTGTTAGTAACTAGCTAACACAACCAGCTAAAATGAAGCAGAGATTCTGAGTCATCCAGGTCATGATTATCCCAAAGATGCAGCTCAGTGGCAGCTGGACGTGCTCCAGGCTCCAAGTGTAAGTGCACACACTCAATACTTAAGTAAAAGTGCAAATAAGTGCCTGGAAAATGACTCCACGACAAGCAGACTGCAAAAGTAAAGTTTCCATTAAGAAAACAGTGTATTTTAAACAATATAGAATTTGATGCTGGTGAAAACATAAGCGTAGAAATGTAGTCCAGATTTGACAGATTCTCAGAGGTGAAAATTAAAAGTAAAAGTAAAATGTGTTGTTACCTGCAGACTGTGGAACAAAAACAGCAGCAGACGGTAAAGATGGAGCTGATTTTAACACCGTATATAGTGACTGGAGGTTTAATCTATAAATGATGCATTAATGATTTTTAGAAGAATCTAATACTGCAAAAAGTAACTAGTAACTAATGTGGAGTCAAAGTAAAACTAACATGAAAAGTAATACTCTAGTAAAATAAAAGCACCTCGTAACTGAGCCTGGTGTTTAACCTCTGTAGAGTTGTTGGGTTGTTAACACCTTCAGGGTCACTGAGGTCACATATGGGTTGTTGTCATGTGAGACAAAGTGTGAATGACTTTTTAAATGTCTGTGAAGGTGACGTTATCTGGAAGTTGAGTCATGGCAGCTGGATTTCTTTCTTGAAGTCCTGGAAGTTGGTAGAGACCACAAATTGATCCTCCAGGTTGGTTTCACCTGAACAGGCTCATTAAGTGAAACGATGACTGTTAAAGTGCCTGGGAAGAGATGGGAGGACTGCACTGTATGATGGTGATTCACACTGCCAACAGTAAATCGCTGGACCCTGGGTCCACTTCCCTCGAAATCTGTTCATGCTCATCAGTTTAAAAGGTTATAACATGTCAGTGCTCTTTCTGCTGCCCTCTAATGGCCGAACATGTAGCTCCTGCAGCTTTAACAGTCACTCTCTGATGTCTGTGAACGTTACACTGATGAATGTTATAATGTTTGTCTGGAATACTTAACGCAGCTTTGCATGTGCCAGAGGAAAAAGTCATTTACATACAGGACACACAAAGCTTTTGGCTGCATTATAATAATGTATTTAGTACTTGGCCCAGAGCTCAGTGCACTTCAACTCAATAACACACATGCAAATAGACAAAACACAAAGCAAAGAAAGCATCTTCATGCTCTGAAAAGACAGTTTTAGGTTTTATTTTTTAAGAAGAGGCAGAAATGTAGGAAATGAGGGAGAGACGCTGATGATGCATGTTTTTTTTTAAACGTTAAGTTGGTGAAAATGTTTTGCTCGTGCTTTGTTTCTCTCTGCATCTGTTTCCTTAAGTCGCAGCGTGTGGAGCGTTCAGGGCCACCGTCATTTAGAGCCACTCTCATTATTGCAGCTGCCATGTAAACACATTGGTAAACAAGCTGCAAAGAAGCTTAACCAGCTGCAGGAACCGGTTGTTCCTGGGTTTGTTTGTTTTTTTCATTTAAACACAGTTATGGGGAAAAAACACAATTTGGGGGTGAAAACCAAAAACTTAATAACGTTCAAATCTATAAATGAAATCAGAAAAATCACCAAAATAAAACGTCTTACTTTCCTGTAGACGCCATCCTCACAGATTTATACTGAGCAAATCTGATAATCTCCCATCAGGTTACTGCAGGTCATGACGACACGGTTTCCTCCGTCTGGTTCACGCAGAAATTAGACGTCGTTTTTTAATTTAAATGTACAGTATACTGTATGCTCACGGTGGAAGGCGCTTTAACTCTTGGACATGCTGTGAGTCATAGTGAGTTTCTAACCACGTCTGTCTTCTGCTTTTAGAGGAGAAGTGTCGCGGTTTTTACACGTTGACTCCAGGAGATGAAAAAGGTAACAGACTCTTCTGTGTTATTGTGCCACTGTGTTCACCTGTCTGTGTTATCTTCAGCCTCTTGTCCCCCCCCCCTGCAGCAATGATGTGGCTGTCGCTGTCACTGGAGCTCATGTACGTAGGTCTGCTGCTGGTCAGCTGCACACTGCTGTCTGTGCAGTTGTGTATCGGGGCCTGGTTCCCCTCCACTCAGCGCTGGGGCCTGCTGCTCAACGCCTTCGCTGCAGTCTTCACAGTCCTCGGAGGTACGGAAGCTTCTTCCCTGTAGATTTGTGAATCACGGTGACTTCGGTAACCGCTCAGGTGGTTTGCTCTGTGCTCTCAGGTCTGCTCGGGATGGTGGGTCACATGATGTTCATGCAGGTGTTTCAGACCACTGCCTCAATGGGACCAGAAGACTTCAAGCCTCACAGCTATGGCTACTCGTGGGCCTTCTAGTGAGTTCTTAAATCACACACACCTCAGTACTACTCTGTGTGTTTATGGGTATTTGTCTGTGCATCTGCTTAGTAAGTTAAAATCTACACTTATTTCACAGCTTTAGTTATTGTGCAGATGCAGATGTGTATTTTAAAGTATAATGAACTAACATATTATACCGTAGATTAAACCACCTGGCAGCACGTGGAGTAGTTAAAATGTTTAAATGATCTGAGTACTTCTTTCACTACTGCAAACTATTGAACAGTAACTGTAAAAACCTTTTTCTGCAGCTACTTTCATCACCGTATTGTCTTTGAATTCATCGTACTGAGAGCTGAGGGTACAAAAGAGCGTTTGTGTCTGATGGTTCTGGTTCGTGGCTGCTTGAAGAAAGAGCACGTGGAGGATGAGAGCTGTCAGACAGGATGATTAATACAGTTCCATCCTGTTTAATGAACTTTTCTGTTTAACCCTGATCAAGACAAACCAACTGATAAAAGAAAAAGTACGGACACGTTCAATTAAAACATCAGGTTCTGTCAACCTGTAACTCGACCTGCCTTCGTAGGCCGACTTTTCTTGAACAGCATGTTTGTTTTTTGCTTTAAAAAAAGTTGGCTGTCCATTATGGTGCGTTTCTACAGTCCTTTTATTACGGTGCTGACAGATCCTGGTACATTACGTCTGAATCTGATTCACATGTCCTTAGATTTAGTTATGTTCAAATAGTCGTTTGTATAAGACGTGTAAGAGAGGAGAGAGAACACAGGCCTGTGGTGAACCAGTCGATACTGTGGTCACGTCTGAGAGGTGTCTGTTCACTCTCTGATCACCCAGACCAAAGTGTTCAGAGTTTTTTTATTGGCATCAGGTGGGGCTGGATGGTTTCCACTCCCTTTGGAGGCATCCTGCACTCTCCTGTTGGTTCTATTGGTCGAACAGCAAGAGGTCCAAAAGGGACCTGCGTCGATTAATATGTGCTGTCTAATTAATTTATCAAATGATTTATATAGATTATAGGTCAGAAAAGCTGCAGAGAATAAAGTCTGAGATGTTGTTTCTGTGTTGTTGCTGTAAAAAGCTGAAGGACAACTTCTTTCATATTCTGTGCTGAGTGTTTTTACTTTACTTTACTTTTCCATTATGTCGTGTGTCTACTTGGAACAAGAAAATCTTCAGCTTCTCACTTCTACCTGCAAGAAAATGTGTCACAGTTATTTGGAAATCGGAATGTTCACCTGCAACATTTTACTGACTGAATTAAATTTCATTTATTTGCATTTATTAGTTTTTGCCTTTTTGAGTTTATTACACTGTCAACAGCTGGATTTAACAGGAACATTCACTATTAGGCAGCTAAAAGAGAGAAGGCATAACTTTAGATAGAAAAAGAATGTTTGGGTGGGGGCTTAAAAGAAAAAGAGGATTTCTTGACCCCCTGGTAGTGACCCCCCCTCCCTGTGTGTCCCCTGTGTCTCCATCAGTGTGGCCTGGTTTGCCTTCACTGTCTGCATGTCGGCCGGCGTCTCCACGCTCAACAACTACACCAAGAAGGTTCTGATGGTGGGACCCAGGCGCAGCTCCGGCCTCAACCCCTGCAGCTTTAACTGGTTCCTGCCGCCGGCTCCTTACTACACCCCTCCCAACCCCGCCGTGCCCCTGGCCTGTCCCCCGTCTCCACCCAGGATCTCCCACCTGTCTCCGTACTATGAGACCCCATCAGGGGCGTTACCTGCCTCCACTCCCAGACTCACGCACTCCCACTCTTTTCCTCTCACCCACTCTGACTCCTTCCCTCCTCCACCTTCTCATCCGGCACCTGCGTCCCCATTCCATCGCCTTTCCCTCCCTTCTTCGTGTCCGTCACCTCCTCCATCCGTCTCCATCCACACCGTACCGGGACGCCAGGAGAACCACTACGAGCCAGAGGAGGACTACAGCCCACTTTGAGCCATCGATCCTTTTACAGGACCTGGATCCTTGAGTCTGTTTTACATTTGTCATGGCTTCACTGTGGCTCTCACTGTTCTAATAAAGAAAGGAAATGAAATGCACAGGAGACCTCAGCAATCACTGTTCTCTAAACCGAGCAGAATACAGTAACACTTCAGAGTACACAATCTCCTTTTTCAAGTATAAGTACATGCATAAGATCATACTCCACAGTTTCATCTGAATGGCATAAAACTAAATTATTATATTATGTGTTAAACAACAAAGAACACATCAACTTGTGGATCAGATGAAGTTTCAGGGGAGAAAACATATTTGAAGATACAGTTGTAAAGTAAATAAAACTTAATATTCGGTGCCAAATCTCTCGTTTGCAATATCTGCATGACGTTTGCGACTCACTGACCTCACCAGATTGTTGACCTGGTGACTCATTGCATCCTCTTTAAACTGCTGTCCACCCACCCTATGTTCAGTTGAGTGTTTTGGATCCTTGTCTTGCTGCATGATGAAGCTCTTGTCCTTCATTTGACGTAGTTCTCTAAACCTTCAGACAAAATGTTTGTGTACACCTCTGAGTTCATTCTTCTGCCGTCAACATGAGTTAAGTCATCAGTAGAGATTAGTGAGCCTGTTCCAAAAGCAGCCATGCAGCCCAGGCGATGACGCTGCCTCCACCATGCTTCACAGAGGAGCTTGTGGGGTTTGGATTATGAGCAGATCTTTTCTTCTCCCACACTTTGGCCTTTCCGTCACGTTGGTCTCATCAGTTCATAAAACTTATTTCTGAACCTTTGTCCTCTATGTTTCTGCACATGAAATCTCCTTCGATTGGCGGATTGTGATAGGATCACCCCTGCTCTGTGGGGGTTGATGGAGGTGTCACTGACAGTTGTTTTCAGTTTCTCTTCACATTCTATCATCATCAGCTGCTGTTGTTTGGCTGAGTACGCCAGTGGTTTCTTTCTTTTTTAGAGCATTCCAAGTTGTTATACTGGTTGTACCTATTGTTTGGGAGGTGTCTTTGATTGTTTTACCCTGTGTTCTCAAATTCATATTGCTTTTCACCACAGACAGCTCTCTGGCCTTCATGTTTTTAAAATAAGTGCGTTCTTCATGGGTAAAACTTAAGGCTAGGAGAGGCCAGAGTAGTCACAATCAGTCTGACGGGTAACTAAAAACATGTTAATGAAACATGATAACGTCAATAACTGGTTTAAAGTCAGGTTTAATATTGTAAAAATAATCATCAACTATAATGACAATTAACTGTAGCAAAAATAAAACAGCATTAGACATAGCATAGAGTGTTTTGGGAAACAAAATATATTTACACATTATATCTTTATAACAGTCATGTGGAAACAGATGATTTAACCACCAGTGAGTGGTTGGATTTACGTCCAGACAGGGTTATTGATTCATTGATTTATGTAAGATGGAAAGTTTCATACATATAATGTGAGTGTAACTCAGAATAGTAGTCTGTGAAATATTTTGTTTGCTGCAGGTTATTCAGATTACCACAACTTTGTAGTTCATTACTTTAGACCACTTTAAAAATCCACGTGAGTACAGTGATGTAGAGTAATCGATCCTGTGCAGGCTCATTGTACAGTGCATTGTTTGGCAGTGTACATCAACGCTAAAACCAGTTTGAGCAGCAATAAGCACAAAACAAACTCAAACTCTATTACATTATTGACTTTACACTTTGCACAGTCTTACACTTAGTCACTTACAAATCTACAACATGTGATGTATAAAAGTATTTTTAAGACTTTTAACACTTTGCTCAGGCACAGATTTACCAAATCCACGGCAACACGTGGTTACACTCTGTTTGATTAGTGGCACAATACTTAAGGTCATACCGGAGCAGAGGAATGACAGAAAATGTATGAACTAACAATATAATAATGAAAAAAAAACAATTACCTAAAATCATAAATTCGCCCCTTTTTATCCAACACTCATATAAGAATACAAACATGTACATTACAATAAAAGACCACAGATTTTACTCCTCAACCTCCTTTTGTCAGAAGCCAGAAACTCTGATCGATCTTAATTTATCATAGCTCTTAAATAAACTTAAAGGCATTTTTTCGTTGCAGTAACAACAAAAATATTCTAAATCCTTAGATGCCCTCAAGAAATCCAGCCCTAACTGTGAGTTGAGAACACACTCAAATACAGCTGTGATTGACTGAGTCTGCCTCTTACTACAGAAATAACCAAAACATTGTCTGTAAGCAGACTCAATTAAACACCAGGATTTGAGGGGATCAGTACATCTGCTATAGTGTCTCTATAGCTGAATGTACACTAGCAGCTGAAATCTGATGTCTGAATGAAAACACTAACCCATCTGTAACTAAGCTGAGATTTTAGCTGAAAGAGTAGATCCAGCCAAAGGTGTTGGGATGGTTGGAGCTAGCTCTAGTGTCCTTCTCACGCAGTCTTCTTGCGTAACACAAAGTAAATGATGGAGGAGATGAACGTGAGCGCGAAGGAGATCCACGCCAGGATGAAGCAGTGACCGTACCAACCGTTTTTCTCATCGAGGTGAAAGCGGTCTGTGTAGATGGAGGCTGCGATCATGATGCACAGGCCTGGAGGGGAGGAAGCGTGGACGTCAGTGAGGAGAGCAACATTTGTTGAAGGTGTAAGTCGGTGGATGACAAACACAGAGAGAGAGAGAAAGAAAGAAAGAAGTCGAGTCTGGGACACAGGAAACACTCACAGGCAATGAACTGAAAGACGCCAGAGATGGTGAACCTCTTTCCTTTTTCGAGGGTGAAGAGCTGAGCCACAAACACAAAGATGCCCAGGATGGAGAATATACAGGCGAGGACTGAGCTGGCCTGCACTGCCTGGAGGTAATCTGCAGGGGGAGCCAGAGAGAGAGAGCAGCACAATGAAACAGGGTGTGTGTGTGTGTGTGATGAGGGAGTATCCTAAATATGTGGTGCATATCAAAGTGACACACCCGGAGCAGAACAGAGAAGTGACACTGTGTAAAAAAAATCTAGTCCGACAGTCACACTACGTTCAAACATCCCATAATTATTGTACAGAACAACCAACAGTGCAGCATGTATAAAACTCAGGACATAGTCATTACTTTAAGTCTGTCTACGCATTTTTATCTCTTTACACGGCGACGTAGTTTTTACTTTACAGTGTAAAATAAAAAGAATTTGGATCATTGCAAACAAACTGTGTGTCCTCAGGTGATTTACATGCACGTTTTAGGAAGATGCCAAAGCAAACAGCTCCATAAAATGAGACCGTCACTACGTGTTTATACAAGATAGCGCTTGGTTTCACATCACTGGAAAGTTTGTGTTGAATGTGTCACGTTTCATCGAACTCTGATGTTGTTGTTTCTGATAAAATGTGATGATAAAAGCCTTGAAAGGCATTTTTCTCCTTCAGCTTCTCACTACGAGTGAACACATTTTCTTTCTTCACATGGGAGATTATTGTTTTTTCTTACTTGATCTTGACTTCTCTCTGTGGTTTGAAGCCGGAAAAAGCTCCAAATAATCTTGTAAAATTTGGAAAAAGCTGTTTTTGACAAAGTGCATTTTATTGCATGCAGATTTATCATGATGTGCATGAATCACGTGGCTTAAGATACTTGTTTCCATCTTGTCTCCTACATTTTTGTTCACCATTGGTTCTCTTTTAATCACATCATCATGTCTTTCTTCTGCTGTTGTTGAGCACCACCAGCTGTTCATCACAACTAAACTGCTCCTAATTTACACATAATGGTAGTAGATATCAATTTTCTTGAGCCGCAGTTAAAAATGTGCTCGACGTTTGGTTAAAAACACCCTTCATGACGTGTAAGGATGTTATGAATGGTTTAGAGAAACACTTGTAGCCATGTTTTGAATGAACCGGAGTTATTTCGGTGAATAAGTGTAAATGGAAACGCATTTTTCTCACACTGCATTTTCGCAGGTGGATCTTACCTTGTGGGTAGGTTGAGCCTGTGGGAAGGTCAGTTTGGGTCCACGTTCCGTTTAGCAGCAGCCATCGCGCCCACACATCAGTGGAGATGGTGTTAGTTATCCACCAGGCCTGAGGGGGGGATGCAGAGATTTTACATTACAAATCATGTTACAGCTCTGTCACACTGGCTCCATAAACATGAGGAAAATGAATGAAATCATCCTAAAGGAATCAGAAAAATGTAGAAAATTCAAAGCAGACATTGTAAACATAGTTTGTGCGCTTAGTCGTTGTTCTGCCACATGTTTGGGGGAAACCTGCAGTGATGATACTCAGGTGGAGGAATGCACATCCGCCAGTGGCCGTGCCATCGCACAAGTCTCACTCTGATATCTAACACTCACTACAATACAAGCTCAGACTCACATATTTACATGAGCATGAACAAACTGCTGTTTCTGTGCACACCCTGATACACTCAGTGGAACAGGCTGACATCAGTGTGGCCAGAAATGTGAAGTATGTGACCCTGAGAGGAAGAGTGAGCCACTAACAGAGGAGGAGTGAAGGCCTCGAGTGATGAAGCACAGGTGAGCAGCTGATTACTTATCAGTTGTGACTCTTTGCCGCATGTCAGCATGCACATAACTCTTCAGCACTGTCAGCGTAACACTCAAACAAGGGAGGAAGGATTAATCCGGGGCAATTATGCCTCCAGGCTGCAGGGGTGAGGTAGCTGTGTGCATGTTTTAGTGCATGTGTGTGCAGGAGAGGGGCGGGTGGTGCACGTTAGAGGTATCTGGAAATAAAACTCTAGTAATTAAAAGGCAGCAAAATCATATAATCACGGTGTTACTTACATTGTCAATGGTAGCCACCAGGAGGAGGATGATGCCAATGATGTGAAGGACGAAAATGGCAGCGAGGAGAATCAGCATGATGACAGTGCTGGAGAGAGGGAGGTGCAAAAAAGGGAAACTTGTTACACCACCTTCCACCCTTCATTATGCAGGATGAACATAACTGGAGGGCAAACTCATATTCAAACTAAAATAAAAAGGCACGCAAGCACACCAAACAGACAGACCGAGCAGAAAGAATCAAATGTGGCTCCGTGTTTCCTGCTTGGTCTCAGAAAGGGAGCCGTGGGCCACACACACACACACACACACACACACATTCATAAACACATTCATACACAGCAGCAAAGCGAGGCCAAAACCTGGCACCCACTCAGGGCGTGGCCTTGCAACTTCTAATTACTCTGACTTACAGCTTCAGCGTTCCCAGTGAAATGTATGTAAATAGACTGAGCCATAATGGTCACATCCAGAATAACAGAGGTGTGTGTTTCTGCTGATAGACATCAGTGAACAATTCCGTTCATCCCTGAGCAAACAGATGCTGTTGGTAACCAGAGGCTCAGAGTGTGAAGGAGGGAAGTTCGTGACGGGTAGATGAGTTTGGGCTTGTCCTGTGCTTCCATGAAAACCCGCCACTCCTTAAAATAACTGTACTGAATACCTGTTATTCCCGCGCCTAGCTGGCCCACGCCCATCCCCCCTCAAGTTCAAACTAGTGGACATTACCACACACGGCCCCACAACTCAGAACACTGCAGTCCACAGTCCTCTGTCTACAGGAGCCTCTTCTGTCCCGTCATATCAGGATCAGAGAGTTGATCCACAGCTACTCTTATTTTTATGCCACAGCCAAACTGGGTGCAACTGAGCAGCAGGAACATCTGGAATGTGCTTGTTCTCTCCATCGTAAAGGAGTGGTCAAGGGTTGGGTCCCTCACGCTGTCACGCAACCCAGCACGAACAGACGCACAGCACCAGAGACACAGTGACACACGTCTGTAGACGCATTTCCCACTTTTCACCTGCTTTAAACAGAAAGAGCTCGAGTTACAAATGTTTGCTGCCTGAAGCTCTGAGAGGACAATCGCTCTTGAGCTGCCTTCTGTCACATGACTGAACTTTAATGAGCAACTTCTGTGTGGGAACAGTAAGGAGCGACTGCTCTGCAGCTGGATGCTTTAATTTAAAACACACTCGTAGAATAGCGTGGCTGATTTTTCTTTTCCAGACCTCTCCTGAAAGCGTGATGTGTCACCTGCTGCTGGTGCTGCTGGGATCTGGCCTGGATGTGAAATGTTTTCCATTACACTAAACAGAATCCGTGTGGCTGAGGCCAGTGCTGTGTCTTAAGATTCAAACCAGTCACTTTGTTACACCAACCGCTGCTGCAGGAACACATCTGGAAAGCCGCCTCACCTGCCCAGTAACGAGGGTGCACAAACACACACACACACACACACACACACACCTGCTTTTCTCATCATCTTTGTCTTTTCTTCTATAAAACTATAAAACTACTGAAGCAGAAGTGCAGGACGGCTGCAGCATCGAGCAGAAGAACAGAGGAAGAATGGTTGACTTACTGTTTGACAGCTGTGTCTCTTCAGGTGTAATTCCTGCTGCTCTCAGGGACGCTAATTGCAGACTCAGAGTCAAAAGCTCAAACTGTAGTAACTACCCATCAGCCCACTTTTACCCTGCCCTGTTTTAAAGTCCACACCCCACAGGACAGACAAGCCTCTCAGACTAGCTTGATCACATGATCTCTTCCTCTCTCTCTCTCTCTCTCTCTTTCTTTTTTACCCCCACCTCCTTCTCCCACTCTACTCGCTCCCAGTCCCACCCTCTGTTTCTTTCTGTCTACTTCACACATCCACTATTTCAACAGCGTTGGTGGGCAGGCTCGAGATTTTCCTTTTGTGTTTGGTGCCTCATGTCTTTGTCACTCAGCTGATGATGGTGATTTTTTTTTTTTTTTGTCTGGGAGGGCAGCTGATGACTCACTGATTTTTAAGACGGGAACTCCCATAACACTGGGCACTGTTGACATCCATCCACGCACGCTGCCATGGTGACCGGCTGCAGCCCGGCCCAGTCAAACAGTCAGACTCCAGGGCCACAACCAGCACCGTCTTCCTAATCACCGTCCTCCTTCTTTTCCCACTTTTGTTACAGAGAAAGCGATTTCAGGATGAAGGAATGTTGTCGGTTGCGAGGGGGGAAGAAAAGAAAGAAAGGTGGGGGCAAGTCATAACTTGAGTGAGAAAGTCAGAGGTAGTGAGAAATAAAGGGAGTGAGGGAGGAATTTCTGAGGAGGGGCTGGAGACATTTCACACTGCTGTGAGTTCATTAATTGTTAGTCACCATCATCAGTTTGTCATCGCTGGCGGTGACTGATGTGGTCATCTGCTACACATCACATGCGGTGGTTTGGTTTGAGGCAGGAGCTTTTTTCACTGTTGTGCCGTCAGCTTCAGTTGTTCCAACGTGCAGGATGAAAACGTTCAGCGAGGAAGTTTTTCACTGTTCAGTGTCCGAGTCGCTGGAACAATCTGAACCGGACCTCAGAACTATTATTTATGCTGCTCATTCATTTGTGCTGCTGTTTTTATTTTTCAATATAAGAATATAAATGTATTTTAATTGTAGTTTCGAGATCTTGTCTGAGGACACCTTGTGACGTGTGGCCAGGGGGAACCAGGAGTCGAACCAGTGACCCTTTGGTTCATAGGCGACTACTCTACCAAATGAGCTACATGCCGCCCCAAGTGCTGCTGGGTAACTTGTGAATTCACACCAGAAATTAATAATCTTATTATTATACTCTATTTGTTTATTATCAAACAGTTTCCACTAAGCACGCAGTAATTAAAGTACTATTATAGTACATGAGAAGTAGTTTAGTTACCAAATACATGTCGAAAAATAAAACTATGATATTTACCTTGTAATGAAGTAGTGAAGTCAAAGTATTCAGAACTGTATTTAAGTGAATGTTCTTAGTTATATTGAATGAAAGGTGCTTTAAAAATAAAGTTTGGATCAAATAATGTCCCAATAAAACATGATAACTTTAGCTTGTTCGTCACTGAGCGCACATCAGCGCCTCATTGCTCATCGTAGCTTTTAATAAACTCCTCCATACGGTGTGAGACTTGCTAAGAGAGGAAGAGTGATTAATAAAAAAAAAAAAAAAAGAATCCTGATGTCCTCGGAGAACTGGGGCAAAGAGCGACGTCTTACATCAGCCTCAAAAATACTACTTTTTGTGTGTCGGTCACGTGCACGTTGGGGTGTGGATACAGGAGTTTAAACTGGCTCAGAACAGTCTGGTAACAGTACACAGAGGCTTTAACTACATTTCACCATCATTAATAGTTATATAATGCAGTTTGATTTTTGATTTTGTGTGTGTGTGTGTATAAAAAAACAGAAAAGCCTTAATTCACATCTAAAGATGTGTAGAAATGTAATGTGCCAGTCAGTTTCAAATTCAGTTCCTGAGGAAGGCAACATGGTGGTTATGGTTACTGGAGACAGAATACCTGCACTGTAAGCAGCTGATGTGTCAGGTGTCTGGTGACAGTAGATGAAAGCAGTTGAAGTGTCAATGAAAATATAAGTGACGAAGGCCGGTCACCAACCCTTACAAAGAGCAACCGTCAGGGGTCTTAATCATTTTTTCTTTTTACTGATGTTAGTAATCATTCATGTTAGTATTCTATGTCTTCACCTGTGCGGCCCATGGCCCCCGGTGACACTGTGAGCGAAGCGTTAAGCAGCGCCGCCTTTTGGTTATATTCAGACTGGTTTAAAGTTTAAATGAAGTGGCCGAAGAGGAGCTAACACGGTTCTAAGATAAGCACAGTTTACAGAACATGAATGTTCCTGGAGAACATGTGAATATTTAAAAAAGCAGCATAAAAACACAAAGCTTGAATGAAGTTTCTACGATATAGTGAGGAAGGTGGAACCAAAAACTGTCTAGAGAAAGAGGAAGTGGAATAATATGTGTGTGTGTGCATCGCTGAAGGGAAGCGTGGTAATAAGAGTCAGATACACACAAGTGGAAAGAGACAGTTGAAAATACTCTGGGTGTGGACTGGGAGACTGAGGTCACTTGTTTGCTTCTGGTGGGTATATAAATATGCCAATACAACAACAGAAGTCTGAGTCAAAGGCTCAGCAGAGCACCTGGTCAGTATCATGCCTCAGCCTCAGGTATCAGCCAGCAGGATAATAACAGGCTTCAGGAATAATTCACCTGCCAGTACGCTGACCTCAGGAGGCTGCAGTGGCTGCTTGAGTTTACAGCACGGCTACGTGTGTGTCTACGCTCTGGCGGAGTCATGCAGTTACACAAATACGTGTGCATCCATACAAAAAAAAAACCTATTGTTTGACGTCTTTCTTAACAATGAAACCAAGGCACTTCTGCTTTGGTGAGTGCTAAGAATAATGCTGCGGTTTCTACGCGGTTGTCATGGAAAATAACGTTTTACATATGTAGACAGAGACTCAGAAGGCTGGAATGCTAAACATAGACAACGCTAAACGATGCCAGTGCCATGGTAACGCCTCAGCTTTCTGCGCATTCTGCACATCACCCGTTGCCACGACAACGCCATCAAAACCTATGGAAGCAATTTTTTTTTTTTTGAACGAAAAAAAAAAGAAAAACAATTAGCACCACACTGGTCAACATCACCAAATCTTATCCATTTGATACGGTTTTATTCGTTTTTAGACAAAGCCCAAGAAAAATGAAGCTAATTTATTTGAAAAACTGAAATGAAATTTAAGAAACCATTGCAGCAAATGTCAGTGTGACTTTGAGAGGAGGTTATGAGGTTGGACTCTGTTTTTGTGTCTATATTTATGTTCAATAACAGATGAAGTCCTTCTGAGCCGACGTTCTGGGCATTCATCATGCATCTACAGTATAGATATTATCTCCTGACACCTTTTCCTCTCATGTTCTTTGAAAGCGTTTAACTTTGCCACATTGTGAGAGACGTTCTCTTCGTCAGCGCCGTCCATAGAGGTCAACTTAACGCTGTGTCCTTCACACTGACGGCTCACTCACTGAAACACCAGCTTCCATAGATAATCCTTGTGCCAAGTCAGGGGCTCTTCATCATCTGTTTTTCAGTACGAGGTTGTGAAAATAATAAACTGAGTGCCACCATTTCATTGGCAGTACATCTCTTCCTAACACCTGCTGTTACTGATGCTCTTGTACTTTTGCCATGTTTATCAAGTTTCACAGTCTTTAGGCAGAAAACTGAAGTGTTCACAGGCTTTTTTAATAAACTTGTTCATGCAATTAGCCTTAACTGTATATCACAGACTTTTCTTTTAACTAAACACTTATCTTCCTTTTTCCCTGTTTAATTCTGCCTTCCTTTTTTTGTCGTTGTTGTAAAGTGATCTTGAGATTGTATAAGGTGCTATATAAATGTCACTTATTATTATTGTAGTGTTCCTAACCTAACTGTTTTTAACTGTGCATGAGATCAAACATCTTACACTCAATCTACGGTTAAAATGGTACACGTTTTTTTGTATCCTGTACCACCCATGTAACTGTCTCGCAAATCTCACATGAATGAAGGTTCATCCATTCAGTCTAATTTCAGACACCACACCTTGATGCTGGTACTTAACGTCAAACGTGTCCCACCCAAATCTCTATGGGAAATAATGTCGGTTCAAATTCTGCAATTCAGGTTTCGAAGATTCTGGTACATCAAGCCAAAAATCTATCACCAACACATACAGCTTCACCCGAGCTGACGGACCATCCTCTTCCATGCACATGTAGAGGATGGTGCTTGAGCTCATATCAGCACATTTACAATTTACATCTACATGTGACCTAAGAGTTAAACACAACTACAGCCGCCCGTGAGACACAGTTTCAGGATGATGCAGAGAGCATGATATATAGAGAAAAAGTTAGAATGTGGTCGGACCTGATTCTGTTCTGGGCGTGTCAACCCCACCTTACAGATGAAGTAAGCTACGGTTTACACTGTCCCACACGATGTGATACAGCACTACCTCCAGAATGCATCGTTACTGGCTGTGAGCAAAAACTACGTTTTGCTGCTTGAGTTACGCAAGAATCTGTTTTTGTTTTTTTTTTTTGAGTTCTCTGTATATTTTCAGGAGAGGAAATGCCATGAGTCATGCACCAGTCAGACACCATTTTTCAGAGTAAAAACTTGAGAGGGTGTTTTCACCACAACACTGTTTACCACTGTACATATCAAGAGGCGGGACAAGAGCTTAGCCACAACACGTTTTTTAGATCCAAACACAAGTCGACAAATCACATGTCTGCGCCACTGCCGAAGAAGACCAATAGGATGGCTTGCTCAACAGTCAGCCCTTTGTAATGCTGCCATTGCTGATCAGTACTGGAAAAACCAGAGTCATGAAGGATCAGTTGGAACAGTTGTGATATTGTCTGAGATGCCAGGCATTGTGTGCACAAGCATTAATGATGATTTCTTGTACTTTCTCAGGGTTGGCTGGTTCAGGGTGGTTTTATTAGTTCCAGTTCACAGTTTACTGTACACTGTGGGATCATTAAAAAACTGAATGCACAACAGAATCTGCTATTCAAAAATCACTGAAACACACAAAAGTGAAATACTGTACAACACATTAGGACATTTAACATTATAGATAATGAGTTACGTTGCCTTCTGAGAGGAGTTTACTGTTTCCGTCTCCAGCAAACACACCTCTATCACAGATTACTTGTCACATCTTCTGCCTTAAAGCTGGAAAAAAAAAAGAACATCCACCAAATGCCAAAATATATAACTGATGTAAATAGATAAATAAGATCTAAGCAAGACAGATTGCTATTTTTGGTTGAGTAACGTGAAAATCCCTTAATTAAGGTGTTTGTAAAGAGTCTCAACGAGGGAGAATTTCGACATGACTGTGTGAAACTAAGCCAGCAAAGCAGTGACTACATGCCAGCAGAGTGAGCCCTGACCACAGCCAAGTCACTGCTGCTTTACACAATAGTAAAGCTCTCTATCTGTGGTTGACTGTCTCACTCTGCTCATTCCTTCTTCTTACTCAATGTTGCACCCTGCCCTGAGACGTCTAAACTCCTATTATAACAAAGCAGCCTGAGCGTATATTTACAGGATTTAAAAGGGTAGTTTCATAGACTGGTTACTGAATATTCTTTTGAATGAAGCACAGCAAACAGAAGGGGCCAATATTTAAACTTTGTGTTGTAACTCTCAGCTCACCCCTGAGGCTGTTGACTAACTGCTGAAGTCGCCCATCACCCATCTCCCAGTGTCACCGGACGGGTTTAGATGATAAGCTGCACAGACATGTCAGTGGAGGACGGGGACACACACATTCTCACACACATGCATTACACACCTACATAAATGCACAGATCCTCATCTATCTCCTAAGGCTGTGACACATGTCCTAGTTTCTGGAGATTAACAAACACGCAGATTGTACTGTACATACATACTTCCTACTCATCCACCTCTAAGGGAGTGACACATTGCCACGGGCACTGGAGAAAGAAAAACACATAGCTTTTCAACTTATCTGAAAGCGTCCTCTGCCTCATTTCATGAGTAACAAAACAAAGGACATTTCTTTTGATATGAACATGTATCCAGGTGCTATCAAACACATGTACAACATTTTAAGTTAGAATATCCTAAAGTTCTTTTTAATTAATTTGTGAATGTAACTTTGTTTTTTGTATGTAAATAGTTCAGAAATGTGCTGCTCATGTGGTGGAAACACTGAGTAAGACACTACCAATTGCATTTCTTCATTTTTCTGTGTGGAGATGCTGGAGACATGTGTAAGGAAAACTAGTGATGAGACTCCATTATGTAAAATAAACAGTAAATAAGCATGTATGTTTGTATGATTTCACAGGCCTTAATTATAAGTTATAATGTACTTTGTGTTAAATAATTGTCCCAGGATACACTAGCTGTAACTATCATATTTCAAACACCCACTACATTACAAATGGTGTTCCACAGGGCGCAATACTTGGTCCACTCCTTATTTCATTATACAAGCATATGCTATGACAATGCAGTTCATATTTGTGGACACACAACTGTTTATACTGTGATCTTGATTTTCTTTTAAGTCTCCCTCTACTGTTTTTTTATATTTCACTTCACTTTACTATCTTCTGTTTTCTGATGAAAATGACATTTGTGCAGAGTTTAACGCTACAAAATAATTTCTCTGAGATCACTTAAAACTTGAAGGCATGCATAATCTGTGGAAGCTGATCATGATCTAATAAGCAACTTTTGGTGTATACATTGCAAGCATATATTAAGTATAGTAATAGTATAGTAAGGATAGTAGTGTTTTTGTTATAATGGATAGATTATGCATTTGTACTATCTTTAGTTACCAGTGATGCTAATTTGGAACACATTATTTTGACACTTCTGCAACTGTAGTGGTCAGAAACTCCTGTTAGTTCTTACTTGGATTTACAAGTGGGAAGGCAATAACCTTTGTTTTTGTTTTAAGTTTTATCTAGAGTGGAGTCATGGCAACTAGTCTGAACCCACTAATTGATTAAAGAAGCTACGTGTGAGCAGTGAAATGTTTCAAATTGAAAAGTAAGACATCAGGTTGGCCTGACTCATTCCAGATAAACTCACCTGGAGGAGAATGAGAGAGTCTTATGAATAAGTTACTTTTGTTTTATTTAAATGCTTTTATAGTTTCATTTAGAGCACTTTGAACTAAATTTATGATTGAAAGAGTGCTATACAAATATGTTGTTATCATTATGATTTGGGTAAAAGGTCAAACAACCATGTAGGAAAATGACAGGCAGACCTAAACTTGGAGTGAAGGGGCTGCAGTTAAAATAAGATTAAGACATCAAACAATATGCTAAACATGTAGCAAAGATAATTTCTTTGTAAGTATTTGCATGTGCTCTATTTGGCTGCCTGCCTGTGACCTGAAGAAAAATCAGACAGCTTCAGCTCCAGGAGTCTGTTATGAAGCAGACAGAGTGGATGAACTGTACAGTAGATGTGAGACAATGCACTGTTCAAGGCTGCGGTGCGGCTTGCATTGGCAGCATATCTTGTGTGTTGTGGTGCCCTGGCCACCGTTTAGATTCAATAAGAAAATAATTCCTCATATTTAGTGAGCCGACCTGTTTCCATGGTTACTGGCCAGGGGTTTTCATTCTTGATTCACTTCCTCACCCCGAGAGCTCCGTTTTGAAGGCTTTTTCTTTTCCCTTTCCCTTCAACTCCAGCTTGTCCTCACGTGACTTCTTCTCCTCTTTGGGAACATTTCTGCTCCTTCTGTTTCCTACCCAGTGCCACCCCAGTGTTTATACCGCCCCCACAAAGCCTCGCTCTCTCAATGAAATCCAGACGAACACACTGTACTCGCATTTGGAATCTAAAGAAAACAACTCCTGGCTGTAGCTAGGCAACTCCAAATATGAGTCATCCCACTGCCGCGCCCATCATCAACTGATCCTCCCCCTCCCCAGCACCAACTCCTTCACACACACACACACAGCTTCAGATCCTCTTTTATGAAGCATAGTTCTTCAAATTACAATCACAGTGTTATCTAGAACAGTGAAACAACAGTTTGAACCACAAAAGATGTGATTGGATTGTCAGATTGATTGGCTAATACACTATCCTCAATCACAACTATATGTTATTGTTAACATAATTACGTAGAAGATACACTCACATACTGTACAGTACACGTTTGAATATACAGAACGTGTACATATTTGGTTTCATCTGTCTTGTTGATTTATGCTGATTTTAAAAGTGGATGTTTTAACTTTAATTTAATTGTTAATTTAAACCTCAGTGAATAAAATTCTCAAAGCTGTTGTAGCTTGTCTTGGCAAAACTTGACAAGAAATGCAATTTCCTGGTTTTCTGCATAAATTGGTCACGCATGAAGTTCAGAAGATGCAGCGGGACAATGACCTTAAACATCAAAGTAAATCTACTACAGAATGACTTCAGAGACATGAAATCCACCTTCTGGAGTGGCCCAGTGAGAGCCCAGACCTCAACCCAACAGAGGTGCTGTGGAATGACATGAAGAGAGGCGTTCACACCACACGTCCTAAGAATCTGTCTGAGCTGAAGCAGCTCTGTGAGGAAGAATGATCCAAAGTTCCTGCTGGATGGATGTTTTGCAGGTCTATTCCGCAGCTACAGGAAGAACTTGTCGGGGCTGCCAAAGGCTGTTCAACGAGTTTTTAAAACATTACTTGTACTTTTTAGTTTGTTTAATGAGTTTGTTCAGTAAAGACATGAAAGATCAGGACTGTGTGTGTTTTATCCGCTTAGAAATATTGTGTTTGTTGATATCTGTGACTTTGACCGGATCACATTTGATGACCAATTTATGCATAAACCAGGAAATTCACTCACTTTTTTCTTGCCAAAGGTAATTGGAAATGAACCGAGTGACCTCTCTCTCTGTTGTTGCTGAAATTAGTACAAAATACAACGATTCTGTCCAGGAAACTCTGGAAATGTGTTAGAATTCATGGACAAATACACACTTGTAGTATATTCTTTTAAAATCAAAATTTCCTGCAGGTCATTCCACAGGGGGAATACAGTACCTGGAACCAGTTTTTCCAAGCTCACTTTGAACATGTGGTACATCTACAAGAGGGAGGGAGGCAGGTTTCTGCAGAGGAGCTGTATAGATGATATATTCACAGATCACAGATTACTATGAGTCACTGAGGAATTTATCTCCTGCGTAAAGTTCAATGCACTGTGATACACAAGTAAAGAGGCTTTAAAGTGGAACAATAAGCATAAAATATATACACAGGAAGAAGCTTAAATAATTTCTATCAATCGCACGCTGGGTGCAGCTTGATGAAATAGAGAGAAGATTACTAAAAATGGGGACAAAGGTCAAATGTGAGTGTCTGGCATGAGATCTGTCAGAGAGACACAGCCACATATGTATTTACGTAAAAGTATCTCTGAATCTGAGATTAATCTTTTTAAAGACAAAAAACAGCTACTTAAAAATATGCAAACAAAAAAAAGTTATTTTCAAGATTACAAAAATGTGAGATGTGTTTTACATCAAGTCTTAAAAATAGCGCTGTAACAGACACAGTGCAGTGTTGCCCCCTAGTGGACAACACTGAGAACATATTACGGCTTAAAGTCAAATGCTGTGTTTGTTTGTTTGTCCATATTTGTTCCACATGTGCCTCATAAATAAAAAAATAAAAGGTTTCTGCAGAAAACTAACACGTTCATGTCTTGATCAGTTTTATTTGTGAGCAGATTCAAGGAGACAAACACTTCAACAACGGATTTCTCATTATTTCCTGTGACATGCCCCCCCCCCCCCTCCTAAATTACGTCCATGAAAGCCAGTGTCACAAAAAAACCTCCAACTTTAATAAAAGAAAAAAGAAAAAACCAAGAGAAGCCGTAATGATCCGCTCCCTACTGAGCATGCGCCACGCGGCCAATTAAGGCCAATTAGTGAACAGGTGCTATCAGGAAGTGTATAAAAGCAGTGCGGCTGCGCACTGTGTCCCGGTGCTTTGGTGAACAGACAGAAAGTCTTATTGGAAATGTGTTTGAAAGAAAACGGAAACAGGTTCGGGGTCTTCCTCGTTTACACCGTCACATTAATAAGTTTACCCTCAGTGAGCTGGTGTGAGCCGCCTCCTCGTCCCGCCGAACCAAACTCTCACCTGGATCCTCGTTATGTCCGGAACCGCGGTGTGACGACGAAAAGCCTCCGACATTCTTCCAGAAGAGAGGACGGGAAGGGGCAGCAGCTCGACCCGGGGCAGCAGCTCGACCCGGGGCAGCGGCTCGACCCGGGGCAGCGGCTCGACCCGGGGCAGCAGCTCGACCCGGGGCAGGCAGGCGAAGACTGGGCAAATCTGCCGGGGTTTTACCGGCTAGAAAAACCCAGGGAGGGGGCTCAGACTAAACCACCTGCAGGAGGAAGGCCTGAACAGAGACTCCGGACCAGAATGGCGCCTTCTGTAAA
>JAUBNQ010000027.1:19579456-19594712 GCA_032353495.1 Ctenopoma kingsleyae
TTACTCGTTAATTACTTGTTAATTACAGTTAGAAAGTTAGTAACATCACCGAAAGTACTTAACATCACCGGTTAATTAACGTTTGAAGAAGCCGATCTGAACATGCGCAAACAAACCCGCAGACTTACCGCAAAGATGATGTTGAAAATAACGAGCACGTATTTGCAGAAGGTGCCGCATCCGTCCAAAGCCATGATGACGGTTTGTTACGTGCTCTGTAAGATGTAGAAGGATTACTACACGTATATTTAACAATGCACACTTTATCCACACATGCACACGTTATTATTCACCGTCTTCCTGAGTGTTGACAATGCGCCTTTCCCGTAAAAATAAGAGCCTCACTTTGTCATAGAAATCGCTGCCACACAGTTAAACACAAACGAAACACGCACCTGTGTTTGTGAAATGCTGGTTTTAAGAACGTACAGGACAAAGATCACCTGCAGGCGTCACGTCCAAATCCCTCACTGATGCTGCGTTTCTTTTTCCAGGCGCATAAGCCCACACGCCCCGCCTCCCGGCCCTCTTCCGACGCCTCACATTGGCTGACAGCTGTGACTGACAGGACGTAACACCTATGAGAAGAGACGGGGACGCAGAGCAGAGTTTTTATTAGGTACAGCCTCAATCTTCTGAGGCTGCACAGAATAAGGTGAAATGAAACTTAGAGAAACGAAAACGAAGGAATAGGAAAGCTTGGCAGTAAACGGAAACGATGAGCAGTTGTGAAACCTAACTGAGGCCTGATGCAGATGCTTATCAGTAATAATAGTTATTCACCTTATTAAGATTAACATTTTCTGTATTTAAAGGAAAAACTGAACATTATCGTCTTTATGAAGACTGAATTTAAAAACAATAAATTACTGTTAGTTTGGTGCACACCTTGCAGGTGAGTATATCACCAGCAGAACTGTCCACAGTTACAGGTACAGTGAGGCGAATGCTGCTGTTGCTTTGTTGGTTTAGATATTCAACACGTTCATCAAATAACTGTGCTGAATGTTTGTTTTTTATCTGCTGTGATCTGAATATTAAAGTGTACCAGCCCGTTTTCCACCTGTGAATAGTCTAGTTAAGGTACGTGCTAAATAGTAAGTGCAGTATTAAAAAGTTTAAATAGATTCTGAAAATATTTTTCAGTGTTTCTGCAATAAACAGTTGTGTGACTCAGACCTGTTACTGAGAGTGGAACCGTTAAACTGTGTGACACAGTGTGGAGGCTGCAGCAGCTCTGAGGAAAGAGTGGGAGGAAACATGGAGCTGCTAAAATACACATGTTCCAACAGACACTGATGTTTGTCGTGACCTGTGAGGCTGCGGATGAATGAAACAGGCTGAACGATGCAGCCTCTCGGCCGTCCATCATTGCATGTTCAGTGTGTGGCAGAGTCACAGAGAACACACACACACAGAGACACACACAGTACACTGCACTCTCAGCTGCTGGTGGCCACACAAATGCTTGGTTGAAATGGTTATCTGAGGTTTCAGCTCATCTCTGTTTGCAGACAAAGGTGCCACCTGGAGGAGATTTTTGTTCTCTTCTCCTCTTTGCTCTTCTGGAGGATCCAGGGGCGGATCTACAGGGGGCAACATCTTTTTCTGTATTTATTTATTTCTGTATTTATTTTATATTTATTCTGGGAAACCTTTTTTTTTTTTATCATTTATACCTAAAACTTGTCTTTGTTTTATAAGCAGAGATAATGATATAATAAATAGTTTTAAAGTGTATTTATTGATAATTTTTTTTCCATGTACATATAGGGGATTTTCACATACTTCAATGAGGAGGTCCAGCATTGCCACCCTACCTAAACCTCTTGCCACCCCTTTGCTCTCCATGTAAAAGTTTCTAGATCCACCACTAGGAGGATCACTGAATTTTCTAGAAAGGAAAACAAGGCACGTTTCTCTACAAAATTAAACATCTTGCATTAAACTCGACAAACAGTATCATCGTGTATTCTGTATATGGTAATTTTACAAAATGTTTTAATAGTCATTAATAAATAATCAGTTTGATTCATATCTATCCTCTCTGGTAAAACCAATAACATTTTATGATCACAGTCTAATGCTCTGGAGAAAATAAAATAGCTTCAATTTGAAATACTTAACATTCACGTTTTCAAACACAAAACAGACACAAAAACACTGGAAACCACACCTGATGATCCAACATCCAAACTGACATAACAAATAATAAGTGAACTTATGGTCCTGGAGGTTTTTGTTCTTATTATTCATCAGAGTGGAGGAGAATTTATAGCCTGGAGACTGAGAGATCTTAAATTCTTCTTGTGAATCCCTTTTTACTAACTAACCTCTCCTTTAACAATTCAATCTCCTCCTTTTCAAAATAACACAGCACTAGTGTAGATTTATTCATCTTACCTTCAGGGCGAGGAGATGAAATCAAAGGAGGAGACGAGACGTGAGCTGAGAACAGTGTGGTTTATTGAAAAGCACATTATTAAATGAACGTTGCTTCTTCAGTTACACATCAGATCAAATTATTAGCACGATGTAATGTTTATATATTGTTTTTATACAAATATCCACGCTACAGTTGTTCACATACACATTGTGAAAACACCGAATTTACTGATTACTGGTCTTCTTGGATCGAGCAGAGGAGGGTGAAGGTTAAACGAAGTATAATCCTCTTAGGACACAGCTGAACAACTTGCAGTAATCTCAAATGTTTCGTTTCAGGAAGACAATGGTGCAGATCAGAGTAAAAATCTGACATGAAAACACAGAAGAAAGAGATGAAGTAAAGAGCAGGGATGGGACAAAAAGACGTCAACAACCTGCTCCCTACACTTCTTTCAGTAGAAACAGTCGAATCTAACGTACTGCTCAGTGAACTGTGCTCTGACTGGTTCTTACATGAGGCTACTCTGAACCACCTGGACGTCTGATTTGGTGCCTCTACACAACTCACCTGGCGTCTACAGTACATCTCTACTCAAATTTACATTTTCTGACACTGCATGATGAGCTGTATGCACCGAGTGCAGTGAGGAAGGTTTTAATTTACACTCAGAGTAAAACAGCAATGAAATGAAAATGATGATGACAGTGATTATGAAAATTATTTACTGTGTCCAAGTTAAAATGTGGACTAGACTTGATTACCAAAAGAGCTGCAGTTCCAAGGAAGAACCCCATCACCAGGTCAGGACCATTCTGTAGGAAGACACCAACAGGAAAAATGTGTGAGCACTGATTCACAGATTATCGTTATTATTATTTGCTCCCCATCCTGTTTTGTTTTGGTCTTACTCTCTCACCTCTCTGCGACTGAAATGAACAACCATTCCAACAACAACATCAGCTAAAGCAAAAATGGCCAGAAGAACAGAGAGCTGAAAGGAGAGGAAAAGTTTAAAAGACATGAAACTAACACTGTTCCACCATTTTCTACCAAAGAAAAAATAATTATCAAGATGCTTATCGCACAGCCTCAGTCGCTTCTGTATAACAGGAGAAAGCTTTACTTTACTGTAAGTAAAAAAAGTCTTACCACTTTGAGACCAGTTGTCTTCAGTTTCAAGACACAGTACAGTCCAAATACACCCATGATTATCATCATTGCACCTTGAACTATAAGAATCCACACATCTGATGCAAAAACAAAGACATGAGTCATAGTGAAAATGTTATTGTTTGTTTGTTTATATATATATATATATATATATATATATATATGGAATTATTAACTCACGCGTAGCCAACAGGACATTCTCTTCATGGACTTCAGGTTTCTTCCTGAACCACACACCGTAACCCAAAAAGACAGAACCCACCACCTGCGCAGCAGAAAATTAAACTACGCTGTGAAAATTCAGAACACTAATAATCCTGCTACAACATGAGACTGTCAGAACTGTTTGTTCCTTGTTCTGACTGTGCCTTAGCTAACTTTTGATACTGGGCTGTTTTTGGACACAGGCCACAAACTCAGTCACCTTGGGTGGCACCAGATCCAAGATCCTGATGTAATTATGAGATCACGTTTAATAGAATAATGGTTGGAAATGGGAATGAATTGCCTGTTATTCACCGTGGTAGAAAATAACTAAATACCCTTGGGTTTGAAGACAACTGCTCCTAGGTATTTTTACTTCCTGCAACTTCAAACTCCAACTTTACTGAATTTCAGAGATAAATATTATACTTTTATAATAATACTGACGATTATATTGACTCTGTGTGAACGCAGCAGTATGTGAAGTAATTCAAATAATAATTATTAAAACATAAGAACCACTTTGAATGAAGGACTTTTGCTTGTAACAGAGTATTTCTACACGGTGATATTACTACCTGTTTTATAGCTTCTACCTTTTTCAATAACATCACTGACATTGCTTTTCATTTCAGAGCAGCCTAATGAGTGTAGCATCTCTCTTTATTTACCTTTATGCTGCTGAGGGCTAATAAATTATTTCACCCTGTAAAAACATATTTGCTAGACTTACTTCAAAGATCAAGCAGAGATGGATCAGGATATATTTGGAAATGAAGCCACATCCACACTCAGCCATGATGATCAGTTGGAAAGAGAGACCGTCTGCAAGAAGATTTCTCAAATTTCTCAAATTCTCAACTGTGCAGTGTGTCTTTTTGTAATCTTTACGAGGACCATGTCCCGCCTCTTTCATCTCATATTGTCCCCTCTTTGGCTGAGAGCTTTGACTGACTACAGAAAAAAAGGTGAAGCAAAACTTCTGAGAGCTCAGATTTTAAAACTTTAGATTCTTTTCCACTGTCACCATCTTCACTACAACACAACACAGAAACAAGTTTATAGTCTAATCTAATTGCTCGGGGTTATAAAGTCAGTGCATTTATTTTGATCAACTTTTTAGACCCTGGAGGAGTATTTTTTGTGTGATGTTTATAACAACACACCGAGTGGCATGGGGTTGGTGCCACAAGCCACAGAAAAACTACACAGCGTGTGCTGTGAAACTGTTGGTTTCTTCAAAGGTTAATTAAGCAGCAAGGTTTGAAAGACATAGAAGGTTATTAAGGAACACTTACTGCTCTTTTCCCTACCCTTCCATAACCACCTGGATGAAGTAATGTCCAGCTGATTGCACAATAAACATTAAAAAATTAATACTTGAGTCACTTCAAAAGAGACATGGTCAGATGAGTTCCAGACCTCGGGAAGTGGTTCGTCTTGGTGGACGTTTACGCATCTATTAATCTTTGCTGTTTGCTGCTTTGAATGCTGAGACACGAGTTACTCATGAATTATAGGCATTCTGATACCATGGTACTGTAGAGATTTTTAGAATGACTAAAATTAATGAATAGTAAAAGAAGTAACCTTAAGTGTTCATCATAGTCGCAGGACAATTGCTGAATTTCGCCTCTGATTTATTTAGTTGCAGATATATTTATGTATACATGTTTTTGTATCGTGCAGTGTTAATGTTCACACACTAAGATACCAAATCACTGTGGGAAGATATGTCATCTACAGAAACCAAACCACAGAAGGAAATAAGGTCAGAAATGGGACAACAAATGGGTCACGTTCACATGTTTATTAATATTGTGTTACTGTGTATTTGGTGGTTTTCAGAAAAGTTGGTGTTAACACGAACTGTTTTTCGCCAACCATGAAAAAACACCAGTCTCCTTCAAACAGTTCAGTTACAAATGTATCTGACTACTGCAGTATTTCCAGGATTAATGTGTTTTTCTCAGATAAAATATCAGAAAACTGAACACTGCAAATGCTGAAATCTGAACAGTGGAAAACAGAGAATATTTTGCAATATTTTCCTTAATAAAATAAACTGCAGGCTGTGTGACATCACTCCAGGAAGTGCTGAGATCATTTACTTAAAAATATGCCACAGTGTAGAAATACTCATTTACTTATGATGGTTCTGCATTCAGAGCGATACTTTAGTAAACGTACAAATGTATTAGCTCCAAAAAGTCTTGTACCAAAGTTAAAAGAACAGCTTATGCAGCAGGACTCACACCGATCAGCCACAACATTAACACCACCTGATGGTTTTAATATGACAGAGGTCAGCATCTGTACGGTGTTCACACAATTAGAGGTAAAAACATAGCTAACAACACAAAAGGATATATGACAGACACCAGGGTTTATTTTTTTACTACTGACACTTTTTCACGACCTGTGAGGTTGTAGCTGGACTGAAAGAGCAACGGCTTCTCAGCTCTCAGTGTAACAGGCTGTGTGGAGTGATGTGACCTCTCTGTCGTCCGTCACTGCAGGTTCAGTGGGTGGCAGGGGGACAGGTAGCAGGAGAGAGATGGAGGTTGACAGAGTGAGTCACATAGAGAGGGGAAAAAAGACAAGCACACCTGCACCTAACACACCACAATCCCAGCTGCTTATGTACACACACAAACTGCAGGCATTAGACTCAGCATGACTATTCTGAAATGAGGAAGTGAAATGAGGAATAGGAGTCTTTCTTATAGGTGTATTTGTGTGTAAATATACAGTACATCCAAATTCTAACATTAACATACCAAAAAACACCAGACAAACAAGTAAACAAATACAGTCGTTAGATGGCTCAACAATGGGCTCCAGTTTCATCAAGCTGCTAATTTTAGTTGTTGTTGATCTCATTATTTGAAACTGTGTGAACTGTAGCTACTGGCCAAACTTAGACAACAGAAACAGTGAAATAATGCTGTATAAACCACAATAATATTTTTGATGTAGTATATTAATATCAGCTGATAAATTTAACTTGATGAGTCAAGTCCACTTGACGTCTATAATGGTGTGCCACAGGGATCTATTCATGGACACTTATTCTTTACATTAGACATAAAAAAAATTAATAATTATTATTATTATTTTCCCTGATCAATAGTTTAATAGTTTAGTATTTTTTTTGCAGATGACAAACTTTTATAAGCCTCTGGCACAACAGCAAATCAGACTTTAATTCATCTACAGGAATAATTACCATTAGACAATCTAAATTTATCCTAGAACACAACAGTTTGTAGTAAGTAAGGAGTTAGAAAAATGGCAGAGCAGACCATCTTTAAAACAGGAGTATGTGGTCCACAGAGGGACAACTGGTGAACCAGCAGCATTGATGTGGATTGGGAGCAAAGGGTAATCTGTCTGGTCCAATCATAATTCTGCTTCTCTAAATTCCTGCATTAATAAAAAAATTGGGGAAGATGTATTTTTCTGGAAGCAAATGTTCTAGTTCACTACTTTATCATTCACTGAAATTTCACATTGTCATGCGTCCTCTTTGTGTTCAAAACGATGTCATAGACACTGAAGTTCAGTTTTAACCAACAGTGCGAGAGCTGATAGGTCAAATGTTGTCAGCTAACCTGTATTGTTCTTGCTGGGCCGGGTTTGATGTCAGGTGAGTGTAGTGTTGGCCAGTAGTAGGTCCAGACATGTTGATCCAGGTGCAGTAACAGACATCAGGTACAAAGTTGTTACTGACATGTATTGGCAAAATAATAACTACAACTACCGCAGTGCAGTATACATGTGCCAGATGATGATGATGATGAAATTCCCTCCAGGCGGTTCTGTGATGCCGTGTTGACAAGGGATGGATGTGAGGCCACAGTGACTTTGACCTTTGAACTTCAACCGGCAAAATCTAATTAGTTCATCTTTGAGTCCTGGCGGATGTTTGTGCCAAATTTGAAGAAATGTCTGGAAGATAATACTGTGATATTGCCTTCACAAAAATGAGATGGGAGAACGGGACAGTTAGACAGAGTGACCTTGACCTTTGACCTTTGACCTTAGTACACCAAAATGAAATCAGTTCATACTTGAGTCTGTTCTGTGCCCATCCATCACTGTCTAATAAGCAGAGGCTACAACAAACAGTCAGGCCTGAAGAAAACATCACTGGTGCTGATCTACCCACTGCTCAGGACCTGTGTAACTCCAGAGTCAGGCCGTCTCTCAGATGGCTCAGTGATGGACTAACGTAAACAAACTCTGTGCAATAACCCTGTCGCAGTACAACCACCAACAATAACGCATTTCTTATATTACTTAAAAACTGAAATACAAGCTGTAGATAATGTACACACAACCACCACTGCACATAAATCCTACTGTTTGTATATGAAGTTACTCGTTAAACTTCCCACTTAATAAATTATTATTTACAGACATTTACTCTTCTTCTCATTGTCTTTTCATACATATGAGACATATTAGAGTCACATTTCTTGTATGCGAAAAGATACCTGGACAATAAAGCTGATTGTGATTCTGAACAGGGAGGCCAGCCTGAGAGTTCATGCTGTGTCACTACCACAACGTTAGTGTACACACGTCTGAAAGTGTGTACTCAGTCGTCATACTCTTTTACTCCACTACTATTCAGGGAGGAATATTGTACATTTTACTCCCTTTTATGTACTACTCACCCAATCAAACTGGAAGATGAAGAGGAACAAAAAGTACTTTCACTCCTCTTACTCAAGCAGCACTTTATGTACTTCTTCCACCTCCTCTTATTTGACAGAGTACTGACTAATCCACTGCAGGCGCGCTGACATTTAAAAACCACAAGGTGGCGCAAACACATTAAAAACATGACTGAACTGTTTGCTTTCTTACAAAATAATGCAGACTGCAGATGTCACCGTACTGCTCTGTTGTCCTCTTTACATTCATTTTCTTCCTTCTTACTTTTTTAAATAAAGAGCTTATAGAGAAAATATGATTTTAATATATTTACATATATATTTAACAATTGAATAGTTCATAGTTCTCGTGCAAATACATGACATAATTCCCACATCTGTGTTTTTATGAAGGTAAAGATGTATTAGAGAAAAGATTCAGCGTGATGCTGACTCACTAAGCTACAGCAGATTTATGTTATAGGATAAAATACACAAAAAGCTAATTAGGATAACGTGATAAAGCTTTAACCTAAGATTACAAGTGGATAGAGTCAAATAAAAGACAATACAATAAATATAGATAGAAAGTTAGAAAATGATTAATGCAAAGTGAAGTTATGGTAATAATGTAGGATATCACACTGTCAGTGTAAGTCAGGTGCAGGATCGTTGTTAACAAAATCCCCACAGACAATCCTGCACCTTATTATACAATCTGATAAATATATTTATAACTCTTACCTGTACAAGTTGTTCTTTTTATAAAGAATGTGTCTTGGTGTTTGCTCCACAAATGCAACATAGAACAATACAAATAAAAACAGAGCAAATTTAAAAAATAATGACTAATGAAATACACAAATCATTTATTTAAAAATTGAGATAATAAATAAACAATTACGAAAGTGAAATGACATAAAATATGTTTTATATTATATAGCATACATGGACAGAGCAATGAATGCAAAATCTACAACCAATAATGTAGAAAATTAAGATAGATTTTAAGGTGATTTATTGGGAAATATTTTGACAGAGTTATAGGTAGTAGATACATAAATTGTAAAAACCACAGAATGATTAACTAATGATTAGAATTTCATTTAAAATCGATATATGATGGTGGAATGATATAAAACTTGAAATTACATTTGGAGTTAGCATTAACTAAGATTATTATTATTAATATTATTATTATTATAGATGCTGTTGTATGAAATGAACACATATTTCATTATTCTCTAACTGTGTGTATTTTTCTAAGTGTATTTTAGGTGATTTCATAGAAATTAAATAAGTCGTTTTTTTGGCTCAGTATTAAAATATGTGACGGTGGAGGGGGGAGGGGGGAGGAGGAGGGGGTGGAGACGGAGGAAACAGATCTCAGACCAGCCCAGTCCGCCTCTCTCTCCTCCGCCTCTGAGCCCGGTGTTACACAGATCTGACCGCGGATCAGCGCTGCCGGGCTCCCTCCACACTACGAGTCTCCACAGACTGGGACTCAGACCAGAGGAAACCGTGCTCGGGTCCGGACGCCAGGAAGACGCATCCAGAGCAGAGCGCGGCGAGAGAGCGCACGGAGCCCCGACAAGACGGGAGAGAAACCGAGGGCAGGAGCGGAGCGGGGGGTTAACGTTAACGTGACGGCAGAAACACAGCGAGCAGCAGCAGCAGCAGCGGGGGGGACACGGGACTGGCTGGCCCCGCAGAAGGAGGAGGATTACCGCGTAGCTAATTTCCAACATTTTCTATTCCTGGCAGCGACACCGAGCTCTCTCTCCCCCCGAGCCGCGTTCACCCGGGGAGCTAGCGGAATGTAATGCTAGCAGGCTAGCTAACGTTAGCTAGCTAATTAGCTCGTCGGAGACCCAGGAGTCGCGCTGTGATCTTCATTAAATAGGTCACTGCTCGGCGTCGTTTTCCCGTTTTTCTTCCTAGAAAGCTGCGGCTAACGTGCTTCGTGTTATCATAATGGTCTGCGTGGACCAGCTAAGGCTAATTTAGACCATAAACTGTGCATATGTTGATGAGGATCTGTTCGGCTTGATCCGTCTCGGGAGCAGCTGAATCCATTGTGAAGATCAGGCTGTGGATAAATCACCAGAAGAAGCTGAAAATAAGAGAAAAAGAAGCAGAGACCTGTGTGGAGACTGTCTGCCGTCCAATGTTAATGTCGACCGACGTTGCATCTATAATGCTTCCCGTTAGTCGGGGGATAATGGACCGGGAGAGAGACATTGACACAGCGGCCGGACCCCATGCGAACGCGGCCGGGGGTCCTGCAGCTGTCCGGGGAATGAAGCGAGGGGACCCGGAGCCCGACGCTCAGACTGCCGCTGCCCTGGCTGACTTACCCGGGGCGGAGTGCAAAAGAGCGAGGATAGACGGGACCGGGGGTGTTGTTGGTGACATCGGACAGGTATGAACACATCTTCAAAGTCCCATCTGCCCTTCTCTTTCTTCTCCACTGAAAGCTTTTGTTCCCAGGCATCAGCAGGGGGATGATGTTTTGACAGCCCCCCCCCCCCACTTTCTCCTACCCCTCATCGACAGCATAACCATGCATCGCTGCAGCAAACACTAATTCCCCTCATTAAAACCAAACGTCAGGTTTTGTGAATTAAGACAAACGTGTGATAGTGCAGAGAGGCTCTGTGCTGCTGTAGCTGGAGGTGTGTGGGGGGTGGGGGGGGGGCAGCATGACCAAGCCAGACAAAGGTAATATGATACAGGCTCCATTGCTGTGACAGGCAGCAGCACAGCACAGATCAGACCCATTCATCACGCCCGTCTTACTGACAGTAAACCAGCGCTTTGTCACATGTTGGACTCTGTTTTTTACTCACATGGATGAAATGATTTAATCCTGTGAAGATCATTTACAGTGAGTCACTAAGGCAAATCCTGATTCACATGCATGTGCCATTAAAGACCCCCCCCTCCCCACACCACACATCCCCTCTTTCTCCTGATTGTCGCTAGGTGTTAAAGGAGAGAGGCAGACGGGGACTGGGGGAGGGGTCACCACAGCGAAAGACAAAGAACAGGGCTTTTTGGTGAAGGCTGAAGAAGTGAGGGGCTTCAGGGGACGGTTGAGGGGGGGGTTCTCCTTATAACACAGGTCTTCCCTGCTTTGACTCGACTGTCGAGGCAGCAAAGCGTCAGGAGGCGTCCCTGCGTCCTCTGCACTGATGTGTGCATATTACAGTGAACAGGGTTCTGCTCCCTGGGATCTGCTTATTTCTTCTCTTTCACATGCTCTACACCATTTTTAACACCTACACACTTTGAAGTGCCTCTGATCCAGCAGCACAACAGAGAGTTTTAGCTGACGTGCGGCCTTTTAGTCCAGGGAAACGTTGCTAACAGTTGTCGAAGGGCAGGCGGACGTGGTTTGAGGTCACAGGCGGATAATTGAATCCTGGCGAGCTGGTAAAGTACTGTAACTCACTGTGCGGCTGACCTGCTGCAGTGACAAATGGGTCCCGGGTAATGCTGCGATGCCTGGCGAGCTTCGCAGAGGATGGCTCCTGAATGATGGGTAAAGGTTACAAGCCCGCCGGCAAAGATGATGTGACAATGAGCAGCGTGGCGTGGGGAGGTTTCTCGATGCCCATTAGTTGTATTGATCGTGAGGCACCGGGGGTGGGTCAGGCTGGAAATTGGATGGAGTGGAACAGAGAGACGGGAAGAGATGCTGAGATGGATGGAGAGGTATAATATGATTGATGGATGCACATAGTAAGAGAGAGAGGGATGGTTAAACAGGGAAGAAAGAGAGCCTTTGGGTGAAGGAGGAGAGAAAGGAAAGCAGAGCCATTAGCTTGCATATATCAGGCAGCATGATAAACGATAAGAGGGAAGTGATGGATGGCAGGATGACACGGGATGATTCTCTGTGGGGAGAGATAAGCAGCAGGACGGCATCTGAATCAAGATGAGTAGCTGAGTAACACTTGATTCAAAGGGTAAATAAAAAAGAAATTGACATTGAGAGCCGAATGGTGGTCGCTCACTGTGGCTGCGTGCATGCTCTGGATGTGTGTGTGTGTGTGTGTGTGTTGTTGAGGAGAGGTGGGGGGGGCGCTGAGTTCAGAGGATGCTCCTATAAATAAATGGGCCCAGCCATTAGCATAGTTTTCCCATTGAGAGCTGGAGTGAGTGGATTGCTGACCTTCCCGGCTCACTCTCAATCAGGACTGTACTAATAAGAGTGCTGCTTCTTCTTCCCTTTTGTTGCTCCTGTCCCCCCCCTCCCACTCCAGAACTGCAGACCCCTTCGTCCCACCCTCCTCCCTACCCATCTCCCCTATAGCTGTCCTCTGATGCTCCCTCCCTCCCCTCTCTCTCCTTCCCTGAGGCATATTTCCAGATTGCTAATTGACTCCTGGTTCACAGGATTTTAGTGTGCCAGTGATGCAAACCACTCCAAACCCTCCCCCATTCACTATTACTCTCTGCTGCCCCCCCACCCCATACGAACACACAAACCTGCCATCTTTGGTTTTATCTCCCTTGCTCAGTCCACCTCCTGTCACTCACTATCACTTTTCCCCTGAGCTCCACATCTGTCTTGTCTCTTGTTTTCCTCTCATGTTTGTTTTCTGTCCTCACCTCCCTCATGTCTCCTTTCTTTTGTATTTTTTTCCCTCCTCTTCTCTGTTGGTAGTATTGATGCGTCCCCCCGAGGCAGTGCTGTGGTCCACTTGGCTGCAGTGGGACTAGTGCTTCCAGCTCGCTCTCTGTCCGTCTCCCTCTCTGTTTCAGAGAGCCGATTTGTCCTATCGTTGGCAGGAAAGAGGCTTTGCGTCGTGGTAACGAGATCAAAGCTCATTTAGTGGAGGGCATTAACCAGCCTGATCGCTTTAACTTTAACTGATCCCTGATATGAATGGACAGATCACAGCCATAGATTCCTTATGGTAGTTAACATCGATTCTGAAGAATAAGTGCACTTTTTAAAAACGAGAAATTAATCATACTAACAGACATTTCAGGATACTAATTTGAGTTTTTTGTTGTTTGACAATTAATTCATTTGTCAAGTAAAAATTCTAAAGCTTTATTTTTATTTATTTTGTTTAACCTGTATTTAAGTGTGTAAATCCTATTAAGAGTCCAAAAGATATGTGTGAATTTATTCATTTTCAAAGTGAATGCTCAACAAAAGCAAGGTCTGTGAAAGTCTTAAATTACACTTTTTGAAGCCTGCAAACATGCTGCTGAGGGTCAAGATGGCAGGAAACACACAAAAAGTACAACTGAAAATAATAATGAGTAAACTAGGTTTTAAAACAGTGTTAAAAAAAGAGCTGAAATGTGTTTTTAAGAATAGCAGGTCAGTTTGTTTTTAGATTTTGTTCATTGAAACATCAGAAAATTTAATTAAATGAATCTTTTATTAACTGGTCAGACGTCTCTCAGTTTCATATTATGTGGAAATCAAGACAACTTGTATTTGACCACGTCAGTTTGATGTCTTACAGACTTAAGTTATAAAATATTCAGTAGATTAATTAATAATTTAAATAATCATTGGTTGTTGCCTGTAATCATTGACAGTAAAGTAGCATTATAAACAACCTTTACTAGTAACAAGCTCGGAGGTTTCAGAGCTGCAGTAGTAACGTGCATGAACGCTGGGAGCTTTGTGTAACTGTAGACTAATTAGTGTCCTTCAGAAGTCAGCAGCCTGAATTATTCAAAGAGAAGAAGAAACATCCACAGAAGAGTAAGAGCGTGACAGCGAGGAAGAGCAGGTGGGTCAGGTTGTTCGTACACCGACCCACCCGCTCTCACGCCCTCTCCTGCTGTTTAATGATTGCTGTTAAACTTTGAGCTGCGGCACCGCGGCGGAGTCACCCTTGACTTTTGAACCAGCGACGATAAGCTAAAAATTCCCCACACCAAGTTGCTCAACGCTGTTGTCCTCACTCGCTCGCTCCTGCTTTTACTGTGTGTGTGTGTGTTCAGTTGATTTCCCCATGCTTTATGGGCACAAGTGGAACAGCACTATTGCCAAAGCATAAAAAAGATTATCAGGCTGAAGAAAGACAGACAGGCACCGTGCATGAAAAGAAGAAATTAGTTCTCTCGTTCACCAGTCTTTAACGCTCCCTTTATGGTCATCAGCGCCCCCACCCTCCATGCCTCCTCCCCAAGGCTGCCCCCAAACTGTCATATGTGCTTCCATCTCCACCCCCCCCCCCAACACAGACTGAATTGTCAGTTCAGTGTTTTGCTTACATGGGGGTCATCTGTGATGCACGGCCATGGTACTGCCACAGCTGCCTCATCGTCATAAATATAATGAAAATTCAGGATCCTGAGCCTCTTTAACACCGGCCACTATACGCGTGTGTTACCGAGTCCAAATACTTAAATAAGTGGATCAATTGATGCTGAGAACTCATCCCAGACATCATTAAATATATGTACTACTCTCAGTCTGCTGGAGCATGAAATGAAAAACCTGAAATAAACACGTGTTCCACTTTCATTTATTAGACCTTGTGACGTAACACGTGCGCACGGTGCTCTACAGGCTCTGCCTCGACAAACTGAAATAATTAGAGCTGACAGAAAACAATGAAGCAGTCTGTGCAGCATATTGACGGAGGTCACAGGGCAGCAAAATACACACAGCATCTCATCTTTTAAAATGTAAAGAAGTAAAAACCTCTTATTAATATGAAATACTGAAATGAAACAGTATCACGTTACAGATATTTTTCTGGTTCTCTCCACAAAGGCATGTCATTAAAGGTATTGTGGTATCTCAAACAGACTAATTAATTTGCTGGTGCTAAGTATGAGGCCTAAAGAGCTT
>JAUBNQ010000027.1:19599497-19610267 GCA_032353495.1 Ctenopoma kingsleyae
TGACCCCATTGCAGGTGGGTCCTCACATCTCTGAAAACCTCGGAGCAGATTTCCAAATATGTATTATTAGGATAAACTAATCATACATTGAAAGTCTGAAGAGATAGTTTCACACCTGACAAAATATTAAAGCTTAAAACTAAATTAATCCAACAGCACTGCTAGAACTAAAATTACAGCTTTTACCCTCCCTCAAACTCCCCTCCGTTACCAATGGATCAACCTTTGGACTTGATGCTCTGATCCACACAGCGTGTTGTTGAGGTGTTCATGTCGGCTCCTCTGCGAGCCTCTATGTTTTCGTGTATCATCGGAGAAACACAATCCCGGCTTTATTCTTTTAAGGAATTGGGCAAGAGGCAGAGTGTTCCCTTCTTAACCCTTCATACTCACATTTACACCTACGGGCAATCTAGACTCTCCAGTTAAACAAAGTGTGGAGTTCTTGGATCTCTCTTTGTGTTTGCATGGCTCTCTAGCCCCCCCGCTCTGATGTAAATAATTGTTAATGTTATTGTTTTCATATTATAACTTTTATCGCCCACCTCTTAACTAACAGTATGTCAGTGTGCTGTCACCGTCACCCCTACGTCTCAGACTCTTGCCCTCGATTGGCTGGATGAATGCTATCGGGAGGCCCGGAGGTTAACTGTGTTGACAACTGTGTCGCCAAATCTGCCTTCCTCATCGCTGCGACTTTACACGGCCCACACGCAAGCTGTTTGCTGAGTGGAGGAGCTCATTGAGGCCGAGGGGCAGCAGCACGTGCATCAGTCCTGCAGATTAACTGTGAGGAAAACATCAGCAGAGTCCTAGAGACACGACTCCTGTGTCCTGAACACATACACACTGATCTTCCTTTCTTTTTAGCCTCTCAGACTTCCTCGCCTCCCTTCTCTTTTTCTCCTGCAGTGGAAGCAGAGGCATGATTCTCACTAAGCGGTCTTGTTTTCTCGGTGAGGTTAGACTGAGCTTGTGACATCTCTCTGCTGTTAGAATATGATTGTTTGGTAACTTTCCCCTTTGTGCCAGTCCGTCCTCCTGCTCCCCCTGCCTCCTCTTTGTCTTTTTTTGCCTCCTCCTCCTCCTCCTCACCTAGCTCTGCACCAAACAATGGCTCCTCTTGCTGGGGCCAAATGACACACAGGAGGGAGAAGTCAGAGAGAAAAGAGAGGGGCACAGACAGAACTAATCTAATTAAAAGTAATTACAGAGCAATTAACCACAACACTGGTTTCTGGGACAGGCTTGATGAAGAATGGGGGGGTTCACCCTCTTCTAGTGGATTCTTATTGGTTAACTGGATATGAAAGCTTGGTAAGCTGCAGTTTTAGCATCTACACAGACTTGAACTTTGCTCTGTCGCTGACTCAAACATGGGCACCCTGCTGATGTTTGGATGTTAAAAACTCATTTGCTTATAGAGGCAGGATGTGAGAATGTTATGAGACAATTTAGACACAAACCATGAGGAGATTTTTGTCTGATTCTACCCACAGTGTAAAAGTTTTGCACCATCATGTCGCATCCACTCATTTTCAAAAGCCCATCCACTCACAGCGCTCTCTCTCCTGTTGTCTCTTGCAGAACAATGAGCCGTTAAACCCTGGTTTCCATGGATACCCACCTCACAGTCAGGTAAGAGATTAGTGACCACTTGCAATCCTCCGTAACAGTAAATAAAAAATGAGAGTGGGATGTAGGATCGTTGAATGATTTTCAGTCGAGTCCAGTTCAGATCAAAAGCCGCTCGCACCAAAAAAAATACAAACTATGATGAAACAGTTTTAGACTTCCTAAAGCACAGTTTCATTCTGGATCCTCTCCGTTTAGTAATAAAAGTGACATTTTTACTCACAGCACAATGTATATTGTTAATTATTCCTCGTCAGGTGACCCTGTAGTTAATTTGTCTTAACGCTGGATTGATTCTGTTGTACCACCACATCATTATCGAGACAGCTGTGAAGTTTTGCTGCTACAGCCTGCGGCAGCTTCTGACTGATGGCTGTTAGAAGAATTGATGAAAGAGGAGCTGGTGGTGACTGAGCTTCTCTTTCAAAGGCTCGACCCTCAGAAAGCAGAGAGAAATTATGCTGCCACCGTTTTTTCTAAGCTAAGCTGTGTGTGCTCCACATGCAGTGCTGTTTCACAATACCATTTCTATCCTCTCACACTTTCTCTCTTTTTTATGCCTCTCTCGGTCTCTCTGTCTCTGTCTCTTTCTAAGTGTCTCTCCATGCATATTGCTCTCAGTAATGAGTGCCTTATGTGTGCAGCGCAGCGGTGGGGTAGCAGAATATTTTCTTATCTAGCTCCAAGCAGCAGAGCACATTGAGCAGATCAGCTCTCCTGTGTGTGTGTGTGTGTGTGTGTGTGTGTGTGCGCCTACGTGTGCACTCTCAAACCCCATTTGAGTGCGTTTTATGAGCGAGGCCTCTGAATCTGAGGGTGCGCATGTGCACCTTTGTCTCCAGCCTGTTCAGGATGTGCAGCTCTCTGGCAGTGCCACAGGAGGGGAGTGTTGGTCTGTGAGCCTGCTCGTCCCCCCAGCCTCCCTCCACATACCACAACAGGGGAGATTCTCTCACAGACCTCATCCCCTCTCATGCGTCCTTCTTTTTATCCCCCCTCCCCCTCCCCCCTCTACCCTGCTCCACTCTCGGTATCTCCTTTCTTGGGAATACAGCTCTCCGGGAGTTGGAGAGGGAAACACTCTCACGCTGTCTCTGTAAGAATGTGACTCTCACATTTAAAGTTAATTCGGTGTAGATTTCAGTTTCTCTCCCCTTGTGTCCAGGACTCGGTTGTTGAGTTGAATTTGTGTGCTGACCTGACAAACAAAAAATAGAGCTCGGGAGAGAGACTAAAGGCGAGAAGTGAGAGGATGAGGCAGAGAAGTGGAGCAGAGGTGAAACTGGAATGGAAGCAAGTTATTTAAGATGTCTTGTCTGCAGGGCACAAAATCACACAACAGTCAGTTGCTCAGTTTGAGAAGAGTTATACTGCAGGCCTGGCCTCCCCCCCCCCTCGGGTTCATCTGCTCGTAAGACAAACAGCTGGGCACAGAGCACTTGTGAGCTGCAGAATGTCTGAACTCCCCTTGTCATCTGTTAAATGCAGAGCCAACACACTGATGCATTTGTTTTATAAATTATTTAAAAGTCGCCCCCGCTAATGCATTCTGCCCTTGAGCACCACACATTTGGCGACTCCAGCACACTGGCTGCTGGTTATCATGCAAATGGAGCTAGCAAAGCCTAGCTTAGCTGACTGGGCTTGTTCCTTGCTGCAGTGCATTTGTCTTGGGAAACGCTCCTGTTTCACGTTAGGTATTCATGTTTGAACTGCCTGTGTCAATACAAGAGAGTGAGATGGTGACAGAGTCCTGTGGGTCCCTGTCGCTGCACATTGTGAGTGTTAAACGTGTGTGTGTTTGTGTGCATGGCTATCCTGACCACAAACCACACAGGATGCACACATAAGCATTTTCTATAATTTAGCCATAGCAGAATTTAAATGTTGTATCCTTCGCAGGAGTGGTTGTCTTCCTCTTGCATGTCCTGGATTATCACTGGAGAACAGACTCTGAGCTGGTGATTGTCTGTCGATGGTGTGTTTGAAGGAGCAGGCCTTTGTTTGACTCGACTGTATCTGGTGACTGTGGGATTGTTCTAGCTGCTTGTTTGAGTCCACGTATGTGTGTCTGTCAGCCAAGCAGCATGAATATGTTCACGGCACATCTGTGTGTACATTACGTGAACGTGTTTGTGTGCGACTGCATGTGTTTATCTCTGTGTTCAGTCTGTGTGTGCTTAATCCTCAGATCATCCCCTCCATTCATCCTCTCATCCTCCTCACTTACATCTCTAATCCTGTCATCCCTCGCTCTTTTTTTCACCCAGCTCTTTATCCATTTATCTCTTTATCCCGTTATCTCTCGCTCGCATCCACTGCCCCTGTGCCTCTGCCCTGCTCCTTTCTTTTTGCCCCTTTTCACCAGCACCTCCAATCACTAATCTTGCCCTCCCTCCATCTCTCTGGACCCAGTTCTAGCCAGACTCAGCAGATGTCTGAAAGCTTGGCATCAGGTCTTTTTTTCCCCCTGCAGAGTTCAGTCCCTCCCATATGAAATGCGGTGCGAGGAACTGCACTCTCATCTCTGCAAATTAAGCGCTTTCTCACAATACAGTGCTGGAAAGTGACGGAGCTGAGCCCAAGCCAGAAGAAAAAGCGCAATGCAGCGTGGTATAGATTCATGTTCAGGTTGAGGTTTAGATACTGGAATCGAGGCTGGTGCTTCTTCAGTTTTGAGCAGTCAGCTGCAGCAAATAGATGGGAGATCTGGGAGCCTTCCCACGCAGCCAGCTACCTAACAGTCTACTGGCTGGCCTACCTACCACTGCTTTTTGGAGCTGACAGCCTGCCACGCAATAAATAAATCATCAAAAAAAAGCTGCAATGCAGTGGGGGTCGCAGTCGTGTTTTGTGCTCTGAGGCAGCTAGTGCGTGGATAGAAGGCAGCATCTTCTTCCTTCCTGTTCTTTTTCGTACTCCAGGGGTTTGAGGAGACAGCAACAACAGCTCCATCCAGACACAGGGTTAGATGGCTACATGGAAGGATGGACACTTTGACGGATAGGAGGGACTGAGGCTGAGAGGGAGGGAAAGTTTTAAAAGAGGGGCGGGAACAAGAGGAAGCAGAGGGAGCAGCAGGACGTGTTAACGCGAGCATGTGAATGACAGACGCAGAGCAAAGAGAAGAGAGAGGAGGAGAGAAGAGACTTGGGCTGTCAGGAGGAGAGAGAGACAGAAAGGCCCAGGGGGGATCAGAGCCGCAGGGCCGGGGAGACGAAGAGAAGAGAAGCACAGAGTGACAGGCAGACAAGGCTTGCGTGCCGGAGAAGCGGATAGAAGGGACGGCGGCGAAGGGAAGGAGGAGGAAGAAGGAGTGAACGAGGGAGAATTTGAATGTGCGAGACAGACGTGGACTGAAGCCATCATCAGCTCATGGTCCTGGAGCACAGACAGAGGAGAGGAGGATCAGGAGGAGAAACAGAGACACAGAGGGAAGGTGAGAGGAGAAGGAACGGCAAAGTGGAGAGCTGGTCAGCAGTTGTTCCTCTAGATCAGACAATGATGGGGCTGTACTACCAAGCAATGCTGCCGGTAAGTTCACTTCTCGAGCAGGGCTCGTTTCTCCAAACCGCCTCGTGCACGTGTTGAGATTTGCAGGAGCAGAACTAGAAAAACAAGAGAGATCACTGATGATTTTGTTTCAGCAGTTCAGCTCGGCTCCATGAAAACACATAATTGGTGTGCTGTTTACGATATGGCCTGTTTTGGTTTTGTCTTGGCCCAGGTGAGGCCTTTGTCAGATAGTTGGCAGGACATCAGGCTCACAGCAGGGCTTGTCCCTGCAGCTCTGCTCCTTTCACTTTTTAACTCTTTGCACTCAAGCATTCTTCTGGAGGAACTAATGGCTGGTGGCTTATTACCACACTGTAAACAGGCAGCATTTTGTCCTTATGTCACTACAGCACAAACAGTAAACAGACACGTGTGCTTGTGACTGCAGACTGGTGACACCAAACTAGTTCCTTTACACTGGTGCGTAATGTTTATCCAGTTGATGTGTGGACTGCTCTTGGCATATGGTGGGCGTGTCTGTGCTACTTTAGCTGAGAGACAGCCTGAGGACGAGAGCTGTTCTCTGGCTCTGTTGTAGCATGTCCTGGTCTCTGGTGCTTTTGGGCCTTGGGGGAGGTGGCAGTGAGGTACATGCATGCAGACATGTGAAAGCAGCTGCATAGACTGCTGGTGTTGACATACGTGTACTGTGGGTAATACATGTTCTCGCCATGCTGACTGCACACAATGTTAGAGAGTGTGTGTGTGTGTGTGTGTGTGTGTGTGAGGCTGAGATTTTGTGACTCGATGTTGTCATCCAAGCTGTCTGTGCAGTTTAAACTTCATCTGTGCCCAGATTGAGGGAGACAGGTGCCAAGGCACAGTTGTTTCTGCGTGGACCCACACACCAGTTGTTGCTCGGAGAACCTTTACGACTCCCACTCTCTTAACGGCAAAACAACCTCAGACACACAGTTCTATTAATGAATACACACTACACATCTGTTCTTTGGTAACTTAACTATGGACCTGTGCTGCATCTTTGTGCCCATGTGAGGCTGTAATAAAAATGATAATTCTCACAGACTGGACAAGGTTCTTCTCCCCCAGCATATTCAATTATGTTAATCTAATATCTCTCTTTTCAACACAAACTTTCCTTTTCCTCTTCCATCATGTGTTTTTCCACACCGCCCCCCTCTCTTTACCCGCAACCTCCTCTGTCCACACCCCCCCCCTTCCCCCCCCGAGACGAGAGCAGCCGTAAGCCAAACACATTATTCCTCTTCAAAGAGAATGACGCCAAATGGAAGATGGTGGTAGTAGTAACTAGAAGGGTGTGAGGGCAGGGGTGATGAGGTTAGTCCCACGTGGAATGCACTTTAAAGGTGACACACCACCAGTCACACCACGCTCTGTGAAGTTTGTGGTGCTGTTAAATTCTTAGTGTAACTGCAGGTGTCACCCGAGGGCACCACTTAAACTGTTTTCAGATATGCACTGGAACTCTGGAATGATCTGGACATAACCCGGAGGTGCTGTATGTGAGAAACGGACAACAGTCAACGTAATGTCCAACTGAGCCCATGTTTTGAACGCTGCAGGTAGAATTCATTGGAGAATTCAGCGTGAGTCTCTCATCATGCTGCCTCGCTGCGTCGTGAACAAAATGCTGAGCATACATTTTGTGTCACGTCGTTTTTCCAGCAGTATTTCCAGAAACCCGGAATCCATCTCACACCTACAGTCTCCTGTTGTGTGAAAGAGCAACTGCGGACATCGAAAACAAAATCGAAAACATCTATTTTCCTCTATTTTGATCATGGTCCAGACAAAGAGGGAGCTTTTCAAACTCGGCATCTGGTGTGTGTAAATCTGAAAATGCCACATTGGTGTTGTGTAGTAGTGTGTGCGAGGAAAACGCAAGCTGTGTAGAAACACTGTTAATTTACCGTCCAGACAAAGAAGTCTGGTTTTCCTTCTGCCCATCACTGTTCTCTGCTTGTTCTGTGATGGAACTGAAACTCAAAACTGAAATTCTTTCAGGTGTAAAAACTGTTTTACAGTTAGCTGCCGATTAGTCTTAATATTTGCTGTGCTGATGTTTGAATTTTACTGGAAAGTCTCATGACCTGTCCCTTTACATCAAGTAATAACAACACAGTAGGCTGGTCAGGCTGTACACTCTCTATGTAATCACTCCATAAAAGGAAAAAAATAATGGTGGGATAAATGGAAATTCCTAACCATCATCACTATCATCATAATCACACAGTCTTCACTGATACTAGCTTCTCTTCCTCATTAGACAAAAGCAAACTGAGCTCCCAGTACAAAGGACAAGAAGAAACAAAATGCTGCTTATTTTCCCACTAAATCGCACACTGAACAAATTCGACTTTATTTCAAGCAACAGGAGGCAGTTTAAATCTGTTAAATACCTTCTCCCACACAGACACAGTATTAGTTTTCTGCAGCTGAAAGAACTCGTCTTGAAACCCATATGTAGACCACATTTTATACATATCTACTAACTCAGACTCTTATTTTGTATATACCAGTTAAATATTTGTTTGGTTTGCTGATTATGACCCGTATTATTTTACCTGTCCCATAACCTGGCATTGAAATTCATAAACTGCCCACGTGACAGTTTCCTGAGCACAGGTGGCCTGCAGGCTCTGGACCACCCAGCCTGTGTTTGCTAAAAACATATCGACGAGAGGTGAAGCCGTTAGAGCCGACTGACAGTGTCCAGATTCTACTCAGTCCAGTTGGCCCGTACCTGCAGGTAGCTAACTCCAGCTAGCCGACTGTCTGCACACACCAGTATGATGTCAACAAACAAAAACAGCAGGAGCAGATGAAGCAGTGGGCGGAGCATTTTTGTTCTGTCAGCGATACTGATGATTAGTGTTTGATGCTCTGTGGCTGCATGGGCTAACCTGTATTTTAAATATGCACACCGACGACAGCCTTACAAGTAGCGGAGGGCTTTTTTATTTGCTGTTTTGTAGATGTAGACCTAAAAATAACCAGTCGTGGTTCAGTCTTGTTCTGCCCTTCTTCAATTTCCATCTTGATCTTATTCAAAGTGACAAATCAGCTTAGCTGCTCCACAATGGTCCTGCTGATGTGCTGATCCTAAAACCTCCTCTGCTGATGTTGTGAGCTCATCCACTGCAGCAGGATGCCGCACTGTCGCCATATTGTTGTATTTACAGTTCAGCAACATTTGTGTTGATTTGTGTGAATATTCTCTGCACATTCCCCCTTTACCCCCACGTTGCTGTGTCCGGAGGTGTTGTATCAGCCCTGTAAGCTAAATGCTTAGTGCAGACAGGTGTCAAGCCGGGGTGAAGAGTGTCTGTGCTGCTTAGCTGTTGCACCTCTAATATTATCTGCACAATGCTGCTTCTTTAGCCACTGTTCATCAACAGGCCTTGTAGAACTGTGCAAGGTGTCCACACCCAAATCTGCTGCCCTCAGGGTTGTGTGTCTGTGGGAGTGTAACTTTGCATTTACATATGCTCTCGTTAAAACAATCGACAGGCTCAGTGAAAAGGATTATTCCTCATATTCAGCTTTTTATACATCCATAGCTGTGGGCATGATGTTTTTCAGGTCGTCTGCCTCTGTCTGAATTTCATCACATGTGGCACAAACGTCCACTTGGACTCTGATTAGACCATGAGTCTGGACAGACACGTGTGTAGACAGCTGTAGACTGGGTGGTGGAGGCATTAAATTCCTGAGGCTTCATATTTATTACAGCCAAATTATGGTTATTCCTCGTGTGTGTCCCAGCTCCCACATTAGAACGCGACCGGTGATGCGGCCTTCCTTTCCCTCTCACCTGTTAGCACACATAAAACTCTAAACTAAAGTGCAGAGTCCTCAGTATTGGTGGCCTAATGCACCGTGTGACACCTCACTTCACCTCAGGGTTAACCGTTTTCCCACTGCCCATACAGCCATGATGACACTGGCTAACACTAATGCTGCTCTAAGTGCCACTGGACACAGTGGCTCCACATGTGAAAACACACACACACACACACACACACACACACACACACACAGAAAGGCACATTGCAAGCGTTGTGATGCACACATGTGCTGCAGTAAAGCCCCAAATGAATGCAGGATCTCTGTGGTTTACCTACTCCTGCATGATAAGCAGCACTGTAGCCCTGTGCCTCTGCACCCACAGGGTTTTTAAATTTAGCCCTCTTCTAACAGCAGTGCACAGATTGTGAGATCGTGTGTGTGTGTGTGGGGCAGTGTAAGAAGCACGTTAAAACGTTCAAACCGTGCTGGCTTGATTTGCAGATTTCTATTTATTATTGGTGTGATAGATTCTGCTGTCGCCTCCTCCGTAAATCAGCCTGGATCAAAGGTCAGGGAGATCCTTTAAGTGTGAGTGTCAGTGAGTGATTAGAGAACAGAAAAATCACTCTCTGGCTTCCTTTTGAAAAAACAACTTATCTGAAATGAAAAGATGAGAAGAAAAATGTTCATCAACCACACAGCAGTATTTGTTTAACCAGTAACATCATCAGTTTTCTTCGCTTGACTTGACACGGCGTCTACAGTACCTGATTTTTTTTTTCTTACGTTATAAAGTAACATTGACTTTAACACAAGCTAGAGTTAAATGAGCTGGGACTGTAAAACATTATGTGACGGTTGTTGTAATCAGTACCAGACTACATGGTTCTTTCTAGGAAACGTGAAAGAAATGATTAGAAAAAAAACAAACCTGTAAAATATTACCGGACTGATTATTTTTCTTATTGATTATCTGCCAGTTGTTTTTCTTGACCACTCGTTTTCACTGTAAAATGTTTGAGACATTTACAATGAGTAAATATTCAGAACTAAATATTAAAAATTAATAAACAATAAAATTGATGATTTGATTATCAAAATACTGGACTAATCATTACAGGTGTAATAAAAACGCTGCTCTTTACACTAAACAGTCAAAACTGGCTTGATTTGCATATTTCCCTTGGTCCTGTGAGTGTAGAAAAGCTCATTTCACTGTAAATCAGTCTGGATTAAAGGTCACAGAAATCCCTGAAGAGTGAATGTCAGTCAGTGACTGGATAAAACATGCACATCTTGGAAATAATAATTGTAATTTGGAGAAAGCATTATTGCTGCCCTCTGACACGTGAAACCTCAGGACAAAGACAAACCCAGAGCTGGAAGCAGATTAAGTAGGTAAAATATGAATCACAGTTCTTTTCATGCACAATTAAAATAATGGTTTATTTTCTCAGCAGGATGTTTTTGTGTTATTAGATAATTTTTCAGTGAAAAAGGGGTAAAGGCTGGAAATGTATCTCTCCAGGAAGACAGTCGTTGTTCACATGAATAGATCCACAAATAGTAAAAAAAAAAAAAAACTACAGATCGTCCATGTTACAGAAGAAGAAGCTTTAAATTCTAATTGTATTTCGAGTCTTTTCCATCTGGTAACATTTTCACGTGTGCCTCATTTTCCTGTGAACAGTTTGTCACTTGAAGAAAAAGGGGAGCGCTTGATTTGATGCAGTGGATCTCCCTGCTAATACAAACATGTCAGTGTTGCTGTGTAAGAACAAGGAGGTCGAGCATGAATGGCCATAAACG
>JAUBNQ010000027.1:19612183-19631023 GCA_032353495.1 Ctenopoma kingsleyae
CCCTCCTCTGACACTTTGTCAGCGTCCCTTTTTTATTTTCAGGTGGGAGGATTGAGTCTCTGCAGATACACACACACACGTAGCTTTGCTTTAATAAGCCATCAGTTGTTTCTCTGCTGCCCTGAAGTCAGTCTCTGAGCATCACTAGATCATCACCAGCTCCTCCCTGTTTTTTCATTCAGTGAGATGTAAATGTTCATCCCTAACTCTCTCTCTCTCTCTAATCATAATCTTTTCCTTTTTCCTCTTCTCTCTCTTTGCCCAGTGTATTCAGTGTGTGTGTGTGTGAGTCAGCCCTGGGCTGGTATATGCCTTCAGGACACACCCTTTAGTAGCTGAATGCAGGCTACTGCATGTTTAGAGCGTGCATGCTCTAACAAGCACCAGCTCTGATATGAGCTTCTCTGGATCGGCTGAGGTTTACCAATGACTTTTATTAGCTTATTATGTCTGTGAACAGATTTTTGATGGCTCCTCTTTTATCACTAGGTGACGGAGACCGTAGCAGCCTTACCACAGAGAGGGTGGCAGTATTTTGGTTTTTTTCCCATCCCGCTTTTTGGATTTCGCAGCTTTCCTTTCTTTCTCTATCTGTTGGGCCCAAACCCCAGAAGCTGTCTGTGTTGCAGATGGGCCTTTTAGCCTCAGCTGGCTGCTTACAGCCAGTGCAGTGCGGTCATCGCTGCAGAGGAGCAGTGAGCAGTCAGGCTATAGGATTAGAGAAACAGAAAGAGAGATGGGAGAATGGGGGGGGGGGGCTCTTTTGCTTTGTGGCATCTTAGTTGCTCTGTCTAATTGAAAATGGAGAGACGAGTGTCTCTTGGCGTCGCCCAGCCCACAGCAGTGAGCAGACCAGTGGTTACCGTTGTTGGATGCGGTGTGTCATCCTGCCCAGCCTGGTGTGGAAAGCTCAGCCATGACCCCAAACCCACTGAGCATTTTTATTTCTTTATTTATTTTTAGCTGCTTTCTCTGTCAGCTTAACCACTCACTCTGTTCTGTTCCTCTATGTCTTTTCTGCAAAGGGGATTTTAGAAAAGTTAGTCCAAGATGCCCTTGAGTGTGTGAAGTGTTTGAAGCCAGCAATACTGCAGAGTCACCTCACAAACACATTCAAGATAAGGTGCATGTGCTGGAGCAGCAGCTATAAAGACAGTGGAGATGATCCTGCTGCTGATACAGTTGTTAACAGTGCGGCTGAATTATAGATGGCCTCCAAAAGAAATCCAACAAAACAGGAAGCAGTACTCTCACAATGCAGCTGTATAGAAACGTGTTACATTTAGTATTTATCTCTCTGCGCGTCCTTCCATCGCATAGGCGCCTTTGTATCTCAACCTGTGTATCGAATTTTCTGACTCTTAATAATAGATGTGTTTGCTGTAAATATTTCATGGTTGGCTGACTGAAAACACATGCCTGTCAGAGATATGAGGGGGTAGGGGGGAGGGGGTAGCACACAGGGAATGGTGGGGGAACTTAGTGCTGAAGGAAAGAGCGAGAGTGAAATTTAACCCCCTCTTTCTGCCTCCCATCAGGAAGCTACATCCACTCTAAGCTGCTTACTGAGTACATATGCTGTCTCCTTGTCCCCCCCCCCCACTACCACAGGGCTCCCAGGATTCAACAGGAGGACAGGAAGGATTGGTGGCGCCACCATTTGCAGCATTCCCTCCTCCCCCACCTCCTCAAAACGGGCTCCCAGGCACAGAGTTTGGCCCTGGGACCATGTTCGGTGCTGGGGGCCAAGGTACAGCAGAGGTGGGAGGTGGCGCTAATGGAGCAACCACCACTACCACCACCGCTAGTAACAACGTAAGCACCGTCATGTCTTCATAAAGCCTTTACTAGCAACAAGTTGCAGTGGGTCATTTTACACTTTAGGAACTTACAGACCCACAACTGAACCCGTCTCAGGTTTTAACACTGAACCAACTACCTTTGCCCAGCAGTTTCAGATTATGGCTGGATAAACGTCTGTTGTTCATACTACACTTTGGGCGTGTGTACACACATGTGAGCAAGAAAACGTGATGCCAACATCCTGACAGTGTCCAGGTCCCTGATCCTAGTGAGCTGCAGCCCTGCCTGTTCTCCAACCATCCCTGCACTTACAGCTTCTGATTGGCTGAACACACCTGGTCCACTTAATAAGAGCAGAGCTGCGGCTCTCTGTGACCAGGGCTGCCTACCCCTGACATAGACCCACCAACACTCATCACCCCAACCCCTGAGCATGTGGAGATGCAGAAAGCCTGACTTAAGTTCTTGTAGAGGAAAAAACAGATTAAACATCCTTCAAGCTGTGGAGGAGGGGTTGTTCTGCGGCAGCTAGAGCTGATTAAAGTTTCTGAAGACGTTTCATCTCATAAACTGAAAGACTTCAGTTCTTCAGTTCTAGTTGCAGACATTTAGACTCTGTGGGTTTAAATGAGATCACCGGTGGGTCACTGAACCTTTGGGATAACCAGGACTTTGGTGACTGAGAATCTCCACAGACATCCGTCATGCTTCTCATAGACATTCTTCCTCCTCCACCTTTCAACAGCTTCTCTGATCGCGTCACTTTCCATATCGTGCCAACATCAGGTCAAAATTTGGCCAAATACTGCAAAGAGAGTCCTGCCATTCCCTTCAGCCTCAGCTGTGCACAGTGAACGGTGCATATTAACATGTGAGCACGTTATTATGCTAATGTTGTGCTCCACTTTAGCACAGCCTCGCAGAGCTGTGTGTGGGTTTGTATCACATTTAATTTAAGATGCAGCTCAGGTTCTAATATTTATTTAAAACCTATTAATAGCATCAAAAATGTTTTCATCAGAAAGAACAAGTGTAGCAGAGCCTTCATTTTCATTTCATTTGTGTCATCTACTCTCTCCCCCCACAGGGAAAGACAGAGGAGACCTCACAGGGTGAGGCGGGGGTGCCGTGCGGTGCAGGAGCAGGAGGCTCTGCAGGAGACTCCGCCGAGGCCAAAGGGACCCCGAAACGCCTCCACGTCTCAAACATCCCCTTCCGTTTTCGCGACCCTGACCTCAGGCAGATGTTCGGGGTAAGACGCCGGGAATGTTGAATCTCATTTTTAATAGGATCAGTAAATCAGTGTCGACAGGTTCTCCATGTAGGGGCTGTGTTAGTAGTAGGCGGTGAGGTGTAGAGACGGACAAAGGAAAGACACTCATGGGTGTTCTCTTGGTGTGTAGCTGTTATTCGTGTCACTGTGTTAATGTGAGAGTTGAAGTCAGAAGGAAAAAAGCAGCAGTGCAGAGGGACTCACAGAGATGCACTGAAACGAGGGAAGTCTTCTGTGTAACAGTGACCTCTAGTGCAAAGTAGTTGTAATTCACACAGCATCAGGCGAGCTTGTGATGCTAAAAGACTGAGTCACACAGCTCAAAACACAACAACAAGACTTGTGCTAATTTCTGTCCTCATATTTACTTACAGCAATTTGGGAAGATTCTGGATGTAGAGATCATTTTTAATGAGCGTGGTTCAAAGGTAAGTGCACATGTGTCATCTGATTAGCTTTGATTGTTAAACAGTGATCTGTTAATGTCAGAATTCAGCCCTGTGTCTCTAAGCATTCACAGATTCACCTCTTCGCTCACTTGCCGCCGGCCTCTTTAACCTTTGCTGTGTACCACAGGGTTTTGGCTTTGTGACATTTGAGAACAGCGCCGACGCAGAGAAAGCCAGAGAAAAGCTCCACGGCACGTTGGTAGAAGGTCGTAAGATCGAGGTAACTTTCCCTCTCGTCCTCTCGCTCTCCTCATTCTGTTTTGTCTTCTGTCTGTACTCCCATTGTAATTCTGCTTGATCACTGACTTCCAGCTAGCTCCCATCCTCCCTGTAGTGACATGCTCTGATGCAGCCCGCTGGTATCCCACTCCCCTGTCGTTTGCAGTATGTTTTTCATTTTGAAATTTAAAAAGATTTGTTTCCTCCTTGTTTGTTTCTGTGGTGGAAATTAATTGTTTGGGGGGGGGCAAGAACAGTACATAAGGCATGCTGGGTACTTTCCTCTGCAGCATTTTTTTTCTCATTAAGCTGTTGCCTCCTCACCGTTTTTCCACTGATGTGCAACTTGTAGCCACATTGATAACTGAAACTTTTTCTGCAACCATTGGAATGATGTCTGTGTAGCTGGCACCTGAAGGCACGGGAGGAACACAGTATAAGGATGATGCATGGCAGATTGCTGTCAGATGCTCTTATTTTCTTCCCCTAGTGTAGAAATCCTTCTGTGTTCCCCTCTCCCTGGTGCTGTGGCTAAGTGGTTGTGACAAGCTTATGGCTCCTGGTGCAACAGCAGCATGCTGGGAATCACAGCAACACTGACGCATGTTCACTTTATGAAGTCTGGATTCTTATTATAGAGCTGTACACTTGAGTTCTTTGTGTATGTAAAGTTTTGTGTGTTTTATTTTTGTAACTGAAGCATGTGCTGTGAAGCAGTTTGCGAAAGCAGGTTTCTTCTTAGTTTTATTTGGGGTTTCAATCAGCCAGTTGTCCAGATTGGACTTCTTGATCAACACCACTGTAAGCCAGGATTTCTGCATGGGCTTACTGTGGTGTTTTCCTGCAGTGTGTGTGTGTGTGTGTGTGTGTGTGTGGGTGCGTGTGTGAGTCAGTTCCTGCATGATGGATGAGGCTGGCTGGACCCTTTTTAGTTCTGTATTGTCAGTTCTGCTGCAGTGTGGTCGAGAATGACAGCCAGCCAGCTGCATCCACCGGTATAACATACTCCCCCAGCCAATCAGCAAGCTGAATGGATACTGATGGAGCTGCTTTACCTCGCATCAGTCAACAACATGTGTTGCCCCTGGCATTGCTTTAACCTGATTCTCTGTGTTGCATGATATCAGTCACTTTCATTATCGGCGAGCAGTTTGTGTTCTCAGTTGTCACTCTGCATGTTGTTCTCCAGTAGAGGTGTCGGGCCGTAGCGGGTCACGTGTTGGCTGCATGGTGGGCCAGCAGCATCAGTCTGCAGAGTGTTGCTTTCTTTCTGTCTGTTTATGGTGCATGGGCTTGAAGAGACAAAAGGGCCGGTGCAGGACAAACCGTGGATTTGTGTTTACACATTCTTCCACCCGAGCAGAAAGGGCCGGACATTTCTATTTGAGGCGATGCTCTCTGGCAGTTCTCCCTCCTCGCAGATGTTGTTGCAGTAACTCTTGCTTTAATTGGTCATATCATTTCAGAGTTTGTTGAACTATGTTGTCAGAGCTGAAGATGTCAGGATACCTGGAATCATGCACAGCGTTTCAGAAACTCTGAAATATAGACCTGCTGCACACTGTTGTTAATCATAAGTGTTTTACAGTGACTCTGTGTGACTGCAGTTCACTGCCCTTCACTAGCATGGGTTTACTAGTGCATGGTTGGTTATTGAAACATGTGGCCTTACTCAGGAAGTGCTGCAGATGTTTTTTTTCCCCTGCATGTTTTTTTCTGTACATCTGTTGAGTTAGTTTTGGTGACTGACTGAACTGCAGCCTTACCTTACCTGTTCAGCTAGCATGAAATCAGTTGCACCTGGGTGCAAAAAACACTTTTGACTGACTGATTTAAAGAATTAATTTGAGTGCTGACACTTTGTTTTCATGGTGCATGCCACTGGGAGTTGTTAGACGTTATTGTCCTATGCGTAGCAGCCCATAGTGTGCATGTATGTAGCCAGTATGAACAGAAAGAGAATTGCTGTGCTTAAAGTTATACTGTACTTCTCTTTGTCTGGAATAAAACTCTGCGCTTTGAAGAAGTCAGTTTCCTGTGTGCTTCCAGTGTCCCCATGTAAGTGGCCTAACTACAGTTCACTTTGTCTCTACCTGCTTCTCTCATCTCCATCATCTCTCTCATCTCTGTATATAGACTATAGAGTGCTATAGGCCTATATACAGGTGTGACGGTGTGTATCTTAGTGAGCACTCACAAACACAAAGCACACACCTCAGTGCATCTCCACCCACCCATGGCTGTCTCTGTGATTGTGTGTACGCTCTAGCATAAACAGTTAAACATCTGTCTGCCACTGACTCGCGTTAATTTGACGAACAAGAGAAAAGGCATTTAATCACTGTGTAGTCTGCAGTTACTGGCTGCACCAGACGTGCATCAAGGTTCCTGCATGGTCTCATTTGCACAGCTGCAAACCATAATCACAAGTCCTTCACCAAAACCTGAGTGTTTCCGTACCTGTTTCTCAAAAGGTGGTGGTTTAAAGCTCCACTGAAGGAAACATGTGAAGCACCAAGATGTATGCTGGCTAATAATCATATGTAATAATAATAATAATCATTTTGGGGAATGGCTCGCTGTCTACAGATAGACAGAGACCATGGAGAACTCCCGTTCATTAACTCCTGCTCTGAGGCTGTGCGTTTGTAGCTCATCTGTGTGGCTGGAGTGTTACGGGAAGTGACGGCTCCTCGGCAGCGCAGAGTTTTGGTCGGACGTGTCAGCGTCGTGTCCCAGTTTGATAGATGAACCCCTCTAATCTCCACCTCAGCTTTGGATGTGACCGTTCCTGTTTCGTTTTTCTGTCACTGCATGATTTCCCAGATAAAGATAAAGGAATGAGATGTGTGAGTATCTGTGTGCGTGTGTGTGTGTGTTTGGTACGTGAGTGAAAACGTAGAAAAGGTTGAAAGAAAAGGGGAAAGACAGTTTGCACTTTGCCCTTTCCAACCCTCAGTCCTTCTTGTTTTGTGTGTCGGCTCCATTCTTTCTTCCTCTTGTCGCCAGTCGAGTTTGTGTCATTTCGATTCTCATTTGAAAATAATCTAAAGCTGGTTTTCTCATTATATATTTTTGACATGATCTCTACCTGCTTCATTTTGTTTCCATTTATTGTCTTTTATTTAGGTTTCAGCTTTCTGTGTTATTTTTATTATTTTACTTTCCTTCAGTTTATTTTTTTTTGGTGACTGGTTTAAAAAAAAAAAGAAAAGAAAAAAAAAGCAAATTATAGCTATTCGATCCACAACCAGTGTCCAAACACACACTGTTCTCTTGTGGCTTAACTTTACCACACAGTAATCTAACCAGAATACCTCCGCTTGTCCTTTTGGCTGGAATAGACCCAGATAGCATCAAAGCAACCTTTGCTCTTCTGCTCTTGTGATGCAGGGTGGTGTGCTCTTCTGACTTTCCCTCGGAGGTGTTTCAGTTTGCTGCACTTCAGTCCCTCGCTGGACTGCGCACAGACTTCGGGGTTACGACAAAGGTTGCCCCCACGTTTTCATTCTCCTTTTCTTTTCTGGCTTTTATTTTTTTGAGAGCAGCGAATCCTGCCACTGGTCTGATTGTTGTGATGATGCTCAGAGCTCCGTAAAGCATCGAGAGCTCGCACCCCCCTCCCCCACCCCCTCCTTCTTCTTATATTCTGTTCTGAGCTGTAACACTGCTGCTGTCAGGTTTTTTTAGGATGGGGAGGGCGGTGGGGGGGGGGGCATTTAGGCTTCTTTTGTTACTCGGAAAATTTGTTCCATTATTTATTATATTTTTTCTGTTTCCCTGACGACTTCTGTGTGTTGTTGTCAGTCTCCACGGTAACCACTCGCTGTTCCTACGGCAACGGTAAGTTGTGTACAAACATCTATCACTGAACTGACCCCCCCGCACACCACCCACCCACCCCACCCACAGTGAAATGGGCATTAGCTGCAGGGTAATGTACAGCACAGTCTTTAGGTTTGGATTGAGCCAGCGTGGCGAGCAGAGGCCCACGCAGTGAAAGCTGCTGCCGTTATGTCATTTTACAGAGCACAGCACAGTATCGCAGGCACACAGACAGACGGACACAGCATCTTTCAACAGATTGGATCTTTCAGCAGTAATATTGTCTGCACATGCCCGTCCCCCCACCATGTCCTTAACACCTCACTGGGAATGACCGAATGTAATCACCCTCCTCTGTGCAATGACACGGCTATCCACCATCCATCTGATTAATTCTCCATCGGACTCAGTGTATATTCATGTTCTTGATTAATAAAATCAACAGAAATGATTTGATATGAAGCTTTTCTCCCTGTTGCTCATTGCTTTGACTGAATGCAGACCCTGGGCTGCAGAGAAATAACGCTGCTCTGGTTTTGAGTCTCTTTATTTCATTGACCTGCCTGCTTTTAGCACAATGTACTTTGTCAAATTATCGCAGTGTACATTTGAAAAAAGTGAGTCACAGATTAAAGGGAAGACATTTATCCAGGCTTTGAGCGAATGTACAAGTGTTCAACATGTGGCGAGCCAGCACCCTGGCACACACGTAAAGGATCCTTTTCCAAATGTACATACGTAGACCTGCAGTTTTTGGTCTTTTGCAGTTTGCTACTGCAAATTAAACTGGAACTGTTCAGTTGTTAATTCATGTGAAAATAACATTTAGAAACTATATCCACTAATAAGTTTGACTGTAAAGTCCTTTCTTAGTAGCTACTAGCTCGTCGGGTTGCACCATTCAAACTTTAAAAAACATCTTAGATACAGGAACATATACGTCAAATTTAAATTGAAAGTCACTGTAGCGTCAGACAAGCTGAATTCCAGCATTTACAGAGTAAAAAAGATTTAAACAGAATTTCAGTTATATATATATATTTTTTAAATTAAATAACTTAAATAAATTTCAATTGAATTCTCTCCAGCCTTCTGTTGGTTGTATTTCAGTGAGCTGTGCTGTGTGTGCTGAGAGCTTTTGAAAATCTAAAGAACTAGTTTGTGTGGTGTAACTCGTTTTCATTTAGTCTGTGTAGAAGTAGAAGTTTGAGCCGGTGCTGTGTAACCATATGCATCTCTAAACTGAGCTGGGGTTTACCTCGCTGTGTGTCTGGGTCTTATTCCGCTGCCTTTTTGTTTCTCTCTTTTGGTTTGATTTTCTCGTAGTGGATTGTCTGTGTAGTCGTAGTTGTAGTCGTAGTCGTACTGGTCCCAGTTTGTGAAACACAGTTCTAATGCCTGGCAAAGTGTCTCGTCTTTATTTTATTTCTCTCCTTTTTTGGGAATGAGGATTTCTCTCTCTACCCCCCCCTTCCCCCTCTCCCTATCTCTCTCTCTCTGCCTCACTCTCTCACCCTCTCTCTCGTTCTCTCTCTCTCTCTCTCTCTCTCCCTCCCTCCCTCCCTCCCTCCGTCCTTTGGTGCTCTGTTTATCAACCCACCATATCGTAACGACAGTTTCAGGAGAATGGTCACCAGCTCTAATTGCTTTATTTGAATGATGCACCTTGGTATCTATGTTTTGTTTGAAACAGTAATGGTTGTTAGTTGTTTTGTGTTGCTCATGGAAACTTTGTCCCTTCATTTCTCTTTCCTTTCCCTCCATCTTTACGTTCATGGACTGGCTCTGTCTCTTTCCTTCTTTACCTGCATCCCTTCCTCTTAACGTACCTGTTTGTCTCGTGTGTTCGATGTGGGAGTGCTGCGATCGTTTTGACTGGTTTCTATGCTGCATCCGACGCTTGCTGATTGGCTGACTTTTTATTTTGTTTGTTTTTGGTTTGTTACTCACTCTTGGTCATGTGATGCGCCCATATTTGGCTGCGTGTAATTTATGTGTTATACGATTATTAATTTGATCAGACAGATGTTTTTGCACCCCCTCTTTCTCTCCCTCGTATTTGATTTCTTTTAGGTTTGTAAACCCCACACGTTTGGTTTCATATGGAAATGTGACTGGGAGGGCAAAAGTGGGATGAGAAATGTTTTGTTAATCATTAACACTTTGAGATTTGCCTTCCATATTGGTCTCTGTTGATTTGCATGTGTTCCTGTCACAACCAGTTTACCCAGTAACTGTGCACGACACAGTCGCAGGTACATACGCTGAACAAACACAGCTGACTGCCCTCATTAACGAGATTTACAGCTCGACATAGAACTTCTCCTAAGTCTGGACAAAATCTCTCTGTGATACAAAAACGTGTTGACATTTGTTTGATTCATTAACTCGATTTACATTTGGAAACGTCTCCACTCAGACACCTGCGGACAGTTGCGTCAGATAGCTAGCCAGGCTAGGCTAATTGACTCATTTGCCGCTGACCTTGTCATTTGCAATGAGGGAAAAATGAGGTAAACCTCATTTCCATCTGAATGAAGCTCGGCAGATAAAGAACATGACTCAGTGAGAGAGGCAGTCTCAGCCTTAATGGTCTGCTAAATGGGAGCGCGCACACACGCGCTCTCATTCCTCAGTCTCTCTCCTTCTTTGTCAAACACACGCTCACTCTCTCCTCTCATCTCAGCCAAAAGGTCATTAATCTTTAGCTTGCCACACAGTCAGTGGAGCTTCAACAGCGCACTCTGACAGCATGGCTTATTACAGAGAGCCGCAATCTCCCTTCTTTTAAAGCTCATCAAAGGAAGATGGGGATAGATCAAGGGAGTTGAGTGTGAGCCTTTGAAGCTCAGAGAGGAGATTATCGGCCATCTTGGACTGAAAGGCCTAAGCATTAGACTGAAATGTCAGGCAGCATGTACAGAGCATCCAAAAATCCAGAATAAAAAATCCACAGTACCTTCACCTGTGCATGCAACAAAAATTACAACTCAGTTTCCCTCGCTGTGCCCCCACTCGTCTTTTCTGTGTAGTCACAGCCCTCATATCTCCCTACAGTGAATCACCAGATCTCTACTGGACAACTCACTGTTAATTAAGTGCATGATGACTGAAAATTCCCTTAATGGTTCCTGTTCACTTCTTCACACACACACGGATATAAATACACAAAAGTTATTTTTGGTTTGTGCAGTAGAGAAACTGAACCCTCACACGTACTGACGACAAAAACTCAGAATCATTGTGGACAGGAAATGTGAACTAGATGTTGATACAAGCAAACGTTCAACAACTTTTAAATGAAACATATAATCATGTCCTAATTACCATCTTAGCTGCACAACACACAAGCTTTACACAATTGGAGGCAAACAATAGAAGCACATAAGAGCAGGCATTAGAGGTCTACACGGGCCCAGACGTTCCTGATTGGGGTGGACCTGAGAACTGCTGGACCCTAAAACCTGTTAAAGAGCCTACATGGGAATCAGGTTCATTTAACAGCAGACGTGCTGCAGGCAGCTTATTTTTGATCAGATAATCTGGGTTTCAGTTCCTATAAGAACAAAGCTCTGAGTGACATATTGGGACACAGACCTGAGACCCTGTGGCAGTAAAACTAGACACAACCCTTAGAACCAAGTGGACCCGTGAAGACCTCTAGCAGCCAGAATAAACATACTACTTCATATGAGCCTGTAGTAATCTCTGTTTCAGTCTGTGCTACTTTAGTTTCCTCTGTTAACTCCTGGTGTCTGTGTCTTTGACCGTCTGCTCCTCCCTCCCCAGGTGAATAATGCCACCGCCAGGGTGATGACTAACAAGAAAATGGTCAGCCCCTACCCTAACGGAGAGGCTCTCAGCACGCTGCCTTATGGTAACAAACACACTGACTCCCACTGACAGTAATCCAGACAGCACAGGTACACGGGGAGAGACAGACGTAGGAGGGGAAATTACACAACCCGGCCAGCGCTCCCTCCGAGCCACGCTGTGTGTGACCGTCAGCAAACCAGCTTCATGTGGTTTAATTTAGTTTCAGGATTTTGTGCTGCCACCTACCAGGCATGACGTTAAAACTTAGCTCACACTCTCCAGATCAACTCGATAAAAAAGAGCAGCGACTGTACCAGACAGTAATAAAGTCTGTCCCCTCAGTGTTCACTGTTTAAGACTGTGGACGGGGGCCATGAAGTGATTCACAGTTGAATGTTTTGGACGTTTTACTCTGATTAAACTATAGAATCACTGCAGTTTGTTTGTCATTCACTTGATTGTTAACTCATTTTTTTTCTTGTGACACAGAACCGCGTGTGGGTTTCAAATCAGTAAAATGGCTCCACAAGTGCAGTAAAGATCACTTTTATTGTTAGTGTTTGTGCAGAGCAATAACTCGCAGCTTGTGTGTCGGTAAAGACTGTGGCCTGTGCTCCAGTGTGCTGCCAGCAATTAGACCTGCTGGACAGCACCAACAGTAAAGATGAATAATGAATTAGTGCATCGGAGAACATCATCATTGTGTCACAGTTAGAAGTGAAGCTACGTCACACCGTGTTGTATAATGGGGGTTGGGGGGGCTATACAGAGGTAAGTGCTCCATTTATCTGTGACCACAGGTTACCTGGATTCTTCTACTGGGCTAAAAAGTTAAAATCATTCAGATCTGAGGGAGAAGAGATGTGGGAGGGGAAAGAAAAAGAGGGTACATAGATCCATATGATGTGGCAGCCAAAGACTGGATTAGAGACCATGATGCACTACTACACGCTCACGAACTGTTTTGGGGGGGCTGGATGTAGGATCTGCTAATTCACAAGCCGGCAAACTGCGAGAGTGAAGTCTGTGCTCACACATTGCTCAGAAACATTTTACAGAGTTAAATGTGGGTTTGATCAGTCGCATCATAAACTGTCAGAACGCAGAAATAGAATTCGACCCACATGACGTCCACCTCACTTTCTCTATACTGTATATGTTAACTTCCTCCTCCCTTCTCCCCTCTCAGCAGGGTGGAAATTGAGTCCTATGGTGGGGGCCGTGTACGGACCAGAGCTGTATGCGGGTAAGGCTCGTCTACATCTGCTTTCCCCACATTCTTTCATTTATATTAATGCCTCGCTCCTCTAGCATCTCGTTACTGATATCAGGCTCTTGATGCTGCACGTGAATGATTCCCTTGCTCCTGGATTTCTCTGTTCACTCTTTCCACTTTCTCCCCCTCCAGTCCCAGGGTTTCCCTACCCTTCAGCAGCGGCGGCAGCAGCCACGACGGCAGCTGCAGCGTTTCGCGGTGCCCACCTCAGGGGTCGCGGTCGGCCCGTCTACAGCGCCGTGCGTGCTGCTGTGCCTCAGCCTGCCATCCCTGCCTACCCGGGGTAAGAAAAATATGCAGCTCACAAACAAGAGCTGTTGACTTCACGCCCTCCGTAGCTGTGACACGTCTGTGTTTTGTTCAGTGCCCGGTAGATCTACTGAGGAACATCTCATGAGCACAGTTTTCACAGTCATTTCCCAAATTGTATTTAAGCAGCTGTGCTCGAACATGATTCACACTTCAGTCTCTTCAGCAGTCCAACTGGCACATTATCAGTCAGTTCAACAAGCTGCTGGTGAAGTGTGATGGGATGGCACCATTGAAGGCTCATTTGAATAAACACACAGAAACCGCCACGAGAACATTTGAATAAACAGTCGCTCACAAAGTGATTCACGTCGATTGTGTTGTGTTGTTTTTTTTGTGTGTGTGTGTTCTGTGCATGTTGTTGCTGTGCTGTGATTATTGGCTAATCAAAGCCGAATTCATGGCCTTGCGGCTGGTTACTATGACGACATTCAAATCAAGCCAAATAAGATGAAATTGAGGGCTGCGGGAAATACCCTCTCCATGTGAGCTCCACCTCCCCGAGCGCGTGTTGCAGCTGGGGCACGTTTGAGTTCAGTGAGCCCCCGGGACTCTGCTGGTTGCAGTGGTGGAGTTTAAATGGAAGCTGTATTTCCTCTGCATGCTGCATGGGTGTGAAATAACGTCTCTCTCTCTCTTTCTCTCTGTCCCCTCTTTTGTTTTTTTGCCGTGTCGTGAACCTTCATCCACTCTGGTTTTTGGGACTGTGCACCACTCCGTTTGCACCCCACTCCCTCCCCTCTGTCTCTCGTCTCTTCTCCCTCTCTCAGCGTGGTGTATCAGGATGGGTTTTACGGAGCTGCAGACTTATATGTAAGTAAACTCGCCGCCCACGACACACCCTCTCTGTCCCTCCCCACACGCCTTTCTCCTGCTCTTTTTTTCCCTCTGGGGTTGATTCTGCATGTGCGTCCAGTCGTGCGCTGCACAGAGCTGCCTGCATCAAGGTGAATGAGCCCACAGTGAAGGACTGTTCAGACCTGCACAACACGCCTCAAATGTACACAACCCACATCCTTCATGATACAAGGTCGTTTTATTGTGTTAAAAAGAGAACATAGAATATGCTAATTCAACGCAGCTCAAGTCAAACTGGTTATATTGATTTGAAAATAGAAAGAAGAGCGCTTGAAGTCTTAACGATGTCAGACACCTCTAAGAAGGCTGCTCTGTGGGCGGATGCGACAGCGTGTGTGTGTGTTTGTGTTTGTGTTTGTGAGAGAGAACGAGAGTGTGTGTGTCTCCAGGTTGACAACGGTTGTTTCTGTTCTCTCTATAGACTAGTGTTTCAGGACTCAGTCCTTAGTCCCAGATTGCCTCAGGTAGGGTCAACTCAACACCAAACCCACAGTGTGCATTGTTTTACTGTACTACCTCCTCTGACCTTATGAATCATCTTCTGATCTGATCTGGAACATGTTGTCTTTTAGTTGGTATAAAAAATAAATCCCCACTGCTTTGAAGTTGTCTTTATTTTCTACTAACTCGCTGAAACGTGCACTTTTTCTGACTTCAGAGAAGAGCTTTGTTTGTCTACTAAACTACTAAACTGTACTGAGCGGGTATTCCTTCCTTCCAGTTTCTTCAAAAGAGAACTTGGTCTCTTTTGTGTGGTCGGCTAGCTTTAGAATAAAACGACACTCATCTTTAGCTTTGCAAAAATGATTCAACACATTTATAAGAAACTACAGGTTTCTCTCATTTGTTCCTTTTCAAATTGGAGGCAGAGGTCCAGTCAGGGTTGGACCCTCAAGTTGAAACGGAGAACATGGTCTCTTCCTGAATTAACTACCCTGACCCCTCCCAGGGTGACTACTGAAGCATGTGCTGATCAGCTGCTGCATGCAGACATACTGTATGACTGCTCCATGTCCTTCTGCCCCCCCCTCCACTCACCTACAAAGCCTTGCTGTCTCCCCTCTAACGCTCCCTCCCTCTGCCTGACTCTTCGAGCCCTGCAGGCGTCTCAGAGAATGCTGGGATGTCTCTCTTGTGCTTTTGCTGTGCTCTGTTTTGATCAGGTCTAAAACGCAGTGGTGTTTTCTTTCTTTGTCTTATTTTATAACCAGGTTTGATTTGTGATTTTGGGTCATGCATGCAGTGTCAGTGCGAGGAGATGATTTTATTTTAGTGCCAGCATAGGCTCGTGTGGGTGTGTTTGTGTGTGTGACTTTCTTTCCTCTCATTTCCTGTTTTCTTTCTCCTGAATCCATGTGAAACAACACAAATAATCATAATAACAAATGTTTTTGGTCATAAAATCGTCTGACTCTAGCTTCCCGTAGTGTTCTCAGACTGTCGCTGTTCTCCTGACGTGTCTGTTCATTACTTGAATCTTCTGTGTTGACAAGTCAGTGAGGTTCTATATGACCTCGACTGTTTTTACCTCCCCACTGTCCTGTAGTGGTAATAATACAGTGTAACTCAACCTCGACAGTTCAATTTCCTCTCTCTGTCTCACTGATAAATCACCTCTTGTCCCACATCCAACAACACGCCACTTGCTTCTGTCCCCATACAGAAATGCTGTGTACTTTATGTATTTTGTCAGAATAAAAAGTTTTCTAAAATACATTTTGAATTTATAAACCTGTAAAAGATTTAAAAATGTGCATCAATCATCTACATAAATGAACTTATGGCTTAATAACGGCTTCGTATAGTGATTCTAAAAAGTGACAGTATGCTGCATCTCTATATGGACTCTCTCTACCCCTACATTTACACGCCTTAGACCAGGTGTCGTGCTCCTCGGAGTCACGTGACTCACTCGTGTTGTGTGTGTGTGTGTGTGTGTCTCTAGGGGGGCTACCCTGCTGCAGCCGCTGCCGCCGCTGCGTACCGCTACGCCCAACCTGCAGCCGTAACCGGAGCAACCGCTGCAGCTGCTGCCTACAGTGACAGGTGAGGTGAACACGGGACACACATCAACAAATACACACATCAGGTACACGTAGGAAATCACAAAGGACAGAAACAAAGTAGCTCAGGTTGTTAGCGCCACCTGCAGATGTGTGATACTTCACTCATAACATGGAGGCTCAGAAGGGACAAATCTGTTGGTGCTTTTACTTTGAAATTCCCAAACTTCCCTTTTAGGAAATAAGTAAACATTAGGAAATATAGAAATAATTTGCAGGCAGATTGCTCAGGTAGCTCAGTTAGTCTGATGATGTCACAGCAGGTGAGTCATAAACCTTCCCTGATAAACCAAAAAGCGAAAGCTAGAAGCTAGAAGTCCCACAGGCAGGAATGTGGACCCCATGACCGGCGTCGTGTGCACAAACCTGCTCAGGAAGTTTCCATAATGTGTCAGAAATACTGCAGAGAATCTTTATTGTTGTTGTTTTTAACTGAAATGAACGATCTCCTGTGTTTCCTGTGTTTGTGTCACTAGCTACGGCCGGGTGTACACTACAGATCCCTACCACGCTTTAGCTCCAGCTGCTGCTGCCTACGGAGTGGGAGCCATGGTGAGAGAAGTGACACAAGCTCTGCATAAAGACTTTTAAAGACTGTTACTGTTACTAACAACTGGTACAACAACGAGGTTTTTCCACTGTGTGACTGTGTTGTTCTGTCTCTTACAGGCCAGTTTATACCGGGCGGGATACAGTAGGTTTGCTCCGTACTGAAACCACAAATCACACCCAAGGAATTTCACATTACTCCAAAACCCTTTTTTTTTTTTCAAGCTGTTTATTTGGCCGGAACTCCCTTCATTTTTCTGCAGGCGGACTTTAGTGACAACTCACCTTTTTATTTTTTTATTTTTTTGTTTTTGTGGCGAGAGAGGTTGTTGCCACATCATCAACTCTGTTTCTGGACTCTTCTAAGTCTGTCGCCAACGTGGAAACAATGAAAAAGAAAAAAAAAAACACAAACTGCCAGGAGCGTGTCCCACGTAACAAGATGGAGCCGAGAACTCAGAGCTTCAAGGGAACAATATAGGATGGTTGTGAGAAGCACTATGGGACCTGGAAGGAGAGAGACTGCTGTTCCTGTGTGACCCTGCACACTACTCTGTGTCTGAACTGACACTAAACCCACTGTAATCAGACACACACACACACTCACACACACTCGACACCACGTATACGGTTTCCTCCACGTTTCCCTTTAGTATGATCAGCACAGCATTTCTGAGAGAAGGTACTTTTTAAACACTACACTGATGTACAGCTGCAGCAGCTCTGGTTTCTCGTCGTGGTGTAATAATAGAAAAAAAAGAGTCAAACGTCTCCACGAAGCTGCAGGAATTATTCTTGATATTTTTTTAAAAGCTGGGAAAGCGAGCGTCCGACTGACAGAAACCACTGTTGTCCTGGCAACAACAGCCATGAACAGCGTGGCATGGGAGACGTCTTTTTTTTGTTGTTATTTTTCAACATTTCACTGCCCCCCCGCCCCCACCCCCACCCTCCCAGCCTCAAGTTAAACAGGAAACACAAGAAAACAAAATGTCATGTTTCAAAAAAGCTTGAAAATGACAAAGAGAAAAAACAGTGGTTTGTTTTTTTTCTGCATTACCTCAGTTTTTCTTTTACTGCCGTTGATTAGAAGGACGTGGAGAACGCGGAGAACATGGAGAACGTGGAGAACGTGGACGTGAGAGAGACACTACGACACTACGATGGGATGTTAAATCACTTTCTACTCACTTCAGCTATGAACTGCCCCCGTGTCCAAGTCCATTTAGAGAATTCAGTTCACCCCCCCTCTCACCTCACAGTGCTTCGTCCTTTAAAGGACTCTGTGCATTTCTTTCTACATCCTGAACCGTCAGACATTCCAGCTGTTGCCGCGACGCAGCGAACGAAGGGGCGGGATGGACAGACGGACCCAACACAATCGATTTGGAAGCGGGGACACCCACACGGGAAACGAATCATCTGCCAAACGGGAATCCCTCCTGGCCAAGTTGAGATATTAATGTCAACTCAGCAGAACAGTCGGGATTAGAATAACACGACCCCCACTGAGAGAAAGAGAGAGCAGTCATGACGCTGTTTTATTTATAGTCAGTAGTCGTCCGTCATCAGTTTGTCATCTGAATCCTGGATCATGCTCTCTGGGATTGTTTGCTCTGAGTAGTTTGAAAGTCGTCTGTCTGAAGGACCAGCAAACATTTATAGAGCACGTCTCTGTATTACATCTTATATCTCACTGTGTTGTTGTTGCTCTTTTCTGCCTCTTTGGTTCCAAAGATTTTCTGAAGAAAGCACATTTTTGGTCCGGATGTATTTCTTATTTTTGTGAATGATTATGATGCTTAAAAGGTCTCAGACCCACAAACAAACTCAGTCCACACCTTCGTTTATGGGTTTTTTTTTTTTGGCTGATGCTGCAGACGAGGGAAATCAGAGCAGGTGGAGCCGCGAGGGGCAGCAGGGCCAAATTACAGGCAAGGTAGAATGGGGGGGCATATCCACACAATGTCAAAACAGCCCTGTGGCTCAGCGGGGGGGGGTGGGGAGAGGGGGCCACCTTTATAAGAACGAAACAATGTGTGGGTGGTTGGTGTAGGAGCTTTGTGGCGGCGAAGGTGAGAAGCCGAGCCATTAATCATTAACTGACAGGATAACAACGTCGCCCACTGTCTTCTCTCTTTTCCCCCGGGGTGGGGGGAGGGTGTGTGGGGGGGTACAGTCCAAGGAGAAGTAATGTTGTTTTGTATGATTGTGTGCTGTAGGTCCAATGAGTATTTTTGATGCGCGTTACCTCCTTTTTTCTTTTTTAGTCTTATTATTCCTTACAAGTATTACCAGAAGTTTTGCTATGCATGCTTTTGTGAGAGAGGAAGGGCGACATTTCATTTGTGCATGAAATCAAATCACAGTGCTGGAGAAGCAGCAGGAGGAGGAGGAGGA
>JAUBNQ010000027.1:19773811-19786097 GCA_032353495.1 Ctenopoma kingsleyae
TATATGCTTAATTTCAAATCAATGCATTCTCCTTTTTATTTACATTTTACATCCCAGCATTGCATTTGCAGCATTTGTGGAAACTGAATTGTTGTCAAATTAAAAAAAATGACGGGACATGTGTTTGTACAAGGCCTTACATTGTTAGACAAAGGCAAGTTTAATTAGAACTAATTACACACAAAAATAAAATACTCTTACAAAATGATAGTGTTAACATACATCAAATTGCATCAGTCAGCTATGAGAGATATAATCCTGCTAGTGGATCATGCTATTAAAAAAAAAAAAACCAAAAACAGAAAGAAACAAGCGGTGTCTCTGCACTTTAATAAAAAGCTGGGTTGTTCAGTGAGAGGCAGCTACAGGGTTTTGCTGAGCGACGTGGTGCAGGAACAGACAGTTGGACCACCTGCTTGTGCACTGGACTTAAAGGTGAACGAATATCTGGTGGAGAAGTCGCCGTCGCCTCACTCTCGTGTGTTTGCAGTTCCTCTTTTCGGTTCAAGAAAATCTTTTTCTCCTTAAGTTAAAGATAAATTACAGGTTGTTTGATCCACATGTATCAACAATATCTTATTTCTGTACAAAGCACCATCTGAGGACACTTTTCACTTTGCATACACTCGTCAACATAAAAGAATTAAATCAATGAACAGTTCATATATATATATATAATTTTTTTTTTTTTTAAGTGTATGCAAACGTTAAGAACAGTCCACGGTCGTAGAGATTGCTAGACAGGCAGCATCTTTTTGAAAACATTCAAGAAATTCATTTTTAATAGTAGAAAACAACCCCCACCCCTACGTCCTCAAAATAACATAAAAACGTCACCGTTAAGCAGGATAAAAGTTCATCTCATTCAGCCGAACACATGTGGAGACATGCAACGTTTACTGTGTGTTAATGCTCTGCTGTGGGCAAAAATGATTTTTTTTTTTTTTTTTTTTTCCCATTTTAAATAACATTCAGCAAATGAAGACAAATGATCAGAATTAGTTTGTCGTAAATGACGCCACAAACTACACGTGACGTCACCTGAGAACGTGGCCCCGGCGCGGCTCTCCGCATTTCCTCAGGTACGAGCACGAGTAGTGTGCTGTGCGCGTTAAGCAGTAGTACGTCAGTGAGTAAAAAAAATTTTTAAAAAGCCAAGATAAGACAAACGTTAATGCTTTTTAGCACCACATGGCTGCAAGGTAGTAGGTTTTTCTTTTTAACGACAACGTGGAGGCAGCACAGAACAGATTATTATGGCCTTTGGAACAGTATACTATTAGACATTAATGGTAGGTTGCATGCTAGTGACAATAATAATAATTGTAGTAATAATAATAATAATAATAATAATATAGCCCAGCTACAAACTGTGAAAAAGTATAATAAGAAGGGAACACCACCAAATGTAGCTCCAAGATGAAATCAACTGAATTTAAAGGGTCTGGTTCAGTATTTGCAAAGATTCATTCATTCAAAATGTTTATGGCACTCTGGATATTGTGATTCATAGATTTTTTTTTTTTGTTTGCTTTTTTGTTTTTTGCTCGTAAGACAAACCTCCCCTTGCAAAGTCAGAGAGAGGTGTCGAGAAATAAAAACCACAGCATTCTTTAGTGAAATTCAGTTGAGCTTCATTGTCTCCTATAATTTAAACAGTAACACTTAACATTTAAAAGATTTTATTTTTCTGAAACAATGAAAAGGGGCTTTTGAAATATAACAGCAATAAATTATATATATTATATAGACTTTTATTGTTTCTTCTTCAGTTTTCCCCGTTATATAAAAATAACACATTTCAAGCTATGCATTCATTTTATTCAATTTCAAAACAAAACTAGCTGTCAAACATGTGACGTTTTTACTGAGTGGATGCGAGAGCAGAGGCCCCAGCTGCTGTCTTTGGAGAGGGCTGTAAACAGTCGGACTCTGCCTCTACCCATGTTTCCAGGCATCGTTGACAACCTGCGATCACGCCGAGGCACCAAGCACCCTGAGTGGTGCACATCCAAATCTAGTGTTTCCGTTTGTGGTAACCAATAAAAACCCTGTACTGTAGCAAACAAACCAGCCTTGTTAATGTTGTTTCAGGGCGGACTGGCCTTATGTCCTACTGGGTAAAAAAAGTGGGAGCACTGCTACATGCATACAGTCGATTGTTCTTTAAATGCTAAAATGAATTTAGAAAAAAAGGGAAGAGCCGGCAAATTTTGCGGGTTCCACAAGTTAGTAAACAGTCGGAGTTATTAGCAGCTGAAGAGATCATTTCAATGATAAAAAAAAAGGAGGGCTGGAGGGTTTTTAAAAAAAAACTAAAACCCACAGTCCAGTCAGATGATGCTGGTCTTCTCTGCACAGCCTCCTTTAGCTCGGTCACATGTCCGCTGGGATATTTGGGCGACTCTGGGTGAAGCAACCGCCAACAACCCCTCTGTGAGTGGATTGGAAGGGGCAGAACAACGGGGGTGTTGGTGGTGGTGGGGGGGTTGGAGCTCCGCCTCACGCGTCCATGACTCACTCTACAGCAAAGCCGCACGTCTCCTCGATGGCAGTGAGCAACTTGTCGTAGAGTTTGTCGTAGTGCTCGTAGGGAGGAATGTCGATCCGATTGAAACTGAGGAGGAAAAAACAGAAAGAAAGAAAGAAGGGAAACATATTTGAACAGGGCACCAACACAGAGGTGATAAAAAAAGTAGGCGCCACATCACGTGATCAGATTGTTCTAAACGTTCACAGCTTGTTTACCAGGTGTGGGCTTTGGGCAGGTTGTTGGTGCTGGCATCAATCTGGTGGATGGTGAAGAGCCGTGGGCCAGCAGCACCTGAAGAAAAGACAAAACACTTTGCTCAGAGGTCTGCACTGGTTGCTGTGAAGAAATGTGTCCACAGATGAAACTAATTTTACAAAAGGAATTTAGAGATACAGACATACTCAGCCACATATCTAAACACGCAAACAGCAACTTGTGCAGTAGACTGAAGATAGATTGAGGACATCTGTGCTACGGGTCCTTATGTCTGCAGCATGTTACAGTGATTTTTTTATGTGTAATTTTATGATGAGAGTTTATGAGAGGGAGGATTCGAACCCACTCACCTTTCAAAGCCTGCTGCTCTGACACACGTGCAGCTTCAGACTCTGAAACACTTACGAGACTTTGAACGTCTTAAGGTCGTTTTCTGCGTTGCGATAACGCGTTACGGTTTCTGAGCGATATAACTTTCAAGTGGCTTTATTATTATCTTCATTACAACCATTCTGAGAGCCCATCGGTGTGTCGTCGTGGTGAGCTGGTGTGGAGCAACGTTTGATCCAATACCAAACAAAAAAAACTAACAACCTGTAAACTGTTCTCAGTCCTTCTGTTTTCACTCTACAAGCACATTTAACGACGTAACGTCGACACACGCCTCTTCTCTCTCACAATATAAACATCTAAACCTCAGAAGTTCTAGATCTTCAGATGTAAGCCTCAGGCCCAGTCCACACGTACACAGGGAGTCTTAGCTGTTTCTACAGGTTTCGGCTTTCGTACACACACGCTGCATTTTAGAACATTTACAGTGAACCTTTTAGAAAACTCCTGCCTCAGTGAAGACACAGATGTTCAGAAACATTTTCAGTGGAACAGGGAAGTTTTTTGTGCGCTGGTGTCTCCTTTGTTTATAAGGCGATTCTGTATTTTAAAATGAACCTTAAAGTGTAACCTGCAGGCTGACGGAAAAGGACGTGACGTATCGTTTATTGTGTACTCACTGAGCATTTGTCCAGAAAAGTCATCATTAAAAGGGAAAGGCAGAAATTATTTTGACCCTGACTTTTTATTCCCAGACTCAACAGTCAGCTGTGCATCGTTTGATCGTTTTTACATCTAAAAACACAATTAGAAAAAAATCCAATAATTAAAGGCGACATTGTGTCAGTGTTTAAATATACGCAGACGTGACTGTGAACTGTGCTGAGACACCAACAGCGAAGCCTGTGAGCAGAGAGTACACCGTCTTTCACACACAGAAGTGCTTTTATCTATGCATACACACTGTACAGGAGCATTTACATCACAAAACACACGGTGCTCGTCCGGGCTGTTACCTTGGAGGGCCTTGAAGCCTTGCAAAGGAACTCTGGAGGATCCGGTGACAAACTGCAGCAGCCGGGCCCTGCGCTCCTCTTCGAAGGACTCCACAGCTTTCCAGAACCATTTGACGATGTTGCTGTCCGGAGTGCAGTGTTTGAGTCGCGTGTTGGACTTCCAGTCATTGATGTCGATTTTACCCAGTCCGCACACGATCAGCTACAGGAAAATCAGGTCAGTGGGATGAATTCAAAGTACTTGTAGGTGCACGAAAGGTGAGTGAAAAAACATTAAAAGCACCTCTAGCTCCTTCTCATCGAAAGCTTTCAGCAGGTGCTGGGGGATGACCTCGTTGAAGCCCTTCTGCAGAGCCAGGAACTGGGCCTCGATGCCTCGCAGGAAACGCCAGTTGACATAGAGCCGGACATACTCCTTCTTGGTGTCCTGGGTGACGGGGATGCTCTTACCGTTGGGCTTGAGCTCGTGCTGGATGATCTCTCCATAGGCATTGTGTTCTACGCAGAAGGTGTGGTCCAGCACACCTGTGATGTCATTATCCCTGGGGAGATTAAAACACGGGAGTTACTTGTTGAAAGGGAAGCAACAGGATTTTGTTTCGTCAGTGTTAATAAATGAATAGTGACTTTTCATCCAGTAAAACACTGGTGAGATCTTCTTTGGTAAATCTGTGTTGTTTAGTAAAACCTGTGTCAAAGTCCACAGATGTCCCAATACCTTTACCTCCAGTGTGGTTTTGACTAGTCATTACTCTAATTTGGGTTATCTATAACTGAATTTAAGCTTAGTTTGATTCTTATTGGTCAAGTTGTCTTAAAATTACAGTACTACAGTTTAACTGTACCAATAAATACACTGTGCCGGAGAAGCCTTTAAAACAACGCGCTGAAATGGTGCAATGACTTCGTCCATCATAACGTCATTAACGTTTTGTCTAAATGCTGTTAGAAATATTTAAAATGTGCTTATGTATGTTCAAGTGAGATCTATAAAATGCGATGAGAACCTGCCACAAAAACCAGCAGAGGCGCCGATGACATGCAGTAAAAAGTAGACATGCTCTGGTACTTCTGTTCTCATTTAAACTAAAATAATCACTTTCATAAATTTGCCTGATTTTATTCTTTCACACTTTTTTATTTATTTTATTATTTTTAATAATAAATTCATTTTATTATTTTTTTATCACACTTTTGCATCTTTTGCGAAAAGCGCTAAAAGGTTCTTTTTACACACACGTGAACATTTATGGACCACCGGTGTAAGAAAGATTCAAAAACACTGGGGGGCACTGTCCTCACAGTATGACAGAGATTTGAATGGAATGGGATGGAATATAAACAAAGTACATTTACTCAGCTACTGGTCTTTAAAGCAGTTTAAGTAGTATCTAAACCTCTGTGAATGGGAGGGAAATATACTTTTTCCTCCATTAAAATTATCTTTAGAGCTTTAATCACTTCACAAATTAAAATTTGTGCATCTAAAGCATAAAATACCAAACAGTGAAAACAAACTGGGGGGAGAGAAGAATAACTGGTGACGATTTACTTGTTCCGGTTTTTTAAATGAGGTAACAACGGCTCTTTTACGTACAGGATCCAGACAAGGCTGTTGTGCAGGTCGGGGTCAACAGACTCCATGTCGTCCAGAGTGATGGGTTTCCCCAGCAGCTGTTTGTAGAAGGGTAGAGTGAAACCTCCGTCTATGTAGTGGCCATGAAACACTGCCATCCCCATGATACGGCCCACGAAGTGAAAGTATGACAAGTGCTCCTGCAGGGAGACAAAAGTTTCCAAATGAACAGACAGCAGAATGTTTGAGCTGAGATCCAGTTCCTCTCCAGACTGTTTGTAACATACACAAACGTTTCTGACATGAGGAATTTATTACTCTGAGGAAGAACAACTCCCTATTAATCCTCGGAATTACCCTCCGACAGACCAAACAAACAGACAGAGCTGAAGTTGTGTAACACCAGAAGAAATGACCCGAAGCTCTGAGACTGTCTGAACTGTTCTGAACAGTTTGCATTAAACTGTGACATCAGGTTGAAACGTTCCTTTGTGTTATCAGCAGCGACTGTGACTCACAGGGTTGACGGCAGAGTCGGGGTTAATCTGCAGCGTGTAGATATCATCCCGAGAGTACTGGAACAGACCGTAGTACGGATTCAGCATCTCATGTGACAACAGGTAGAGCCACTCTCTGCGCAGACGACACCACACAGGTAGAGGACGGCGGGGGAAGGAAGAAAAGAAAGAGAGAGATCAGTTACATCCTGTGTTATAACATACTGAGAAAAAACTTAACATGAACTTTAGACTTCAACAAAACAACAGTGAGTAGGTTGTGTCCACTAGGAGGCAGACCTGAGTGTGACCATGTGCTACTCAGGATTTTCAGCAGAAGTCCCAACAGTGTCTGCTAGAATACTGTGGAGACTAAGCTTTACTGGCCACTGTTCCTCTCCTCCACCTCTCATGCAGCAGATTTGCTCTCTTCAAAATCCTATCTCTGTTTTCTTGACTGCTGCTATGCTCTACTGACTGCTGCCATCATGCACAGTCAAACCTCTGCAGATGATCCAGAACACCTTCCTACGAAGGTGGAACAAGCTCCTAACTTTGCTCACTCAGCAGCCTTAGTCCCAAAATTCAGAGAACTGCTGAACAACTCTTCTCAAACTTCCTATGTACTTAAAAAACTACTTCTAATGTCTCCTCCTTGACTTTTGTATCTCTTATATGTCGGTGTGGATAAAAGTGTCTGTTAGACGACTGTATGTAAACATACCTGGCCACGCCTCCATAGTCGAGCCCCTCCTCTCCTCTAAACTTCACCATTAGCCTTTTCCACAGGTCCTTCGGCCTCATCTTCATCACCTGCCGATACGACTCCTGCAACACAGACACGTGTGCATCAAAGACGTGAACAGCAGATCAGCTTTCCAACAGTGTGTTTGTTTTGTACCGGTACATAACCTCGTTGCCGTGGTCTGACAGAGTGATTAATGATTATCAATCTAAAATGACTTGTTTTTATCGTGTTATCATGATCGTCCAGCCCTGTGAGGTTAAGGTCCCTCACGCCATGTTCATCCCACATGCAGGCGGCTCACAGCGTCAGAGGGAGGGCTCATTTAAAGTGGATTAGGGGCAGTTCTAATAAACACAGCCATAATACTATAATAACACAGCCTCTTCCCCAGCCCTGATCCACTGTGCCCTCCAGATACAGCAGACAACCGAGAGGTGCTGAGGAAGAAATGTAAATGTCTTATCAACACCGAAAAGTAAACACAGAGACAGTTCTGACAGCGCACCAGCTAACACTCGTCTATTCAGTCATAATATAAAGCTTCAGTCGGTCCAGAGAAGCTATGCAGTTATGTCTTGCTCAACCTCAACACGTCCTCTGCCCGTCCACCCCTCCCCTCCCCGTCTCGCTCTCGCGTTGAGATCAGCCAACAAAAATGTCTTCGTTCAGATTAACAGACGCGGCTGCTCCAGCACATTCCGGTGCATATTTTATGAGGGTCACACGGTCTGTTTGCAGGTGTTGTTGCTCTGATGATGGTGCTGCACCTCCTAGACGCAGAAAAAAATACCTAATCCGCTGAGAAAATCATCTCAAACAAGAGGTCTGCTTTAGATTTTGGACAGACCAGCTTCACACATCATAGATAACTGTGTTTGTGTGAGAGAAAACGCTCTGCCAAACTGCTCTGGGCAATGACCTTTATGGGGGCAGACAAGAGGAAGGTGGGGAGGGGGGGAAACTTCAGAGAATGTTTAACATAGCTCGAGTGAGTCCATAAATAACTTGTATAATTACAAGCAGCTCTGGACCAGGCTCTGCTCATTCTGTTTCTGCTCCACTTGCAGGACCAGCAGAGCACCGGCGGTAAGTTAAGCTTCAGCACAGAGTGGATATTGTTAATTGCCTGCGGTAACAAATGTAAATTTGTTGGCTGCAGTTTTGGGGAAAACGGGGTAGATGGTTATGAAATATTACATTATTTCCTTGTTTGTCTAGCACTTTAATTTGTGCGTGCATGCTCGGGTTGGGACAAGTGAATTTCCCTCTGGGTTAAATTACGCACCTCTGTCTGAGTGCCTTTAATAACAGGCACCGCTCGACAGCGTCAGATGATATGACGACATGACTGAGCTTGTTTATTTCCATCCTCACCTCAAAGATCTCCTCACGGGACACTTCAATGCGGCAGTGGCCAGCCTGAGGCTGCTGCTGGGACAGCTCCTGGCGGAGGATCTTGAGCTTCTGAACAAGGTCTCGCTTGTACTTGGGCACCGTGAGGCACTCGGCCTCCTCTGGGAGCTGACCGGGGGACACCAGAGCCTGCTGGGCCTGATCCTTCAACTGGTTCTGACGACTGGAGGGAAGAAGGAGAGAGCAGAAGAAGGGGTAGCGTGAGGAGGCAGAGAGGGAGAAGCAGAGGAAAGGAGATGAAGGACAAAAACGATAAGCTTTAAATACAAACATATGAATGCCATGACACTCAAACACAGCGTTCTCACTCCATCCTCTGCTGAGTGCAGAGAACAGGAGGAGTAGACACACTGGGGTCATCTGGGAAGCATATCAAGTCAAACAGCTGCCCCAGGCCCCCCTCACAGGAGACGTGGAGGTAATACTGGAGGTAAGACGCGTCACAAACATCTTCCTGCAGACACTGTGATATATAGTAACTCCAGTAACATCATGTACTGGTCTACAAAGCCAAAATGCAGCAACAACATATCCAGTGAAAACTGAGTTCAGACAGGATTTATCATCTGATTTACCCATATAAAAATTATTAAGCCACAAATATGTGTATTTATTTTTAAAAAGCATGTAAAGCTGTCACGAAGGGCCAGACAACTCCCCCTGAAGAGATCAGGTTGGCTGAGTCCAAGATTTTTTTTCTTCCTGCGATCTTTTACTACATTTTCCTAAATTTGTGTTTTGATCTTATTCTATGGTGCGTTTGTTTTTCTGTAGTAAAACACTTTGTTAAAGACAGAAATACAGTGCGTTATTGTTGTTGTTATATTCTGTTTTGTGTAACAGATGTTTTCCATTTAGATGATCATCTTTGTAATCCAGAATCTTATTCCACAAATCTAACACTTATATTAACATTAATGTCCTTTGGACGGTAAACAACCAAAATAAAGTTTATTTTCTTAATAATAACAGAATCTGTTGCATTTGTTTTAATTCTTATGTCGTGTGGTTTAACTAAAAACCTTCGTTCTCCGTTTCATGTCTTCTGAAGTTCCTGCTTTGAATGCACAAACCTTCAAACGTCATGACAGTGAATCCAGTTAAGGCAGAGACGTCCAATCCTGGAGGGGGGGGGTCACTTCTGGCTTATTTTCCAACTATCCCTGCACTTAAAGCTTCTCATTAGCTGAACACACCTGAAGCAGGTGATCAGCAGTATGTAGGGCAGCAGGATAGTTTGAAAAGAAGCAGGACAGTGGCCCTCGACGACCAGGATTGGACAGCCCAGAGTTAAAGTCTTTAAATAAAATACAATAAAATTATATTGTATTATAAATAAGACGGACAAAAATAAATCAAAGTTACACTATCAACTGCAATAGGATTTACACCATGATGCCATAATTATATTTGTCTAAATATGCACAAACATAAGGAACGTTAATTATTAACGTTAATGTCTGTGTGTGTGCAATTAGTCTAAAATCATAGTAAAGTGGCGTCAACTCCATGGCAGCTGATAACGTGTAGATGTACAGTTTACAGTTTATTTGTGTAATTATTTTACAACAAATGTTAAAAACTCTGTCATAAAAAATAAGCCCAAATGTGCTGGAAAGAAAAACTAATTAATGAAAGCATTATTTCAGGCAAAACATTTCAAACACTGCACGAAAGAAGCGGTTAAGCACAGTATCAATGCTGCGGCTGTGAACATCATCTGTGGTAACTGATGACAGAGGTCTCGACTCCGGCACGTACCACAGGATGGAGAACACAACTTTTGAACCGGGCTGTTTCAGAGAGCCTCAGAGGGGCAGTAGGGAGAGGACACACACACACACACAGAATCAAAAGCGTCTTTATGGGGTCGGCACTAAAGGATTATTTGCACAATGGCCTTTTGCACTTCAGTGGGGGGTAGCGGGCACGCTCGGCACTGAGCGGGGTCATAAACACCAGACTCTAGAGCCAAGCACAGAGGGTGGTGGAAACATACACGTCAGTTTGTGTGTGTGTGTGTAGTATGGATGTGTAGGATGTAATACGCAAAGTGATGCCAAGGTTAAAATAAACATATCCACACTCACTTGATAACGTCGAGACACAGGAGGAAACAAATACGACAGGAACCTTAACTGTCAGCGAACTCGCTTCTTCACAGAACACAGCCGGGCTGCGTTTCACTCTATCGCAATGACAACTTCTCCTTCACAAAGTGACCGAGTTGGAATCCAGTTTGGCTTTTCAGTCCCTTCCTGCTATCCCAGAAAGGCCACATGACCCCAGCGGACACTCGAGACCTCCTCACGAATCCCTTTATTTCCTGCAGACTAGACTCAGAGGGAGGCACGGCGAGAGAGGGAAAGGGGAGACAGGAGACAGGAAGGGCACTCTGCTGAGAGCACCCAAACACTGCAGACAACTCTGAGGGTGGGAGGGAAGGAAGAAGAGACGAGGCGTGGAGCCTGCACTTTCACCCATACAATAAATCAAACGTCCCTGCTGCGTTTCTCCGGCTCTTTCTGTCATGGCTGCAGGCAAACATGTCCCACGGTTCTCGCTGTTCTTTCTAACTCACTCACTGTGTGATGAGCACGACTCTGGTGCACGTTACCTGAAGACTCGCTGCAGAGACCACTCGGCATCATAAAAGCAACGTTTTTCTCCGTTACAAATCAGAAACGACTGGAAAATGACGCCGTTATTTCTCATGCAACTGTTCAGAGTCCACTCCAGCAGCCAGGTCTTAAAACCAGACAAGGATTCAGTTACTTACTGAACAGTGACCTTGACCAGTCAGGAGTTTGTATTCAGCTAAAGCAGCAACATCATTGGGGGACATAACCAAAACCATGCTGTGGATGCCCTTAAAAAGGGCAGTTAAACTGAACTTTGACAGACATATGTATATATCTCAAGCATTTTTGTGAGATGACGGATGAGGGGTGAAAATTTCTAAAATCCCTGACTTGATAGAAGGCAGATGTCGTGATGGAAATCCACGATGGCTGATATCTTTTCCAGAGTTTTGTCACAAGGAAGGAACATCACTCCAACATTTGTTCTTTTTGCAGTAATAGAGAAACTTTGGTTTGGATAGAAACTGTCCCCCAAAAAAGGGTCAATAAATCAACAATTACAGGGTTAATTTAATTAGAACGGATTGAGGAGGGTTCGGTCTAAACCTCAGTCATGCACAGTTTATGAAGAAACTGTTCCAAGTTCCATGTGTCCCTGAATAACCAGGAAATGTGCATCATAACATTTTAAATTATTTGACTTTCCACTTAACAATAAATGTGTAAAAAAAAATGTGCAAGCAGATTTTATGATGTCCAGACAACACTAATACAGAGAATAAAATGATTCCTGTGATTTCACTTAAAACAACGTACCCACTTCCTGGCTTTGATGTGAGATAATTATTCAACCAGAAAATACACACAACAGAAATTCTGAGCATGAGATTTTGACACATCTGGGCATAATCACGTTCATGACAAAATTCCTACATCAAAAACCGAATGTGGCGTGCCAGGCTACATTTTTATAAGACCTTTCAGGAGGCCACAGACGGAAAAAAAGCAAAACTAATACAAAATCCTAAACATGTTCTTTGATCTATCAGAACAGGAAAAAAAAGAAACCTGATCTCTCCGTCGATGCATTCCGTCTCTCTGCACGGAGAAGGAATGAGGTCAGGCAGAGGAGGCCCACCAAGGCATCCATACCCGGCTCCACCTCGGTGGAGCAAAGACCTATGGGTAATTCTACGGCTATCGCAGCACAGTGTTTGAACAGCTGCATGGGGGAAAAAATTCTGAACACGTGCATCTAAGCACGGAGGCATTTACCGAGCACAGAACCAACACACATGAATGGACACACACGCACGCACACACGCACGCACACACGCACGCACACACGCACGCACACACGCACGCACACACGCAC
>JAUBNQ010000027.1:19807275-19824578 GCA_032353495.1 Ctenopoma kingsleyae
TCACTGAAAATAACATGTAACTTATCACACAGGCCATCACTGACAAGTTTAAGACAGAATTGGTTCAATTTGTGGCTCTAACATAGCTCTCATGCAAACGTTACCACTACAGGACTTATATTCTCTTTTTTATGCCCAAAATACATAGGCAAGGCCAAAAAAAGTGCATCTGCATCACGTTTGTTTCTCAAAATTAGTTATTAGAGTTATTACTGTATTCAAAGTGGTTAGAAACCAGCAAGCGTTTAATTTGGGCATTATACGAGCATTAGTATTTTCTGATGACTATAATAAAACCAGCACAACCTTGACAAATATTTTGTATGAAACTGTGTGGTAACTGCATCGTTGCACTCCTCAGCGCTTTTTAATTTTTCCCTCCTCTGTCACTAAAACACAGACAGACACTCCGGAAAAGCATCACATAACCCTGCGCATCTCGGCCCATCTAAAATCCTCTGTCGTCATAGCGACAGCAAGTCTTCAGGCAAAACTGAGAGAAGGGTTTCTCTGTGTGGCCCGTGTTTCTCATTCTGGTCCGGTCCATGCCTCGCACAGCCAGAGACTGCAGCGCTGACTGATGGAGCTAAAGGAGGGGATGTGAGAGACAACCTCCCCCTCCCCTCCCACAGAGAGACAGGATGAGCACCGCTGAGATATTCACAGTAGGAGACGGGTGTATACATTAGAAATGACAAACAAACAAAAGTATATTAGAGGCCTTCTTCCACTACAGCGAGTCCAGAAGGGACTCTGGGACTCAAGATTGTGGTCTACAGACAAGTCAGCAACAGTTTTCCACTGCTGTAAAAACAAATGATGCTATCAATCATCATACCTGAATGTGTCACTGTAAGTAAATGACTCCAAACCACAGCTCAGCCTGCTAACAACAGCTTCAAGGCTTTTTCATCACACAAGCAACAACAGAGATCTCTCACACACACACACAGACACACACAGCTTATTTGCCACGTAATGGGTTTTCTCACTACTCCCAGAGGACAGCAGGAACATCTAAACAAACACCACATACAACTGATTATCCGCTTGCATTTGCTTAGCTCCTTCCTTTTTCTGCCTGTCTCTTAATAAAAGTCGACTCCTCCGAGTGGCAACAGCAGCTTGAGGGGTGATGTTAAAGTTCCACCTGTGGGGAGAGGATGGGCTCAGTTTCTCACAGGCTGGCACACAAAGAGCCCCACTGTGCAGGCGAATCAATGAAGTCTGCCAGATGCAAGCCAAACACCTGGGGAGGGAGAGGTCATGTGACGTCTAGGGGAGGAAGAGTGGTGGCGGTGGGGAGGCGGCGTCGCTATGGTAGCAATTGTTGGCCGAGACAAGATGGAACTGGGAACCTAGCTTCATCTTCTGTGAACCGACACTTTAACAGGACACGAAGCATGGGAAAAGCAGAGAGTACCATGGGGAAAAGCGGGTTAACGCTGCCTCTAGTCTGGTCCTTCGCGGTTAACCAGTGCACTGGAAATGGAGGAAATGGGGGTGTGGGAACAGAGACAACCGCCTGGACATTTTGCAGCATTCCCATACATCCCATAATGTGAGAATGAGGAAGAGGAGGCATTTCAAAATATCAGTCCATCTCCTGGCTGCGTGAAATCGTAACCAAACCCAAACAAATTTCTTTGTCTGGGGGACCACTCGCTCAGGTCGACCCCATTCTGAGCCTCCCTTCCTGTCCACCTGGTTCCTCCAGTCCGGTGCACTCACCCAACCCATCCCGCCAGACAGTCTGACACATCTTCAGGGAACAGTACTCCCCCACCTCCTCCTACAACTCCCCAGCCCCCCAATCTTTCCTCTGCCTGTCTGCCTGTTTGTCTGTCTGCACTGTTTTGACTCCAGGCCCAGGACCGTGCACTCTCATGCGCAGCATTGTTCTTCCATAAACAAAAGGCTTCCTTTTTCCCTGCTACACTCCTCCCTAACCTCTGTAGGACTTAAAACCTACAGATGAAGATGTGACTGACAAGTGCTGATGGTCGTGCTAGTGAACCTGTTCACCAGCTGTCTTTCTTTGACCTATGTCCTAATCAATCTCCTCTGACAGCATGTTGGGTAATGTTTTGTCTGCCTCTGCAGGCCCCTGTCACCAGAGCTGTATCTGATTGAGGCTGATATTAGCTGGGTGCTTCCACTAATGGCAGTCTCACAGTCATTCAGTCAAACACAGGAAGGAAGTCAGGCACAGTTCATTGGGAATAAGTCCAAGTTTATGCTGAGCTGAACCAACATCACTTCTCGGCTGAAAAGTTCCAAGAACTACAGAACCTGAAGTACTAAACTCGGGGACCAGAAGTCTGTCTGGCAAATTTGTGTTCACATTTTCATCACATCTGAATAACAATGAAAATTAGACCGATGAATGATAAATGAACAATGCTGAAATCTGAAAATGCAATTTACATGTCTGATGAAAAGTGTGGATTAGGATTCAGATTTTATTCTGAGATTCCACTGCTTTAGGACTTTCACTTTTTTTATATGACTCTCAAGTTAAAAAAAGAGCTCTGGAATTGAGACTAAAAAGTTTGCAGTTTGTTTGAGCTCCTGTGTCTTTAAGGACCCTTTTCTCACATCCACATTTGTCCTGATTGGCCGTCTTGTGGAAGTCTTCCTGTGAGCCAAACTATGCCCTGTTGGAACAGAACTGTCCTTCAGCAGTAACCTAGCTGAAAATCTTGCTGCCTACTGGGGCAGGTCGTAAAAAAATTTGTGAACAGATACAAACATTGCTCGAAGTCTGTTGCATGCATAGTTGTTTCCTTCACAGTTGAAACAACACTCTCTGCAAAACATATCAACCTCTGCAGGAACACTCGAACCAGCGCTAGCTGCGGCAGCTAATCTGAGAGGGTCGGGGGATAGCATACATAGCTGGTGATGGAGCCCAAAGAGCACGTGCTGCGGGATTTCATCCAAGTGAATCGAGTACTTGCAGGATCGGGAAATTCCACGTTTAGAGAATGATCCCAAAAAGTGTCAACACAGTCAGTTTTTCAGCTTTTCACTTCATTACTATCTACTCTATTCGGTAATTAAAAACTGAAAACAAACAATCGAAAATTAAAGGTTGTCCTACAGCATCATTTCATCTCCCAACAGAAAGGCTTCTTGACCAGTTACCACCACAAACAGAATCTTATTCTATGGGAAACACTAAATTCAACATATTCCCAACATCCTACTAGGATATTTCCAAAAAACAAATTTGGTGCTAATTAGAAGTAAAAAAACAATGACATAAAACAAATGACATAATAAGTGAAAATAGATTAACAGAACAATCAATATCCATTGTTTTTCTAGAAAGACAAACAAATTCTTAATTTAGTTAACTTCAGTAACTTTAAATTAAAATTACTCACAGTGGCACATTTGTGTGAACATGAAAATTTAAGAATTTAGTTAGTCATTTTACAAAACATTTCAGCTGCTATTGTCTGAATACAACACTGTCTCACTAACGGAGCTAAAAGTAAAAAAAGATTATTTTAAGATTGTAATGGAAGGAAGAGGACGCTCAGCTAAATCCTCATCATCTCTCAAAGGCCGACACCAGACATACAACCTCTAAAAAAAGCCCTGCTTTACGAGGTCAACCACAGCAGCCATTCGCTGAGTGCATTCTGCGTTGCCCTGCTCATGACAAAAGTGGGTTACTTTTTAAAGACCTGGCTACACCACTTAACTTTAGCCTTTAACTGCAGTCAGGCAGAACAGAGTGAGCAAGCTGGGTTGGATTTCTCAGTCCAACTCTTCACGGGGTGCAGGCTAACTGTGGAAAATGTGGTTAAGGTAAACTGACTTGTAGGCACTAGGAAATATCTCAGCTTTGGCAGGTCTTTCCTAGCTTAGCAAATCCACTTATGTAATATGCAAATCTGATAGGGCTTCTTCTGGTCACATAATACAGATATTAAGAGTTTCTGGTAGCAGAGTGATCATGGAACTACTAACTGCCAGGAAAATCTTCTAATACCTCTAAACAGACCTGCAATTTCCAAGATTTAGAAAATTAGAAAGGAAAAAGGGTAACAAAATCTTCCCATGCATCATTTTGAAAGGAAAACCGTACAGAACACTTAAAAAAAGAGGGGGGGGGGATCCCCTCTTTCCAAAAGGCATTCAAAGACATGCTCCATCTCCATCTCACATGTGCCCTGAGTGAGAGGGGAAAGAACAATTCTGTCAACAACCCAGGAGTGGAGATGAAACCGTTACTGAAACATACTGAAAAACTCACAGTATCTCTGATGTGCATTAAATAGCACAAATCAAACACAGAACGTTTAGATTCCCAGGACTCTTGTTACACACTCGAGAAAAAAAAACGTCTTGAAAAGGACATCTGTTGCACCAAATCACTGTGACCAGACACGTTAAACTAAACTGTGGAGAAGACATAATATATCCCCCATCAGCTTCTCATCATAAAAAGATAAAGGGCCATGACTAAGACGAGACATTTATCATTATACATCACACTCAACACCTGCTGGAAAAGTGATGAGTGATCTCATGAAACACGTTGAAAGGAAGCAGAGACCTGTTCTTCCAGGTGCTATTATGTATAAATGACATGCTGCAGTTAGAAAATGATGCAGCATTAAAGCCCTGCAATTATTAGACATTGTTAGTATACAGGGAGTGATTTAAGTTAAATAAAAGGGCAGGAAGCTGCGCTGCGTTTTCTTAAATAACAACAATACTGGTACAACTGTGAATGAACAGACAGGCTGTGACGGGCTGCAGCAACGAGTCGAATGACAGAAAGTTTATCTATTTTTATCATTTATTTCAGAATAAATCTAAATTCTCTCTATTTGATACTTAGCTTTATACAACAGTAAACTGTATTTGGTTTTGGAGTTTGGGAAAACTTTGAAGGGTGTTTTAAAATAAATTACATTTCAGTGATTAATCGAGAAATGAATTAACTTCACACAGATTCTCATTCATTGAAGTGAACATTTTGCATTTTACTTAGTTTTAAACAATAGCAAACTGAATAAATTTTGGTTTTGAGAAACTGTAATGAACAATTTTAAATATATTTCTAATACTTGATCAACGATTAATTGAGAAAATAATCAAATTAATCAAAATAATACTTTAACTGAAAATAATCAAGAGTCAATTAATTGGTAACTATTTTGATATTGAAATATTGGTTTTAAATATTCATTTATTCATTTTTGGTAACTTTTACTGTTTACAGCTTCTCAAATGTGGTGTTTTTTCACAATTTCTGATATTTTATAGACAAAATCTTATAATTTCATTATTAGTCCTAGATGCAAACAGAATACAAACTTTAAATCCTGAAAAACCATATGAAGCTACTGAAATGTCACTACTGCAGTGAACTGACAGGTTGTAGGAAACACTGACGTCAGACACAGATTGTTTTCCAAGCAAACCAGTCTTAAGCAAAATCAAAAAGGTGCCGATACAAAGATGCACAATTATAACAAATCCACCCACTGAGACCAGGTCTTATCTTCCTTTGCAGAAACCTGTTTGATGACATGGGGGAAACTCACCACACATTCACACGTGAGGGGAAAAAGGCTGGCAACATTCTTAGTGTGAGAACATTTCATCCATCTCACGTCACCTTTTCCCTCCGTGATACAGTCCACTGTAATTGCATAACAGTGGAGTCCACCGCGACTATTTTTGCCTCCACATAGTGAGAAACCATGCCACAATGGTAATATTTAGTGGCATTCCTGTTACCCCTGCACAGTACATCATTCCCTCTTTCCACTTCACACTGTGTGATACAATGAGCCTAACAGAGAGTCATCCAGGCGAGTAAAGTCTTCCACAGCACCGCTGCTGCTAAGTGAGAAGTCAAAACAGAGAGCAAAGCACAGCGCAGCTCAGGCTTCTGCAAGCTTGCACTGCTGCTGGCTGGGACCCGAACTTTTGTGAGTGGCTGCACGGTTCTCCTAGCTTCTTGGCTCCTTTGCTCCCACTGATGTAATGGAGGAGAGCAGAGGAGAGAGGGTGGATGGTACCAGGACCACCACACTGCAGCTTTAACTGCCAGAAACATTGATTTTATTTTTATTTTTTTTGCTTCTCCGCTTTGTTTTCCTCTCCACAAATCCCCAGGATCTATGGAGGGGAAAGAAACTAAAAGACTCTTTAGTTTCTAAGAATGATTTCACAACTTCATCTGGGAGAGTATTACATCATTACCACCCAGCCATATTTTCCCTTTTCTATCGTCTACCTTGCCAATAAATTTGTTGGACTGAGGCCCTTCAGCTACTTTTAACAATCAGGACAGAAAACATGCTGTAATCTTAGATGAAAGCGCTGCACAGTCACCTACTACTGTGAATGACATGATTAGTTCTTTGTGGCGTAAGGTAATCACCATCGATTATTATCTCTCGCTGAGAAACACAGTGGTTTCTGCATGGACAAATGTGGCGGTGCAGGTGCACATGACGAAAACAGGTGTGTCTACAGGACACAAATATAGCCATGCATCGATTAAATCACCCCTGAGAACCCGGGCTGACAGGTTATTTTTAACAATGCAGAGAGACTAGCGCTGTCAAACGTGTGGAATGTGACAAATGTCGTATTACCATTTGAAATTATGGACGTTAAAGACGAGCTACAAGTTTCAGGCTGAGTAAACGTATACTTTGATGAACACATTATGCTACAGGGTCATTTCTATAAGGATGTTCTTGTCTTAGGCTCTAGACATGAATTTGTACAATAAGGTGCTTTACCAGTAATAATAATAATGAGGTTTGTAAGGGTAAATATTAGGCTACATCTCTGCCTTAACAACATGAATGACTGTGGCTTCTGTAGCATCTGCCTGGGAGCTGAGTCATCAGGAATTTGGCACTCCCAGTCTTGGTTTTGATTGTTAGTTTCATAATGAATTTCCTGTGATCGCAGCACTTATCAAGCAGACAGTTACACATCAGAGCCAAAAGCAAGAGTCTTAAGTCTGAAACTGAGACTGATTAGTGAGAACCTGTGGGCCTCTGCACATATTTAGGATTCTTCTAAATCTGAGCCAAGACCATTAGGGCCCAATGTTTAAATACCACGTTTGCTTTCCTGTGCATATGCAGTCTGACTTGTTTTTACTACACAGGAATCCTGTGGTGTATTTGTTCAACTTCAGTCGAGATGCCTTTTGAAACGTGATCTGGTGTGAATGTAAACATCTCTCTTCTGATTCAGTCTCCTCAGAGGACTGACGGGGCTCAAACGTCAGGCAAAAGCAGGGGCAGGCGCCAGCTATTGGCGTCTTGAGGCTTTTGCACCAAACCCCTCCACTCCCCAAGCCGCTAACGGTGGAGGCTTGAAAGATACCCATCTGCTTGAGGTTAGTCAGAGTTACAGAGTTAATCGCATCAACCCGTGTCCATCCAGGTTTAAAGGAGAGCTGGCACGTTGAAGAATTAATCTCAAGTTTCCCTGCTCTATCAGACAGCTGGGCAGGAATGCTTCGGCCACCCTGCCTCCACCTCAGTGTCTAGGGAGCTTCACATGTGTGGATATTTAATGAGACTTTGTGCAAACTTGCTGAGTGATCGCACCTGGGCACACTGCAGAGAGATGATAATAACCACAGACATCCCTACAAACAAATGGAAACGACGTGGCCTCAGTCGTGGATCAGAGGTGGAATATGACAGGTGAGGCCTTTCCTTGCAGACTGCTCTACAACTACAAGACCTTCAGAGGAAAGCGACGTGTTGTACCAGAATGGCACTGTGGACCATAGGCATGGGGATGATGGTGTTTCACCACATTTGTCTCTCTTAGCAGCAGAAACACCAGACATGCTGTGAGAAGTAATGAATGTGGCATGTTGAGGTTTTACCAGAGACTGGCAACTCACAAGTGTTCCCTAATTAACACTATGCTTTACTCAGACTTGTGAACAAAGACTTGTAAACACAAAGATAAATGCAGTGGGATAAGGTGGTAAGCCAATGAACTTTTCTGTAGGAGCCATGTTTTGGTTTTTATGACGCACTGTAATCCTTAAACACACGACAGCATGTGTCTGTCAAATACAGGCAAGTGACACCCAAACAAAGCACAAAACAAGCTGTATTGGTGACAGAATCAGTCCTATGTTGTTGATCTAGTAGCTTTTGGTTATCGGGATTTCAAAACCAGTTAGACTGATCACTCTGATTGGCTATTCAATTTAGCAAATCATTGCACAAGAAGATAAACTGACCCCGACAGTGCCCTTTACAACTTATCGTATATTCTAGATCATAAGTATCTATAAACCATCTGCGACAAGTGAAAGTGGTGCGGAAATAGAAACGCTGCCAAGGGCTGCTTCGTTTATAGTTTGTAAACCTGCAGTCCTAGTCTTATGCTTTCCCTGTTTAAATGATGAATACAGACTACCACCACCTGATGGTATAGACAGTTACAGTTAAGGTCAGAATTATTAGCCCCCCAAATGAAATCAGACAAAACCCTTAATATTTCCATGGAAATGACCATAACAAAAACTGTTCATACTTGTATTGCTTCCAAAAGAACAAAGAAAAAATGATGAGTTTTGGAAGTATGTTCTTTGGTCTGATGAGACTAAACTTGAGCTCTTTGGGAACAGGGATGTTGCTTTTGTTTGGTGAAGGAAGGGAGAGGCCTTCAACCCTGAAAACACAGTTCCCACTGTTAAACTTGGTGGTGGGAGCATCATGTTATGGGGCTGTTTTGCTGCTTCAGGCACTGGGAACCTTGTTCGTGTTCATGGGGTCATGAAAAAAGAGCAGTATGTTGGCATGTTGAAGAATAAGTTAAAGAAACCTGCTGCAAGTCTCGCTTTAGGCCACCGCTGGGTCTTTCAGCGAGATAACGGCCCAAAGCATACCTCCAAGTTGATCGCAAACTTTTCGAGGGACATCAAAATCAAGGTCCTGGAGTGGCCCTCACAGAGCCCAGATCTCAATCCCATTGAGAATCTGTGGCGGGTGCTTAAGGTCAATATCCACGCTTGCGCAATCTGGATGAGCTGGAATGATTTGCCATGGAAGAGTGGGCTTGTTTACCTCAAGAGACATGAGCCAACCTAGTGAAGAACTACAAGGAGAGGCTGTTGTCAGTTGTAAGACAGAGAGGCCACGCTATTGACCAATAAATGTGAGGAGGGCTAATAATTTTGGCCTTGTCATTTTTCAGCTTTCTTTTTACAGTTCGGCCCATCAATAAAATATCTTAATCGAACTTGGAAGCAATACAAGTATACAGTTTTTGTTATGGTCATTTCCATGGAAATATTAAGGGTTTTGTGTGATTTCATCAGGGGGGCTAATAATTCTGACCTTAACTGTATTTGCAAGCAGCACTTTTCAGCCCAGACAAACATGATGTGAAGCGATCTAGTTTGTTGACGTCGGCTTGGTGTGTCACAGCCATAAGGCACTTAAAAACCCATTTAAACAGTTCAGTGCAGATTTCCTCTAAGTTTAACATTAATGCTATTGTTGTTGATGTAATGTCAGGTTTGTTGGCTTGTGCTCAAATACAACTGTAACATAATGTAGGTATTCAAGGTAGAATGTTTTTCCTTTACTGCCAATGCACACTTCTGCGTCATGATTATTCGCTTCTGTGAAAACTTGTAATGTGCATGAAAGCAGTTATGAGATGAAGAGCAGTCTACCAAGCAAAGCCTTTCTCCAGTTTCCTTATTTGACTGATGCTGCAGAAATAAGCTTGAGTGTGTACAGTCTAAAACTATGCCAATATCTCCTGTCGCCCTTTGTCAATGCTATGTAAGTTGTATGTATATATACTGCATTCTTAACATCCACATGAATGATAAAATAAGTCCAATAAAAAGTCAACACAATTACTGGCTCTACTCGTCTTCAGGGCAGACAGCCTGCAGGAAACTAAGGGCATCGAAAGTCAAACAGGGTTCGGCACCGACATTTGATATGCATGCAGGCGCCTCAGATAAAAAATACCCCTGAGTGGAGTTTTTAAACTTCAAAGGGAGCACAAGTTTGGGAAATAGGCGAGAAATAGAGGCAGCGGGAGGAACAGTGTGGAGAGCAGCCAGGCAGGAATGATAGGAGAAGAGCCTGCGGACAAGAATCTGTTTAGCTCTGACTGGAGCTCCCCTCCCTCACACACACCGCTAATGCAATTCTGACCCATTAACCACCACAGCCAGGTTAACAGAGCAGGCCTTTGAAGAAGGTCTTTCCCAAACCACGCAGGAGAATCAGCACTCTTCAAGCCTAGAGACGCTCACTCTCTGCACTCTTTCCCCTCAGGTAGGCTGCAACAAACCAGTGTAAGCTTGTTAACCGTTATAAAAATAAAACACATGGTTCATCCTGTTTGAATAAATCGCACTAATCTTCATCGTTTTTTATCATGTAATCAACCACAGCTTCCACCATACTGACTACACAAACCACAGAAATGGAAATGACAGAGGGCACATTCAGGTGTGATAACAGGGACCATCTTTACTCTCCAACAAGAGCACACATTGACAAACCATAAGAGAAGTACGTGTGTGTCTGAGTATTAAATGAGCATGAGCTGCAACGTCAGTGCAGATGGTTTGAGAATAGTGCTGCAGATGTTTTGGTGACTGCAGCGAAACGTAAGCATCAGCTCCCAGCTGGATTCCCTCTGAGTGGATAAATGCAATATGTTCTTGCGATGACACAAACTAAGATGAGAGGAGATTATATAGAGTATAATGTACAATCACATCCTGCAAAGATCCGTGGTTTCCAGACACAGCCCTGCTGAGCTCCAGTACAGCTTCTTCAACACCTGTAACAGTCTGAATGTGTTTATATGAACTGATTTAATCTTACTCAACACCATTTATAAAACTGTATAGATTATTGCACTATAACTTCATCCATTTGTCTTTGAGGTGAACTGTCTGTGTTTTTAGCTAATTTGGTTTGGCATTAGTATTCTTACTAGCTACTACTGGCAAAAGAGACTTTTCAACCATTAATCCATTACTTTTAGCCATATTTCGACCATTTATCCATTCCTTTTAACTATTTAAATCAATTATTCATTACTTTTAGCTGATCATTTCAAATATTAATCAATTTCTGTTAACTGCTTTATCAATTTAGCCATTATATATAACAATCAGACATTTTTCCATTATTATTTCTAACATCAAGTTATTCCAGTTATTACTTTTAACCATATTTCACCTATTAATTCCATCCATAAATACATTCAACTATTTCATCTATTACTCTCAAACATTTAGACATTACTGTTAACGCATTATTATTTAACAATTTCTACCACTTTTCATTATTTTATATAACAATAACCATTTATCCATAACTTTTAGCTACCTGTTTAGACTTCTCCGACTACTTTCTAGTAGTTTGCTGTTGCAGCTGACTCACTATGTGGACATACTGTAATTTAAAAATCTAATTAATATTCTTTAATGCATTTCAAATTAGTTGCACTATAATCTTTTCCCCTGGGATACAAGCAGGGAATTACTGATGTAGGACAGTCAAATGAAAACAGAACATTTTTAGGTAATTTTTTTTCTGTTCCTTCGGGCTCCAAGTGAAACAGGGTGTGTGGATACAGGAAAATATTATCTGTTGTTAATGCCACAAAGCAGCAATTCTGAAGTGGTGATGTTCTGCTCAGCAGGAAGAGCAATTCTCCCCAAAGCACACATGCCGCCCACTAATCAAACCCATGGCAAGCTGTTATAATATAGTGACAGGATAGAGCTGTGAACCACCCAGCAATATAAGCAACACACAAGACGCCTCATGTCCTGCTGAGTAATATGACTGCAATTCCTCACTTTATTATTACAGGGGAACCTCAAAAGGGGGATTCTAGACTAGTCTGCTCCCCACCTGTCAGGGGTGACGTTTGGACAAGTGTTGGGGTCTAGGGAGCACTTCCTCTCTAAGAGGCTGCCCACTCTCTCTCTCCCCACGCTACATCTGGTGTCCTCCGGGCCGTTGCTGGCGGCGGTTGAGGGACGAGCGACCACAGCAGGCTTTGTCCTCGCTGAGGAGCAGCTGAACCAACAGGAAAACCAACCCCAGCCAGTCAATTAATTGATGGAACAATTTAAAATTATGGGAGACTCGCAGCAGGGGAAAGGAAAATGTTTACAAACGATGTGCAATAATTGCCCCTTACGTTTTTGATTTCCCCACCCTTGTGTTTTTACCGCTATAATTTTGTTTTCTTTCACATCTTGTTAAGCAAAATGTGGAAATGTTTGCCCAAAGAGCATGTCCACAATGGGCCAGCAGAGTCAACAGTTCACCACATGCAGCTAATCACTGTGCATTTCCAATGTATCCTGTTTGAACACCCAGATGGACCCAAATCACTTCCATACAGCCACTCTGTAAAAATGGCTCTGACTGAGACCACATGAATGCACCAAGCACCAGCTCAGACCACATTAAAACTCTCTTGATCATGAGGTCCTGTGCCTCCACAGCTTCATCTGTGTGCAGCTGTGGGGGGTTTGTTCTTCAGTTCTTCAACATCCAAAGGCCCCCATCTGTAGACTACAGTCAGACCAAGCTGCTCTGAAAAAGCGAGGAGTTGTACTAAAAAAGGAGTGACCTAAGCCTTTCACTGAAAGCCGCACAGTGGGCCAGTGTGAAGCCCCGGGGGCCTTTGTTGCATCTTTAAAATAAGTCTGTTTTATTCTGAAGCAGCATCTGCGCCCATTCAACCGTCAGTCGTCTTACAGGAGGAAAAGAGCAGGGAAATTTAATCAAAAATAATAGTGCTGGACTCTGCATTTGTAGAATCGGCTGCAGCATGATTCAAATCATTTGCAATTAAATGGAAAGAAAGACACAAAACTATCCACAGAGCGAGCGCAGAGGAAGCGCCGTTAGTAAGGGTGGGAGTGAAATATGCTTTAGACTCTGTCTGAGGGGGAAGAGGCTTATTGTCGGAAAGAACAGGAGTGACTCAGAGAGGAAGAGGTGGGAATGCGAGTGGAGAATTGTAGGGAATCCCACTGAGATAGCTCTCCTTGCTAGTCTGCACCGCGCCAAAGAATTCAGATGAGCAAACCATATGGCTTAACGAGTCACATGTAAACTCCAAGCTGAGAAGGAAAACGGCAATAAACGTCAAGAATCTGAATCGGAGCAGACAGTCAAACAAAAAGCAGTTCATTTATTATTCTGTTACACATCATTCTGGGCAGAAAATGTATTCACTGGGCAAAGAAAGAGCATCCTTGAGTATGTTATGTGATAGTTTGTGACAAATTGAAAGGACGCATCCTCTTTTCCGCAAAGCCTCAAATATATTAGAGGGAACCCTGCGACTTGGGTTTTAGGCTGTGTGTCATCAAATTTATACTCGCATGGAAAGTGGTGCAAATTATGCCACAAAGTTATGTGTGCATGACGGGATTTAAAAATGATCACACAGAGCAATGAGCCATGCCTTCATAATGAAATCTAATGAAATGAAAACTCCACAGATCATGTGCGTTATGCCATTGGCGGTGTTTGTACGTCACATAATTTAGCAGCGATCAGCTGTGGAGAAAGATGGAAACCTGTCCCGTGTAGTCAAGGGGCAATTCTCACCCCAAGTGTTAGTTTTAGCAGCTTGCTTGCCATATTTTTCCACTTTAATAGCTGGCAAACATCTGCAACATCTGTTTCAAATGGACAGGGGGGGGTTGTCAGCGAGGAGACGCCTATAGCACAAACAGCTACAGGCCTGTTTAAGTGTAGCAACTCATCTTTCACAACCTGCCTGGAAACAAATTCATCCGCAGCCATGTGTCAAAATTCAGCTCGACTACTGATGACAACATGCAGCTACAATGTCGCAACAGCGTGTCTCTAGGCTCATTACTCCCCGAAAGGCAATCTAATCAACCCAGTATACACAGCTGTGCAGCGCTAAGCAAAGAAACACGCAACGACAGTGTGTCGTGAAGCTTTTTTAAGAAAAGTGAGCACTTCACCAGGGCTTCACCAGCAGACGTCTGCCTTCCTACAGAGGCAGAGATCTGCTTTGCAATGCTCTCCAAGAATAGGAAATGCAACACAGTGAGCTCAGCTAAAGGAGGTTTAATGACCCAGGGGGAAAAAAATCCACTGAAAGACAAGACAGAGAAAAGATTAAGCCGTTAGACGAGCTAAACAAATGTTACAGGCTGATGTTATTCTTCTCTAAGAGGTATGATATTTAGTCTGGGGGGGGTGCACCGTGTCACTCAGCATCAAAAGGAAGAGGTGGCCCGCGAGGTCACAGTGGATTCACATTCTTAGCATTCCACCAGGAGACCTCTGCAGTCCGTCTCAAACTGCAGTGACAAACTCATTCACAGACTTCTCGAGTCACCAATGTGAAAAGCTGATCTGATAGATAAAAGGAAGGTCAGCAGCAGGTCGGAGGTTTCATGCACAGCCCGAAAACTGCAATGTGCTGCTGTGCAAGAAAAAGCCCAATGACGTGTCCACAACATACACGTTTGAACAATCATCATGAGTTTGACTTGATTTCAGACTTTACACACCCTGCTGTAGATTATGATCCATTTCGTGCTGTGCTGATTATGTACAATATCTGCATAAAATGCTGAAAACCTCACGCTGTCTGTGGCCACTTTGCATCTCCAGCTCATTAGATCCATCTCATTAACCGTCCTCCTTGTTGTGTCCGCTTGTTCAGAAACCAGCACCAGCTTAAATATTTAATTTGGCCCTTCCTGACAGAATATACGGGCCCCTGGAATCTGACTCAGGTCAGCTCCTGGACCTACATCAAAAAAGAGCAGCTGTCAGCCCCTTCTCGCAGTCAAAACAGTGTGCTCTCATGTGAACCGTTTTGCTGTTTGTGTTGAGAAGACACAAAGCACACAGCTGGGGGAGAAGGGAGGAAGGGGAGATGTGCAGAAAGACCTGCACCGCTGCACGCTGCTCCAGAACAGCGAGCTGCTCCGTCAGACAAGTGTGGATCATAAAGATAAAATATAAAATATGGAGAGGTTTAGCCATGCATCGTCGGTTAAAGCTGCAGGAATGTAACTTAACGGCGACCTGCTTTAAGGACAGTAACTAACAAAGGAGGCAGCTGTCTGTCGGGACCAGTTAGTGGACACTGCTCACTGTTCAGCTGCAGACTCTTGTGACCCGTGTCATCTCCGCCGAGGCTCGCTGGGGCATAAAGGCTTGATTATAGCTAGCTGGCAGGCTAGGCTAACTAGCTAGCCAACTTTATGCGAGTCAGTCAACAGAGCAGTGTCATTGTTAGAAATGCAAACACTTTATCTTATGAGTCAGCTTAAACAGACGCACAGTAACTTCAAATATCACCTCGCGTTTTGTTTTTCATCGTGAGACTAACAACTCAACAGCAAAGCACCACAACATACGGCTAAGCTACACCGGGGTCCGTGTTACCGCCGGCGACGACCACAAGGTTGAGTCTATTTCCTGGAGCAGTAATGTCCAACGTCTCCGCGTCTGTCAGGCTAGTTTCACAATATTAACCAACACTAAAAAGCAACTGATATTTAAATGAGTTTTAGCTGTTCACAAAAGCCAGCAGATTAGCGAGGAGAGCCGGCGTTAAGCCAACTCCACAGCCCGTGGGAGCAGCTCCCCTTCAGTAAATACACCGAGCCCTCCTAGCTAGTGTGTGCAGGAAAAGACTTGGGGATTTAAAAAAGCTAGCTACCTGTTAATCGCAGCTTCACGGGGCCATTCCGCCGAACTCCCTGGTTAGACATGTCCTCCTGGTTCCAGGCTTCACTGCGCGTTATAAAAATGTGTTAAATGTAAAAAAAAAAAAATAACAAGGTTTATCAACCTCTCCGCCAGTTTCAGACAATAATGGAGTCAAGGCATTGTGGCCCGGATGTGGACTGAACTGGGAGCATAGCGACCGCTGATAAAGGCGAATTATTATTTAAAAGAAGAAGAAAGAAGAAAATAGTAGCACTGCTGCAAGGTGCAATGACTGAAACACAAAAGACTCCCCCTCAGGTGAAAGGAGCTACAGCGGAGTGGCAGTGCGGCGTCTGTCTTCACATCTTCGGAAGGAGCCTGCACCTCAGCCCGGGTCCTGCTCTCCGCTCGTCGGGAGTCGAACTGTCGAGTCCTCCGCTGGAGATCCCGCTTCAGGAGGCAGCTGGCGGGGGCTGACCGGTGACGACAGCACGCTGGGGGGTGGGGGGAGTGAAACAGCCCCCTGTCTCTCCCCCTCCACTACCTTACTGTAATTCACACACACTGTGTCACTGTGACTCTGCAGCAGCAGGTGGATTCACAGGATTCACATTACAGACATCTGCGTTTCTCACTAGTCACAGCTGCAATTAAGCATATCTGTAATTACACTTTGTCCAGTCAGGGTCACTGACTGCAATAGGAAAATTAATTTAAGATGTCAACAGTTCAAATCTGACTATGCATAATGTGATTTGCAGATATCTTTATCACAACATGACTACTCAAAATTCAAATTACAGATTTCTTTAATGGACTTTTCACTGGTCATAATTTCTATTAAAATGATCTATAATTGGGCACATTTAAATATATACCTTAATTATCTTTTTGGATGTCTCAAACCAATTAACTTTGACTGGTCAAAATTAAATTGTAAATATCTTTGATCAGAGTTTTGACTAGTCATAATGTAATTAAAGATGTCTGCAGTTCACATTACCGATAGGCAAAATGTAGTAGATATGCTTATTGTGTGTAATATGTACTAAAACTCCAACTATGACGTCACTGAAGTCCCTGGTGTCATTTTAGACATTTGAAATGGAACTGTGACTAGTTAAAATGTCATTCTACATATCTGAAACAGATCTCCTTACTTATTACAAGTGTGGCTTGTCACACTGTAATTTTGACTGCTCATAGTACACGTCTAGATTTCTGAAACGCAATTGAGAATATTCAGCTGAAAACTCTTTAATGTTAAATCAACTTGCCATAGTCAAAGTGTTCCCGAGCTGGTGATGGGCAGTCCAGATAATCGTTTTTTAAGGATGGTAAACACAGCTCATGTATTTATCGCTCAGCTCTGCAGAGCTGTAGGCCCCCGTCCACCACTACAATTATTTCATTTGAAGTGTAAGTTCACATCTGTCCTAAAACTGTCAGGTACTCTTATGAACACTGAGTGTGGTCATAGGAGCCATTTCACCTAATGAGTCGCATTTACATCTCCAGGACATTAAAAATATATATAATTCACTGTAAAATACATCATTACTCCTTAATTCA
>JAUBNQ010000027.1:19838716-19854272 GCA_032353495.1 Ctenopoma kingsleyae
AACAATAGTAAACACATCTCATCACATCTCGCTTATAGAATCACATCCATATAAGAATAATAAAAACGAAAACAAAACAAACACTGGCAGCATCCATTCTCTGTGTCAATACTTCTTCCCAGGGAGTATTTTTGCCTCTCACACGACTTTTCCATCCATTTTGGAAAGTGTAAGCACAAACCAGCGGAAATGGATGACACTCGTGCTCCCTACCTCCTTGAGTAGTGGGCATGTTCAGCGTGACAATCTTGCTGTTAGCGGGCAGCGGCAGTTTGGCGGCGAGGACCTGGCCAGCCACAGTCACTGGGCTGCCAGAGATCTGGAAGGTTTGCTCAGAGGTGGTGATGCTGGTAGCCACAGAGGCCACCGAGCCGGTGGAGGCTGCAAGACACACCATGCCACCTGCAGTCACGCTTTACCACAAGGGCCACTACAACAGCCAGTCTGCAGCTGTGGTGTCCACTGAGAGAGCCGAGTCAACCAAGGGGCTGATAGTTTAAATTCTTAGCTATATCAAATTGTTTTTAACTCGGATGACATACAGGTTTACAAGCATCTCTTTAGAGTGTAAGAAAAAATTAAAATCTACTTTTAAGGGACTGCAAGTGGACACCACGAGTCGCAAAGTAATTTTTGGTAAACCAATCACATTTAGTGAGGTGGAAAATTGACGCACACACACAAAAAAAGAAAATACTTTTTACAGACTGAAGTGGTGATCAAATGACGATTAAAAAAAAATAAAATAAAAATGAAAAAATAAAAAGGGGAAACCAAGAGACTACTCTGTTTGCAGGTCTTAAACTGAATACGACGGATGCAAAGGCACAGAGACTGGTCTATGGAGGATTTCAGATGCACGTATGATAAGTCCTGCTCCTCATCTTCCACCTGCTTACCTGAGCCGTTGTTGTTCTGACCCTGCTTGACCCAGGAAGCAAACGACTGCTGGAAGTTCTTGTCTTGCTGGAAGGAAACCGGAGAGCCCAGTTTTGAGGCGAGGACTATCTTGGTTCCGGATGTGACCTGACCCACCCTATGGCCTGCAGACACTGGCATGCTGGGAGTGCTGGGAATACTGACTGAGGCGGTGGTGATGGTTGTTGTGGAAGTGGCGGCAGTAGTACCTGGTCTCTGAAGCTCCATACGTTTCTAAACCCAAAATGTTGGAAAACAAGTGTTATGTACATAGAGATTAGAGACCTCCCAGTGTGCTGCTGCTCCGCTGAAATTAAACTCAAAACTAGGTCCAGGAAAAACAGCAACACGGCGCTCGCACCTGCTGTGCAGCCAGTCTGGCCTGTTTCAGCTGATTCTCCAAATGCGCCTTCACGTCCTCTGCTGTCTTCAGAGTAGCGCCCGTCTTGGAGGGATCCAAACCTTGTGCCTTCTCCCTCTCCACCCTATAACATCAAAGGTAAAGATGAATCAGCGCTTCTTAAGAATTTTGTAATAATTAAAATAATAACATGAGGGATCGCAGATCAGAGGAGGCCTGCTACGTGTTCCTCACCTTTCTGCAAAGCCCCTGATCTCCCACAGCTCCAGCTCCTCTTCAGGCACCCAGGTCTCCACAGCGACAGGCCCAGTCAGCTTGGCTGGCTCCTGCTTCTTGGGCCTGAGGGCACTCGAGCGCAGGCCTTTCCTCTGTGGAGTCGGGGTTTCTGTTCATAGAAACAAAGAACTGTCCTCAAAAAACTAGAAATCAAATCAGGAAAGCACTTCATTTGAGACTCCTCCCACCCATGGATGTATGTTATCTTATGCTCGAAGCAGACTACTCAACCCACTATCGACCTTTCAAAGTACCGTAAGTCTTGTTGCGAGAGCAGCAGGAGAACAGTGTGAATGAAATTTAAAGTTAATCATATTGTCCTTTGCCTTTGAAAGCATCTTTTCACATTAAATCCTTCAAAATGTTTATCTCTTACCTTTGGGAGTGTCTCTGTTTCCCAGAGGACAGATGATTTTCCTGATGCAGTATTCCGAGCGGATCCCGTACGGCCCCACATCTCTTCGTCTGATGATCTCCGTTGTGGTGATATCAGTATCTGTGGTTTCTTTGGATTAAAACCAAATATATTAATATGATTTAACAAAACACTTCAGAGTCATGTTACCACAAGCAGGCGAAGCTGAACGTTTTGAACAGCAATGCAAACTAATGTAAGGAGGCAACGTGAAGCATTTTCCCACCTTTCCGAGTTGTCCCTACAGCAGCGGAGGGCTTTACAGCCATGTCGTCCCATCTCAGGCAGGCCCACAGCAGCCTCAGCATCAGGCTGACCCCTGCGAGCGACCTCACAGTCTGAAGCCGGTACCTGAACAGACAGAAAACGTGATTCCAACAGCAATAACGTTACTTAATTTACCACGTGTACATGCTAATAGGACAAAATTGTGCTTCTGAATCAGTTCCCACTTTATTAGGTACACCTAGCAAAAACTAAGGTAGTCAAACAACAGTTGTGCAGTAACTCCTCCTATGAGAAGGTGAGAATTTTCAGTTTCTGTTTAAACTGTTTCAGAGAGGACTTTATCTGAGTGTGTGATGATTTTGGAGGCTGTAATCTGTGCAGTTCCTGTTAAATGTCTACCCACACCAATATAAATCGAGTCAAAACAGTATAACAAATTCATATGTAGAGTACAATTCAGTCTAAATGCGTTACCAACCTCCATGTGATCCCAAACGTGGGCCGAGGTGAAGGGTAGGGCCATATATCTTGGGCTGGCTTGGCATTGTAGTTGAAGATGGGCACCTCTCTGATGCCCGCTCTCCTTGCCAGCCTCTTCAGGTCATCATTCGGCAGGACAAAGATGCTCTTCTTGCTGCTCTTGGTAACAAATTTGCGGTAGGATGGCAGGGCCGTGCCTGAGCGTGCCTTCTTGGATTTGGAGAACCTGAGGAGACTTACTCGCCCTCTAGTGGAATAGTCTTTACTTATCGTCATGGAGTTTGTTGGATTTGAACCAGAGGTGACTGGAGGTTTCGACTCCTGGGAGATGACTGCCCGAGGAGAAATGGAGCCGGGCTGGGTGGTAGTAGGGGTGGAGGTGGCAACAGAACAGCTCATGCTGCTTGCTGCTTGAGATGTCACAGTAGGTTTACTAAAGCTGCCAGACATGGGGACATTTTGAGAGTCTGTGGAGGTGCTGTTACAGGTGATGGATGTCTTCAAACCTTCACTACTACTGCAGCTGTCAATGTTATTACTATTCGTGGAAGAGGGGTTTGAAGATGGGGGTTTCGCAGGCACTGTTCCCTCACTGTTCACAGCCATGTCCTCATTCTTCTTGCTGGAGTCTCCCTCCTCTACCACATGGTTCTCTAATTTGGAGACTTTCAGGGGAGGTGGACGACACATATCCGTCATGTCATTTTGTGAGACGTTTCCATTCATCAGAGACTTGACAGGCTCCTTCTGAGCCTCACACTGGACTCGGCTGGTCTGGTCTGGATTGATGTTTGACGCAGGAGTTTGCCCATTCACCTGCACTGGACTGGTCTTGCTTTGATCTACTTTCACGGCCTCTGTGTTGCTCTGTCCGCCGCCTTGCTCCATCTCCTCATACCCACGTTTCTTAGCATTCTCTCCCACCCGAGCAACCTCTGGCTTCTGTGTTTTATCTTTGGTTTCTATTGCCTCTGATATGCAGTTGTTTTTACTGCTGAGCTCAGAGCCCGCCATGGGTCCTCCATTCACCTCTTTATAGGCTATGGCCTCCCCACTGTTCCCCTCCACAGCGTTTACATCTGTCTCTTTGCTGTGATTGGTTGTTGTGGACTCTGATTCGACATCTGGTTTTGCCTCCTGCTCGAAGTTCAGCTTTTTAACCACATGGTCTTTCACTTGTAGGTTCTCCTCATTCTCTTCTACTTTAATACACGGGGTCACAGAAGGCTGCTGTTTCCCTGTTGTGGATCCTTCAGTCTTAACTGCTGAATGAGACTTTGTGGCAGCCATTTTGGACACTAGGCCCGCCTGTCTCATCCGCTCCAGTCTCTGCTTCTCTTCTAAGGTGAACTGTTTTACCCGGCGCTCCAGGAGCCCATCAAGCTTGGAGGGCTTTACCTTCTTCTTATAAGCTGTCCGCAGCTGGAAACCCTCACTGACATTCACAACATCATAGTACGGCTTAGGTGACGCAGTCTCTTCACTTTTGAGTTCTTCAACTTTGTGGACTGGTTCTTCTTCTACAGGCTGCACAGTAGACGAGGACGACTCTTTGTTTTCAGCTTTATCTGTAACAAAGAGGATCGTGTGAATACGTATTTATTCACAAAGAGCATAAAAGAAAATCAAATACATATTTGTCATGATGCTACTTCTAGCATTTACCTTTCTCCTCACTTGAAGAAGCTGTTTCTGGGCAGGGTTCAACCTCCATTTTTTCATCTTCTCTTTTCCCGTCCTCTTGCTTTGAGGGTTTTTCGTCTTCTTTTGGTTTCGGCCCCTCCTCTGATGAAGTGCTCTGAGTTGTTGCTTGCTTCTTCTCCTCATCCTCTGTATTTTGCTTGTCTGTTTCCATCAACCTTTTCTGTGTTTTGTTGCAAGCTGCTGCATTCTCTCTCATTTTAGCCACTATGACAGAAGAAAAGAAATGTGTTTACGAGCCAAACACAACAGAATAATATATTAAGGATAATCATAGCAGCTCAGTTCTTACCCTCAAGTTCTTTGCGGTAGTTCACGTTTGTGTTCCCTGGTAGTTTTGGGACAAAACGTGGCACACGAGTCTTACTAACCCAGCTCCAGCCACCATAACCAGTCACTCTGTACTCCTCCCCCTTCTGCTTCCACACCTTGAGAGAAAAGAAACGATGAAGAATCACAGTCACATTAGAAGACATTCATGCACTGAGAATCAGCTGCAGTTTCAACGCTCTAGATCTGTGTTGATCAACCCGAGGCACTTGTACCACAGACGCTCGGCATCCAATGATCCATTGATCTCAACTGATGCATCAATCAAACAGTCAACAATCCTTTGTCATCAACAGAAAATGTCAAAGACCAATTTACACATACATCTTTAGTTTGACACTCTTATCTAAACCAGCCTCGCATCTGGTTGCACGCGTCTTGCATCTGGTTCTCGCTGGGAATCAGAATTCTAGGTTCTGAACCAACTGTCGATTGAAAAGCCCGTTATGTTTGTTAGATTACAAGCGTATAGCACAGCTGCTTTACCTGGTGTTTAATGGGGATGGTGTATTTCACCCAAGTGGCCTGCTGCAGCGTCTCCTCATCCTCCTGTTTTTTCTCTCGCTTTTTCACCTTCTCTTTCTCCTCCCGCTCCATGGAGGTCATGCGATGTAGCCTGAAGCAAAAGGAAAATCACAGGAGATTACCAGCAAATTAAAGATTATGGCGTGTACAGCTTATCTGATCAAAAATTGTGTACGCCTGCAGCACTGAAGCAATCACTGGTGCAACTGAGTCCTGTCTAGGACGTGCTGCGTATGATGCCAACAGCCACAGAGACAGTTTTATTCTTGCTATACCTTGTGTGTCCAAGAGAATCTTTCCACACTGGCAGCATGACCACTGGTTTGATGGCACACTCCAGTATGGCCAAAGCCAAAGCAAATTCCCTGGCTTTGCTGCACATCTGCACTGCTTTGTTCCAGTTAGTCCTAAAAAAACAGAGATGCAAAACAATAAATAACAAGTAAATCTGCAAAACATAATCAAATTAAACAAATCTTCACATTTCAAGAGGAACCAAAATGACCCTGTCCTCCCACCCCTCAACCTGACAACATCTCTGTGCACGCTGCTGTGATAAACAGCACAGGGTTGTGACCAACAGCAGCTGATGTCAGACTAATTGATCTGAGATCAAAACCATATTTCAGTTTAACCGCACGGCCTGATGGATTCATTCAGGCTTCAAGATGTAACCACACAGCTCCAGGAAAAGCCTGGAAAGTCTGAAAGAATAAATCGGTGCCAGGACTATGTCATCTAGAAGAGTTATGGGACAAGTCGATCAGATAACGTCATCTGAACTATATAACTCCTCCAGATGATAGCATGTGGAGGAGTTTTTCAGCTAAACATGAACGTTTTAACAAAAGGGAAGGCAGCTTATTCATGCACAAGAACAGACGCATAAAAAAATGTGGATCACGTGAACCTGACCCAAGTTGTACCTGTGTGACGCCCAGTTAGGATGCATAAAAGGTCCGGGCACATTGGTTTCCAGCTGTATGATGGTGAGACGCAGGGTGGAGACAGTCAGGCTCCGCGACCCGTAGATGGAGCCGTTCCATTTGAATTCAGACGCTGTAGTCAGGCTGAACTTATGGGACAGGTGGCGCCTCTTGTCGTGGTCCTCTCTGTGCTGATGTTTGTTGAGGGCCAAGACGTTGGTACTGTACTGGTTGTGGTAGACCCTGTATTTACCCTCCTGACCCAGCTTGAACAAGCTGTTCAGATTCACTTTCAGGTCCCTTTTCAAGAAGCTGAGGCGCAAAGACTCGCCATCGGAGCAAGTAGGAGATGACTGGAACGTGAGAGGGGACATTTCATTCAACTGAACTACTAGACATAAAAATAAAAGCTGAAATTTAAGGCTGTGCTCGTCTTGTTGCTTTGATAGCTAGAAATGTACCCATTCAAATTAAATACCTTGTTCAAAACCTATTATGACTATGTAGCTTTAATGCTAAACTAACTTATCTAAAATAAAACATGGGGCATTATGTGCAATGAAAACAATTTATTCAGAAAACAAAACTTGTCACTTTTCTTTTATTTTAAACTGATTTCTGTAAATCTGAATTTTAATAATTTTTCAAACAAACACCACTTATGTTCTAGACTCGAAAGTTTCGAAAACCGCAGCCATGCTCACCTCTTTGCTGCCTCTCGGTGTTTGGTTATTTGACTCCTGTCCTGCTGTTCTCGCTGCATCTGTCTTGACTCTTTCGTTATACTCCTCTGCAGGTCAGAAAGCAGACAACACCATCAGCACCACAATAAATTCAACGTTGATTCAATTTACTTGTTGAGCACTAACAAAGGCTCACTCGTGTTTACCTGTCCCGTCCCTGCTGGTGAAAGAGGACTGAGAGGACCGATCAGCCAGGTCAGGCGGCTCCAGTTTCCCCAGGCTCCCAGATCCAGGAACCTGGCTGCTGCCACTACTTTCCTCAGGCTGAGACGACTGTGGCTGCTGAGGCTGATCTTTGGTTTGTGGCTGCGAGTGATCAGGTTGCGTGTCTTCACGGAAAGAGTCAGTTTTCTCATTTTCATCTAAAAGAACAAAGGAAAAACAACTGAGAATAGGTGTAAAAGCAAGTGTTGGGTGCTAGGAGTGAAACTGAAACCCATTATTACGATCAACATGCTGTAGGCAAAGATGGCAGATGAGCAAACACCAAATAAACGACACCTGTACATGATATTGGAAAAATTTCAAACTCTCCGTATGGCTCATTTGGTCCTAAAAGTTGGCCGTGCTTCATCATCTATCTCATAAATCCAAGCCCAACTTAGGACAGAAAATACCACACAAATCTAAAAAAAAAGCTGTAAACGTGCTGCAAAGGCAAATTAAGACACCAGCTCTGCCTTTTGAGCTGTAACCGGAGAGAGTTCCACATGTATATGCAGCTCTTTGTTCGCGAGGTAGCAGGTGGAGCTTCGAGGCAGAAAGCCTTTTGTCTGAGCAACAGAAACGCACCCAAAGGCCCATAAATTGAATTGAGAATAAGGAGCTGGTTGTGGCGGGCACGGCGTGGTCGCTGCCGTTGCCAGAAAAGCCGTCTGCAGCAGTGCCAAAAGCGTGCTTTTCAAGACCATGAGTGCAGGAGACGAGAAGAAATAAATCAAATATTTAGCTTCTAAAGCAGGAGCTGAATGCATCAAGATTCAGTTTTATGCCTAGAAAAGGTCAAGACAAGACAAACTGCAAAGAACAACCAACAACAGGGTGTAAAAACGAAAGGAGAAAATGTCTTCCCACTGTTTAACTACATGTTTACAGAAGACAATGAAGAGAAGATGTGAAAAGGCAAATTATGGTCACTCCAGATTTGACTCAAGGAAAGTATGAGCATTATCTACTTATTTTACACATCATTTATACCCAGGTGGAAGCACAGAGACTCACAAAGCCCTCTTTCATAGCTGGGGTACGCAATCTATCCACCAGGGATCATAAAATGGTCAGAGACACACACCAGCCTGAATGAAGTGATGCAAAACAGAAGGGAAAAACACAAATGTTCCATTAACTGGAGGAACCCAACACAATATACACAAACTGGCAGAACAAACCGAGAGCAGCGCTACAGGGTTTGAGACCAGCACAGCAACATATGGTGCTAAAACCCCAAGAGAACGGGCAGCGATCTGTCCCAAAAAAAAAGCCAGGAAAACAAAATATCTTAACGTTGTGGCTGTGGCAGAGGTAGAAGAAGAAACGCACCAAGAAGAGTTGATGTTAGAGATGCTATTTTAGAGGGAGTTAGAAACTGAAAGCACTGACACACCTGCAATCATCTCCCATATTATGGCAAATCTGCCACAGACAGTGTGGACTGAATTAATGATAGCTCCCTCTGAAATCCTGGTGTTCAGGTGCATCATCATTCATCCAAAAATAAACCTCAGAACGCTGCTAGTCTATAAAGCTGTCCCAAAAACTGGATTTAGGATCATGTGTATGAACACAGACTACTAACAACTAACTGAGATGGGAAATGTGTACACACAGAAAACATACTACACCAGGGGTAGGCAACCCTGGTCCTAGAGAGCCGCAGCCCTGCTTGTTTTCCAACCATCCCTGCACTTACAACTGTTGACCCAACAGCAGGAACTGTTGATTACCTGGATCAGGTGTGTTCAGCCAATTAGAAGCTGTAAGTGCAGGGATGACTGGAAGACAAGCAGGGCTGCGGCTCTCTAGGACCAGGATCAACCCCCACATTACAACAAAGCAGCAGATGAAGACGAAGCCCAGCAGCTGGTTATGAGGTAGAGGACCTAAGCTTTACTGAGAACTGACTTTCAGTACCTGTTGCTTCCTGCTTTCCCACTGGAGGGCTCTCCCCACTCTCCTGGCTCCCGAACTGAGCAGGCCGCGTTTCCTTGTTTGAATCACGGGATTCTGTTGTGGGTGCAGCTGAGTGCTGGGAGACTGAGCCGGGGTTAGGATCCAACACGCAGCTCTCCTCTGCAGGTGGAGGAACCGTAGCTACTGTGGTAGGACACATATACACAGAGAGTCGAATATAGGTAACAAAATCTGAATCCAGTTGAAAACCCACTTTGGTATTGTGTTAATCATAAAGAACAATACTGCAGCAACAAACCAACTGTTTTGTTTAACAAAACCTGATATCTAAGAATCTGGCGTTAGGCTGCGTCTGAGTGCTCGTCCTTCTCAACTTATCAACAATAACAAGTTGATGCAAACATCACATCTTTCTGTTGTTTTGTTGATTCAGAGCCTTTGAGCCGACCCGCTGTGTTTGTTACCAACAGCATCAGACATCTGGACACATCATCTATTTTTTCCTCTTGGTTGATGTCTGTAGAGCCAGAGAGGCACAAGAACTAAACAGTGGATGTTATGATAGAGTCGATACGGAGCACAGAGCTTAGCAAATCCAGTAATTCTGAAACCAGCAACAGAACCCGACTTTCCTCACTGTACAGTTCACATGTCAGAGTTTCACTTTACCTTGTGGGCTAGTGTCTTCTTTAGACTCTCCATCTCTGTGCTCTTGGACCTCAGTCGCGTCCTCCGTTGTCTTACCGGAGCCCGTTTCTGCTTCCTCTGCTCGCCTCTTTGCTTCACGTCTGACCTTCACTTGTTCCACGATCAGTTCTACAAACAACAGGGATCATTCATTTATGGGAATATAAGGCGGCAATTACATATCCATGCAACATCTCAAAAAGCCAAAAAGATGATAACATTTAAGCACAGTGAAGACAGCACATATAATACACAGTTATACTGCCATACTGTAAGCAAGATGATATATTTTATATTTAATTTTAGTCAAATGCTTCTTGTGTTATCAGATTATCAGTTCAAATTAAGATAAATATCAACAAATCCTCACGTTTGAAAAGCTCAACTTTAGAAAAATGTTATTTTTCAATTGATAAAGATGATAAACACAATTAGCAAGGACTGAAATTGTGGCAGGCAAATATTCTGTCGAGAAGGAAGCATCCTAACCAGGCAACTGGAGCGAAACATCCCCATGATAAAACACAGCTTTCAGTCCCAGGTGACTTTTCACTAACACATAAAGTAACAAATATCTATCAACTTCATTTTGAACCTAGCCCTCATTAAATGCTTTCAATATCAATCTATGACTCCATTATACCAGCAAAAGTTAAGTTATATCCATTAACACATCTATAACACATGGCAGCTTTTCTGCTTTCCAACATCTCCAGAGAATCACGTATTCTCTGGGACCGGGGCAGCAGCTCAAATGAAGAATAGCAAGGGGCAGGCCGCACAGTGCTGCAGCGGTGAGCTTTTAACGAATGAAAAATACCAGTAATGGCAATAAATCACTTATGGTGGGGAAAATGGCACAGCATCGGCTTTATAAAAACACCCTGCACACACTGTGGTCCACTGAAACCCCACTCAAACCTCTAGCTTTTGACAGAATGCCAGAGGCAGGTCCCGAATAAAACACAGCACCCTGGTGTCTTTCTGAGAACTGGAATCAGGCAGTTTGGTGACAGAGACAGGAAAACTGTTACAGAATCAGACAGATACGACAGCCTGCCACACATAAACGGAAACTGTTGGCGCAGTAATCAAAAGTCTCGTAACCACTTTTACTCCTTGGAGGAAAGCGGGGTGGGTGACTGTTGAATTTTGTCTGAGAGAACATGAAGGAGGAAGAAAACATTTCAACCGTCACCGTTATAGCGGCCTGCTGCCCGTGGGGAGGAACTATGTTATCTGGAGCTTACATAGACTGTTTCAGAAAGTATCCCCAAGGTTGCATAACTTTAAAGTTCAAAAACAGCATCACATGCGTACCGTTGACAGCAGTGAGGTAGGCTTTATTGTTTCCACGAGCTTTGTTGGTGAGGTCCTCTGTGATGTCCATGTGAGCTTGCACTTCCTCCTTCATCTCCTCCAGAGTGGCATAAAGATCCATCTCCCAGTACTCCTTATCCAGGCACTCCATGAGCTCCTCCAGCTGAGCCTTGGTGCTGTAGTACCAGATCTTTTTCTTCTCATGCTCCCCATCCTCCTCGCTGTTGGGGGGGGGTGACAACAAGACAGGTTCTTAGATAAGCTGTTAGACATATTTTTCTGCACCATGCTGAGATGCCTGCTAGAATTCAGTTACAACAGTAAACTGGTTAATGCAGAATGATAGTTGCTACTAGTATCTGTGAAGAAAACATCAGGTTGAAGGTAAAACCACATCACAAACAGCTTAAACTGTGAATCCTAGTAAACTGTGTCTCATTATATCATTTTAAGAATCAGGTTAATTCCCTCCCTAATCAAACACTCAAGGATCTGTCACATATCACATGACAGTGAGATGAATTCAGCCTCTTATATGTGAAGGCCACGCTCACAGAGAACATAAGTTTGGGGGTGATGAAGCATACAGGAAAAGCCTCACTTCCCCGAACAATAAAGGACGCAGACTGCATGTCTCATCTATGATCTCTAGTCAAACAAATGACTGAATTCATGGAGGAATTAAGCATTACGCAGGCTGAATGTGTTTGCTGGTAACTTACAGTTTTACTCTCCAGCTGTTTCACATTTTAGGCTGGAGCAGCAAACACAAACAGGTTGTTTTTTTTCATGCAGTTGTGTGGACAGTCTAATGCGTTCCCTGATCCCCGACTCAACCATCTCAATGAAATGTTTAACCCCAACCTTTACCCAACACATATGCCCACACAACCTTAGAGACACGTACGCGCACGCACACAGCTCAGAGACGGGGCTGGGAGTGTGAGGTGACCTTTAAAGAAACTGTATTCAACTGGCTTTCATGTGTTTTGTGCATTTGGTTTTACAACACAAACTTATGAGGTGTTTTATAAGAACGGGATTAAATAACTACTTTCATACAGCTTCATCTCTGTGTTGACTGCTTCAGCTCAGAGGGTTCAAACTTACACAATAATTCTTCTGTTTAGGAACCAGTACTTCCTCTGGTGGCGGTCGTATCCAATTGGCTCCTGGCGGATGTACGGCCTGCTCTTCTGCGCCTCTGTCACACAGTCTGTGACACCGGGCACCTTGTGCGCCACGCAAACCTCGCACTGCCACTCGTCCTCTGGAACCTCCTCCAGCGGTGGTTTCACACACTCCAGGTGGTACACGGCAGAGCAGGTCTCGCAGCACAGCAGGTCACCCAAGCGGTGACACACGCGGCAGTGGTCGTCGTACTGCATAGTGCCATCGGACATCAGCTCCTCACGAGCGATGTTTGTGGTGAGAAACTGATCCACCAAGAATTGTAGCACCTTAATCTTACTTTCAAGAGGCCCATAAGGATACTCATCCACCTCCTGGTATGGCAGGACATGATGGTACTCCTGGTCGCTCTCACAGTACGCCCGCAAAACCTCAGGCCATGTCATGCCGTCAATAAAGTACAGAGTGGAGTTGACACTGTCCTTGAGGTCAGCGGGGCCAAAGGTAGTGTTGGAGGACTCCTCCTCGCGTAGGATGACCTTCAGCAGGGAAATGTGTGTTTCTGCTATTAAAGTGCACTGCTCCTGGCCTACTAGTGCTGCACAAAAGTCTTCAAAGCGGAAGGGGGAGAGCCGCAGCACCGTGCTGAAGTTCCGCACCACCTCGTAGATGGAGGTGGCATTGAGCAGCTCCTCGTTAGGCACCAGGAGATCCTTGGAGGTTTCTGGAAGCTCAAGAGGCGGAATCTCTTTCTCCTCAAGGATGGGAGTGCGAGGTCGGGGAGCCCGTACTTTTTTCCTCCCTGAAAGATAACAATGATATCAGTAAACCCATAATTAGATAAATTTCACTCACAGGTTACAGCAGTGGACATGAACACTGGGGGATCCCACAAGTCTGAGAACACACCTGTGATATGTACAGACATTGTTCACCTGTTCTAAATATGGCTGTGCCTCATGTTTCCAGTAGTAACACTGATGGTTTATCTTAATAAAGGTTTATCTTAAGTATCAGTATCAGAACTATGTGGAAGTATGAGAAGTCAAACTGTTACTCTAAAAAGTCCTTCTTTTTTTTTACATGTAGTTATAAAAACATTGTTATCTTACCATAGCAACTCAAGTGAATAAACTAACCAACATATCTGACAAACATAATTTACGAAGTGTGGCTGAAACTTTTCAGTGCACCACGGCGGCTAAGCCGGCCGGCTCCACACATGGCCGGTGTCATTATTAGCTTAATGAGGCTTCCTCGTCCTGCAGAATAAAGGAAAACACGAGCTGTGCAGCTGCTAATAACGTGGATGTTAGTCAGACCACACGTTATCCCTGTTCTTTGTGGGAGGGGGCGTTTATAACTGTCATTTTTTTATGTTTTAGAGTGATTAATAAGGGCTAACGAAGTTGAAGTTTGCAAAAGTGACAAACATGACAGCCATGCTAGCCAAGCTAGGTTAGTTAGCTAAACATTTCTGTTCTTAAGTAGCTTAAATTAATAACTAACTACTCCTATTGAATTAAGAATGAACGAGTGTCGGTTATAGCAATAAATACGTAAAGTTATGGTTATCTAACTAGCCAACATCGCCTGTGTGTGGTCAGGATGACAGCAGGTAGCAGGAGCTAACGTGCTTGCTAACTTTAACATTAGCAGGCTAGCAGCTAAGTTCCCGACTGAAAAGCAGCAGCGTGGCGCTTTGTCGCTTCACGCGTTCGCAGGTGTTCGCGCTGTAAGTGTGAGCACCTCGGAAGGTGAGGTTCAGGACGTGCTGACAGGCAGGTACCCCGGCGGTACAGCCGCCACCTGCAGCAGCATTAATGAGCGGACCGCGGCCTGCGCTCCTACACGGAGCATTCTCCATTTTGAACAATAACCTTCCAGCTTCTTACACTACGGCAGTCCGCAGCATGAGCAGCGTTTCTGGGTGTATTTTCCCTGCAGTGCGGTGTGTGCGTGCGTGCGGGTCTCCACCTGATCGCAGTGTTTATTTACCCGGGGTGCTGGCGTGTGTGCTCTGACTCCGAAAGCTGCTCTCCGTGCAGACGCTGCCATCATCGTCCTCCTCATCCAGCGCATCCTCTTCCAGGCAGTCGGAGTCCTCTTTGAGGCCCTCATCCTCTTCGGACTGGGGTTCCTCCTCGACAAACTCGTCCTCCTCGGACCTCAAGCTGACAGCATCGTCCTCCTCCTCGTCGCTCTCGTGGTCGTCGTACACCACTGTTTTGGACGCGGGCGTCCTCCTTCCTCCACGACCCCCTCTGCCTCCTCTGGCTCTTCTTCCTCCACCACCACCACCACCACCTCCGCCGCCGCCGCCGCCGCCGCCTCTGCCTCGTCCCCTGCCCCGCGTTGACGTGCCGGGTCCTCCTTTTCTTTTTCTGCTCGCCTTAGGGCTCTCCCTTGTGGGGCTCTCCTCATCCCCGCTGTCCCGCAACCTGGGCTTCACGTTCCGTCTCGGTCTCAAGCCCCGGGCCGTAGCTGGGGAGGGCTCCTCGGCTTGTAGCGGTTTGGGCGGCCTGCCCCTTTTCCCTCTCATGATAGGCGAATATCTATTATTTTACAATCCCGAAGGTTTGAGCCTGTTTAGCCTGCACCGACGCGAGCGAAAGCGGTACCGCCTCAGAGCTGGACCGCTGCGGATTCAGACGGTGCGGTGAGCCCGCGGAGCCCCGCTGCGTGTTCGGCTGTGGGAGCTCAAAACGTTAGCCCGGCGTCCCGCTCGGCTTCGCCTCGAGCCGCCATCTTTCTTCTGCTCTGCCTCTGTGGCTGAACAAACAGCGGGCCTCACTACGGAGTCACGTGGTGCCGCTGCTCCCAGCTCAGGAGCAACAATGACGGTCGGTGCTGGGGGGGTAACTCCGCACATTTACCCCGCTCCGGCGCAGTTTGACGTTATTTAATTCAATTAAATTCAACTTTATTTATACAGCGCCAAATCACAACAAGGTTTAAGACCTTACACCGAATGTAATTATATACAGAATAATGTAGAAAACCCAACAGTCCCACTTGAGTAAGCACTAGGCTACAGTGGAGAGGAAAAACTCCCTCTAGAGGAAGAAACCTCCAGCAGAGCCAGGCTCAGGGTGGGCGGCCATCTGCCTCGACCGGTCTTAAAGGTAGAGAGGGTGTCTGCCTCCCGAACTTTAACTGGGAGCTGGTTCCACAGGAGAGCAGCTCTAGAATAGAATAGAATAAACCTTTTATTATCCCACGAATGAGAAATGTTGGTGTTACAGAGCTCTTTAGCAAAAGGAAGAAAATAAGAACAAGAAAAGATATCCATATACATATAAAAATCAGAATAACAACCCTGTATACCCCCTACATACATATAACGCAGCCCAAGATCAACCTATGGCTGTTCAGGATGTTATTG
>JAUBNQ010000027.1:19875340-19889560 GCA_032353495.1 Ctenopoma kingsleyae
CTTTGCTCCCAGCAGGGAAGCAGCAGACTTAGAACAGTCCAGACCAGAGACAGGGAGGCAGCGAGTGCCACCCTGACACAGAAAGACACAGAGAGAAAGAGATTACACTGGATTCCAGTAAATGAAGGGCTTGTAACACTCCTGTAATTAAAGTAATGCTTTGAGGCCATTACCACATGGGGAGCCTCCCTTCTACAGCGATGCCTGCAGCTTCAAAACACACATTACACCTCTGACCCAGACCAAGAACTGAACGCTGGACATGAAGCAAAGGTCCAGAAGAGTTGTTTTGAGCCCAGGTTTGAGCGATAAACACACTGAAAGGTTCATTTCTTTATGTTCCCGTTCTCTGATGTTACATATCCTGAGACTCTGGTCTGTGCTGTTGGGACTCACAAATCCACTGAATGTTCACAGCTACAGAAAGAGGAGCAAGTTCACACGTGCTGAGAATTTTATTTCACTACATTTAGAATGCTAATTTATACATTAATATTAGTTATCACAACAGCTGCAGTACTTCAAGGATAACTTCAGTCATTGTATAAATTATTCTTAATTTAATTATTTCAACAGACACTGAAACCCAGGATGAGTCGCCTCTACTACTGTGGAGATTACGACGGTGTTCTCTACTGGGACTGCACAATAACCACATCTGTCTTACTGGTTGGAGATTGGTTTTATAAAAATTTACGTACATGTTAATAATTAATGTAATTCTGTGCATTTGCTGCCACAGAATTTTGTTTACTCTTGGTGATAAGTACTAATTCTTCAAAGATTCTGGAGATGTTTGGAGGCGGCTGTGTGCTGCTCAGTCGACGCACCTTAATGTTCAGGAGCTACTCGATCCAAATATTCAAGGTCCTGGTTCAAAAATATGAAGTTTATCAGCTTAAATTATTGGTATAAAATGAGTTAAAGAATAAGACAGGATCCTCTAGGGTGAAGATGTATCACTCCACTGGATTTTGTGCAGCCCACATAAACAATGTCTGTATTCGACACAAAAGTGGAATCAGCTCAAAGTATCCCCGTGTTTATGATGCTTATCGTCTTTTTGAACATAATGTGAACAATCTCGTCAAAAAACAGACGCAAACTGGAACCCTGGAGCCAGATGGGTGGTAACAACGCAGATGGGTGGTGAACTCAAATTAACACCATGAGTGTGATAATTAAAATGGAAGGATAATTTTAGCCTGGCTCCGACTCCTCTTCTCCGCTCAGCATCAACTGAACCCAGGCAGCTGAGGGGTGGGGTGGTGAGGGGATCCTGTTGTTGTTTATCACAGCTTGAATTCTCTGCAGTTTATTTTGGCATAATCACTCCAGCATACAAAAAAAATTAAAGCGACAAAATCTGTTGGCTTAAACGATTGTGTGTATTTAGGAACAACTGTTGCAGCTGTAAAGCATCAGGAGCAGACTTGTCGTCGTCTGTGCACACTAATTGAAGTCGGTGCGAGCGCAACGTTGTGGAAAACAGAAATATGCATTTCATAATGTGCCTCAAGTTGGCAAATCAGTCTCTTTCCCTCTTGTGGTGTGCAGGAACTAAAGCTGATTAGAGAGAGTGAGAGAGAGAGAATCACTTTTGGTTTAAATACAGCTGTCAGTGTCTTTATAGCATCAGGAGGGAGTGATGTGGAGATGAGGAGTGAGAGCTAATTACAGCTCTCTGACTCAACAGGGAGGAAGAAGAGCAGCGAGAGGAGACGCAGAGGGAGGGAGAGAAGGAGAGTGGGAAGACAAGGAGGAAGAAGATAGATCAAGAGGATAGGAAAGAAGCAAGGGAATGCAACAGAAACAGAGAGAGCGATAGAGAGAGAAGAGCAAAAGAAGAGGACAGAGGACCACTTTGAAGACTTGCACTCCTTGTGATCAGCTCAGGAAAACTCCTCAAGGGCAATGCAACATAAAATGAGGGCATCTCTTTTTCCAGAGCAGCCAAACTGAGTGCACTGTGCTCCATCTGTGCTAGCTCGCAAGCTAAATGCCTTTTTGTGATACCCCGTCAGGCCACTAAAAGTCTTTTCATTCCCACGCTACATTGGGTTTACTTCTCTACAGTGACCTGCATCTAAAATCCTTTCTTCCTCTTCCTTTTATTGCTCTTAAGATGTCAGAATGAATGTAGAAAATCCAGAGAAAATATGAAAGAGGCAACAAAAAGGAAACTGACACTGAGTGAATAAAGAGACCTGAACAGTCCTAATTCAGATGTAGACGGCTGATTTAATGAGCCACACAGCCTGTCTGTGCTGGATTACAGAATCTGAGATAAGGTTAGGCTAGGAATCACCAAAAACAAAACAAAGGCCCTATTCAAACAGCAGCTACACGTACATTTGAGTTCATACCTGGGAATAATGTTTGGTTTATGTATAAAAACGCACGCTGTTCAACATTAGCAGCTGAGACACAAACAGTAAACCAAACCAGAACTGTGGGCAGCACCTGCATGGTCAGGTAGTCAACAGGAAAACATGTGGCTTTTAACGTGTTTATCAAACCTCCATGACAGTGCTTTCTTTTTACAGGGTTAGTAAAGGATGTTTTAGCCAGTCCGTGCCAGAATTATATGCACATGAACATACGTTCCCAACTCCAATTCTCAGCCACTCTGGAGCATGGTAAAAGCAGACACCACCTGCAGTAGATGCATGTTGTTCAGAACATCACAGATTTTACGTAGACTTAGCCTAAGACGGGGCATTTCACCGTCGGCTTCGGCAGCAGGAGTAAGTGTTGACATATTAGACGCTGCCTTGTTGGGCAGCTATAAGGTCAGAATGGGCAGTTGTTACGCCTGCTGCCGCATGTTGACTCGGAGCAGGTGCCTCACAAAGACACACAAAACAGCCCGACAACGCAAATGGAGAAAGGCATAAAATGTTCATGCAAACACACTTGGCTCCATTACTGAGCTCTGGCAATATTTGCCGTTTCCACATCTCCTTCCACTGGCGCTGCAAACAGAAGCATGCAGGTAGAGCTGTCAGCAGCAGAACATGGCTGCTGTTCCTGCTGTTGAGAAGCAGACCACATGTTTGCCCACTACTGTAAACCGTTTCAAAAATACAGGTAGTGCAACCACAAAAGCAAACACTTTGCTTTTTTTTATTGCACTGCACCAGTGGAATATGTTTCACATTTTATGCTGAATAATTTATTTGTGTTTTGTGTGTTCCTCAATTCATTTCACGTCTCTGGTTATGTTTTATAAAAAAAAACCTACAGAAAGATTTTACATGAACAAGGTCACACCGTCTGAATTAGACAAAATAAAAGACGAGAGAAAACCAGAGTCATAAGAATGTACTTATCTAACTCTCTCTGCAGGGATTCAGCACTTAATTAGAAAATACTGTGGTCTTATGCAAATGTGAACAGAACACACAGTCTCCTGGACTCCACTGAGATGCTATGAGGCCTCTGGCACTGCAAGTAAAGTGAGTTTGAGCTGTATCAAAAACTGCACAATGAGCAACACGGCTATGATTTATTGACCCTTCAGCTCCTCATAGTCAACTGCACTGCTGCCTCACAGACGGCCAAGAAATCTGCTGCAGAATGTATGTTTGGAAAGGAAAGGAAAGGAAAAGTGAAGTAGTTGGCTTTGGATCTGGGTTTGAAGCTCAGACTCTAATGACGGATTATAAGTCTTTCAAGTGAGGTTTGGATTTTTAAGGTATTATGAGGCAGCACTTGTACAACTCTCTCTTTCTCGTCAAAGGACGAGCAGACGTGGAGGAAAATCTATAACCTACGTACTAATAGGCGGCGAGGGAGGCATTAATCAGGGGAGGGGTGCGGCACCTCGAGAGAACGTGTCAAAGTAACTGGCTGAAGGTGAAGGGAAATTCTAACTGTTTGTGTCGGAGACCCGGGTTCATGCTTCTCTGCATGAATTCGGTGTTGCCGCGTTGTTGGTGCAGAGGTGCTGGAGTTTGCTGGGGAGACACAGGAAGTTGCTGGGGGTTGGAAGACTTGTCAAACAGGATGTGAAAGCCGTAGCATCGGTGTAAGAGCACACAGACATGATAACGATGGCACAGACTAGACGACATTAGCACAGACGCTAAGCCCAACTTGACTCCGTGCTCCAGAAAATCTGAGGCAGCAGGATGAGGGACGTTATGCGTTGTCTGTGTTAAACGTAATTACTATTAAATTAAATACTAGTGATCTAATGATTCTCCAAACCCACATTCATAGCTCAGTGTTTGTTTCGTTCTTTTGTTTTTACTTGGAGCAGGGTTTTATTAAATTTCCATCAATTTAGAACACTATATGATACTAGGCTCTGGCTGCCTGTGAAACACGGATGCTGTACACTCTGTACTGTCCCTGAACGCGTCGCCAGAGCTGCTGCTGACTGACAGCTCACACTACTTTCGTGTGACTTTCGTAACGTGAAGCCCGTAGACAAAGCAAGTGGCGATCCCTCTAATGACAAACATCAGATTATCACGATATTATAGCTAATTTGTGGGCGTCAGCGAGCTGCCATTAAAATGTGGGAGGCTTGATGCTGGTGATGGGACATCTGTGCTGCGGTTTCTGCCTCCATTTGAAATCCCATTAAATACCACATAATATGGAACCAACAATCTGTACATTTTTAACAGGATTTAAAAAAAAAAAGGATCTCAAAGACACCTTCTTACTACTCTACAGGATTCTGTTTCTAACAGTCACACGGCCTTAAAAGCCTCTAAACCGTGTTTTAATGTTTTTAGGTTATATAAACCATGAACTCTAAATTTTCATGTCTCGAGTTACAATAACTAACGTGTTGTCGTTTGTGAGCTGACACCTGCCTCCACTAATGACGACAGTGTCTCTTCATGTTCCACAAAGGCCTGAGTTCTGTTGGCAACCTGTCCTTCAGTTCCTGGGGTTCAATAGCAGAGTTTTATGGCACGCCGTATCGTTAATGGCTGCAGTATAGTATTGACTCATGACTTATTTAAACAGGGTTTAAATAACAAATGCCCCTGAATCTGTAGACAACAGTTTGGAGAAGTAGCGAGGTAGAAAGGCGGATCTTAGACCAGGCAACTCTGTCTGAACTCAAAGATCTGTTGACGGGAGCTAAATCTGTAGCCCAGCACGGCAGTTAATCTTTATTTATTTAAGGAGGAAATGAGAGCAAATGTACAGTGCTCGGGGCGATGACCAGCCTCTGCTATGCCTGCTGCTTTGCTTTGTCTCTTGATCTGCTTTCTGACACAGAAAGTGAGCAAAACAGGACGAAGTTGAGCTTCTGTAGCACATGTCGGGCTGGTCTCTACACTCACACGGATATGGAAAACGTCTGATTTGATTATTAAACTGGTTGGACAACAGTGCTACTTAGATATGCTCATTGATTTGGATCATGTGACACGGTCGTCTATGTATATGTATGAGCCAAGAGAGAGCTGTAAATGACGTTTACTCCTCTTTAATTGTTATAGTGTTACCCGGCTCTGTTCAAATGCTATGATAAGTTGTCATGTAGACGTTTTCTCACACGTCTGAAACTACTCACAACAATAGATTTTCCACTTCAACCTTTTTATCATGTCAGTTAATCCTCAATAAATAACAATCATGTTCTCCCAAGAATGTTCTTGACTTGCAAGAGGTATCAACCTAAAGGAAAACCTCAACTCCGAGTCAGTGGTAACACTAAAAAGCACATGTGCAAGTCTCAACTTCAAACCCAGAAAGGAAAAAAAAAAAAAAGCACAAACGGCTAAAATACAACAGTAGACAGTTAAATTTGAAGTCAGAGATCTTCAGCCTGCCGGTGTGATGTTCCCCTTTTTTTCTATGCATGATGAGAACTCACATTGCAAAACTGAACTAGTGTGCATTATGCAAATGCGTCACGGGCCCACACTTGGCACATTTGTACTTTTAAGATATTTTACATATAAACCTACGCTTCGGTGCTTTGACAGGTTTATACAATTCTGTATCCGGGCTTTAAGACTCAACAACAAATCTGTCTCCATGTTGAGATTAGGAGGAAAAACTCAAAACAGTTAAACAGCTTGAAACTGGTGGCAAAGATAAAACAGGAAAGTGGTTGCAACAGCTCTGTGTGCTACTTAGTGATAAGGAGCAAATGTAAAATTAAAAGTAATAGCACACACACCTAATTAAAGAGCAGATATATTGTATTACACATTAATGCCTCCGACTTGCTTGAAGAAAGACTTGAAGGGTTTGAGCCTCTGTTGTATTACGACAGTCGACTTCACTACACTACATGAAGCAGCAAATGACAGAACTAAATGTTGGTGTATGACTCAAAGCTGCAAATTAGAGGATAGAGGAGTCTGGTCAACCAGCTGTGTGAGTCAGTGCCTGCTAGCCGGCTGACAGCTGTGGAAGCTGATTACTAAACATTGTGTTGGCATTAGACGTAATTGATGCCCATTACTGGGTTGTAACACGGTAATATTATTAATGAACGTAGGGGTAGCTGAACAAATGTTGGCTACAGATAAAAGAATTCAAGGCTGATCACAGTCAATAAAAAGATTCACTCGTCCAGATACGGCCAAAACAAAACCAAATAAAATCACAGATGGATGAGTTTTCTCCTGAAAGATCCAGCATCGATACATAAATCACTGACTGAACTGAGGTTATGAGAAGGGAAAAAAAAAACAGGAGTTTGTGTCCCTAAAACAACCTCTTCATCCCCTCAGTGGCAGGCCATTAGATAAATGCTTATGTAAAAGGCCTTTTCTAAAAGCAATTGAAACGAGGAGGGAAACTGCTGTGTGGCTGTGTGGCACCAGGCCAGAGCTGGAGTTGCCTCATATCTGGGCCTCGACACAGAGTTTGACTGAGTCACTCAAAGTGCAACTAACTGTGCTGCTGATGCCTGGTGTAAGTGCCACATAGCCCAGTGGAGGTTTGAAGTATCAAACCACAGTGGTTTCTTTTCATCCGTGGGTGCATCAAATGCACATTTAGAGTATAAAAAAACTCCAGAATCCCTGCTCGTCACGTTTGTATCCACAACACATTATCATGACCATGTTGTGATTGTTTTGTATATGGAGATCATAATTATGAACTGAAAACTCCATCACACCTTCTTTGCTGTTGGTATTGAAAATGGTGAGACGTTAAGGATGCCGCACTGAATCAGAGCCTCAACACGAGCCCGCTTTCTCATGAGAGGGACCCTTTGTCCTATAGCAGCAGAGCTGTTTAGTATTGGTATCAGCAAACAGACAGAGCACCGCTGATGGAAGCAAAGGAACCACAATGAACAATGAACTTCACCTCAGATGATTTCCTTTAGATGTGTATAGGGTGCGCCACACTTTCAGGTACATCTACACTGATAACGCCGCCTTCAGACGGTTTCACAGCTTGAAAAAAAAAAAAAAATTCATTCCTTCTCATTAATTTGAGTGGGAAAGTGCATTTAACACAGCAGGGACCTGTACCACAGGGGAGCTTCTGCCTTAACAGCCCTCAGTCTCAAAGCCTCAAATTGGATTTGTTGAGAGGTTGTTTTCGCAATGTGACATCACTGAGCGAGACACTGCATTGGCCAATTAGTGCACATGTGGACTTCCTGGATCAACGCTGTGTTTCTGCATGCATGGCAGATGTTCGTGTGAACACGGCCCAACACTGAAGTAAACTAACATTTCTAAATAAACAGGACTGACTTCTTTTTTTTCTTTTAAATTTCTGCTTTACCTCATGCTAATGTCCTACAGATTTAGGTATTTAAGCAATTGTTACGAAGTGAAACTGTCCAGCATGTCTATGAAGCAGAGTGCAAAAGAGACAGTGAGCAACAGAAACAAACTGATGGAGCTGGATTTCGTACTTAAAGCAACAAACTCATACACTCACAGCTACAATAAGACCAGTACACTGTGAGGTACTGGTGGACTTAAGCACTTGTTTTTAAGAAAAATGGCTGCAGGTTTGCCATTTTGTGTCACAACATGCACAGGAAAACTCATAATATCCTCACGGGACTAAAAGCTGTCATGCTGTCAAAAATCTTGGCTGACAGACTAATGCAACCTTTTAGTTCCTATTAGAATAAATGATATATTTGCTTCAACGTGGATCCACCTGGGTATAAGTATGTTTCACCAAATAACTCGTTCCATCCTGTTTCTCACAAGCTACCTGAGGGGAAACATTCAGACTAGATACTAATGTACAAGTACTGTGAGGAGGAACAAAGGAGGAAAAACAGGATAAAGAAGATGAAAGGAGACAGAGAGGGGGGTGGTATCTGACATCATGCCACTACACTGTGTCTCAAAAACTGAGCTGGTTCTGGGAGCAAAGCAGCCAACAAATGATTCAGATGAAACGAGGATTGGTGCTGGAGGCAACGTTCATGCAGGCTTTCCTTCCACATTTCAGATTCGTTCTCTGGCCTGAAATAACCATTTCAAAGCATTTTTTGTAGCTTTTAAAACTGAGCATGTACAGTACGTAACCCACTAGCTGGGTCGAGTAGGTGTGTGTGTCTGTGTGTGTCAGCAGAGTGGAGATATAAATATCTTCTTTCATTTTAAAGCCACTGTTTGTAGCACTGATGGGCACCAAAGTGGAACATTTCCCAAATCGACACCAGGAGCAGATCACCAACATCTTCCACACCAGATACGGTTCTATTGTTTATCTATCTTTAGAAATCCTAATTATTGGTGTTACGTGACCTCTCTTCATCACACTTCCTTTATCTTGTGCAGACGTATGACTCTACTCGTGTTTACTCATGTAACACTGTGTGTGTTTCGCTTGTTTTGGCCTGACATCTGTCAGCTACATAACCCAGCTGCTATGATCCAACATGATGACTGAGCTGCAGAGTTGATCCAGATGCAGCACAGACACGTTTATTGATTGAAAATTACCCATTCACTGATCACAGTAAACATAGGAATTTTCTGTATTATCGAGCAGCTTTCTTGTATCACATTAATCAGTGTTGTTTCTACTGAACCTGAGAACCTGCCAAAGTAGATCTTCAGACACAGTATCAACTAAATCTGAAGAATAATAATGTAAATAATATTCGGTTTAGTCTAAATTACCCAGACACCAAAAGACAGAAAAAGAAAAAACACATTAACATCCAGTCTGGAACTCTGCCTAAAAAGAGTGACATTTTTCAACAAGACAGCAGAGTACTTTCTCTCTTCATATGCAACTTTAATAAGAGCTCATATCTAGCCCAGTGTTTCCTGAGATAACTTTCTCTCTCTCTCTCTCTCTCTCTCCCTTGGTGAGATAAGGACTCTTTCCAAAACTCCCATCTCACATCTCTTATTCAGGATAAAACACCACTTCTCAACTCGTCTGCAACAGCTGACTCTTACATTAAACATGTAAATTCACAGAGCAGGTTATAAGATAAAATAAACTCCGGGTTCGATGTCACAGTCGTCTAGATTCTGTCAGAAACAGAAACTATGTAGAAAGTGTTTATTTACTGGTTACTAATAATAAATACAAACCGATGTGTATCTACCTACATGTCAAAGTAAAGCAGATCTTACTCATGAAGACAAACAATAATTATAACGGGTGAAACAGAAAAGACACTAAGCTGAGTGGCCCCCAAATGTACCTCTTATAAAAGAGACTATTCACTGTAAGAGCAGTCTTTCTGAAGAGCATCTTAACTCTAGGCGGTCGTTTTTAGAAAAATAGGTACTGACCTTAAAGCCAAGAGGGGAAGAAAAGGGAATTTTGAATGTAACGCATTATCAAACGAGTTTTTAAACTAAGCATTTAGCTGTATATATTTTCCAGGAAAATGAGGAAGTATGGAGGTTTATCTTATTTTCTGCACTGTCTCTGCTGCTGCCTGCCCCTTCATGACTCTAAACAAAGGGATTATGATGATTGCATTTAAATCCAGAGAGAATTGTTGTGTAGGAAAACTGCGGTATGTACTTTCTGATATCTTGGCTATCACATCAAGGTCAGAGGATGACATAAATGCTTTTGAGGCAACCAGAAAGCTTAAGGCTTTGAATAAGCCTCTCTTGCCTGAGGATGTTCACGAAGAGAATGAAAACCTTGCATCTTTTTCCTCTTTAATAGCTGTGCCTTCTGCAGAGTAACAGCTTAGCTTTGCCAACATACGATGGGCTACAGCATCTATGCCTAACGTCTGTTGTTTTTTTTTTTTACCACATGTAATAACCATGTTCACCTTCACACGATGCAGTGGTGCGTTTTGGATTTTAGGTTAGAGAACAAGCTAACTCATCCTTTTTCTTTTAAGTTTGGGTTTAAGTTTTTTTCAGTGGATCAGAAAAACAGTAACATTTTGTTTTATGTGATTATACTAATCCTACAGACTTCCTTAGCAATAAAACTTACACTTAAAATACAGTTATTAAGATAGCGCTTTAATTTAACACAGGATGGATGAGTTATAACACAGGAAATAATCCTACAGCAAGAAAATGCTTTAAGGTGTTTCAAAATTACAAGTAATCCAGACAAGTCCTAACACCAGATGATCAAAGAGTTGTCACTTACCTTAAGGATTTCACCACGCTTGAAACTAAGCTCATCATCAGCAGTTGCTTTGAAATCATATTTGGCAATGGCCTCCATGGTGCTAAGCGATGCGCTGGAAAAACTGCTCGGCTGTAGTTTGTGTGTATGTGTTTCAGGGACTGAATAAAAAATAAAAACACGTATCCAGGCTTATGTGGCCAGATGCTTTTTCTCCGAGTCTCTCCTCCCGTCTATGACCCAATCCTTTAGGGCTTAAGCCTCACATAAAGGTCACAGTAAGGTGCCTGCAAATAAGAAATGACACTCCATCAGAACAACAGCAAAATAAATGACAGATAACTTCGAGATTTAAACACAAAATTAGATTAAAATGTTAGCACAGTTGTTTTTGTGATAACTTTCCTGTAAGATTGAGAGTTATTTTGAGTTCAATCTGAGACATACACATCAATGGGCTACTGAAAGTCACCGAGTGACAAACCTATGTGACAAAGGGGTTAAAGCCTGCTGCTGCTGCTGCTTCTCTAATTTTCCAAGAGACAATATATAATATTAAACATATTTCTGACGTATGGTCCCAGAATTAGCCCACAGATAACTTGGCCAAAATGACTGACAGCTCCTACAGACTTTCTTGAAAGCACCACCTGGCCCAGCTGCAGAAAAGTCAGTCGCCCACTCGAGCAGAGCTGACAGCGATACACCGGCTAAACCTACAGCTGCCGAGTTAAATGGATAAAGCTGCGTTATCCCATTAAGTCGTTTGCTGATAACGCTGCCGTGCAGCTCTGATGGGTTCACACTAATTCATGTCTGCCTCTCATAAGGCCATTAAACCCGACAGCCATCCACATGACAACAAACGAGCGGCCAACTTTTCGGGAAATCAGCTGCAAACGCACACGTTAGCTGTTTTTTTTTTTTTTTTCTTTTCTGTGTGTGGTCATATTCATAAGTCAGCCACAAGATGAAGATGACAGTTTTCTAGAAAAGTCACCTGGGTAGCGACACAGAGCGTCTGTTAAATACATTAAATGATATGTAATAAAACGTGAAGTTTAAGTTAAGCTACAGACAGAAGAATCACACTTTAGAACAGAAATAAGACGCACTAATGAAAAGGGGAAGCTGGAACTAACGGGGGCGACGACGCTTTCTCTCCACAATTTACCGCCGCGTCACGCAGCCTCCGTCTGAAACATTGTTACATTGTGGCGAGCAGTAACGTGACGTGTTCGGCTTCAAAGCGCGTTTTCCCCGCGCTCCTCTCTCCGGGTCGAACCCGTCCCAGCGTTCCAGAACGCGGGCTGCGCCCAGTGTGGCTCCGCGGCGCCGGAGCTAGCACGCCGGCTAACGGGCGCTCGACGATAACTGCGCTGCGGCATCTCTACCTCAACTTAACCCGCTTAAATCTACCGTAACGGGAGAATTCGGCGACGGCTTCGCTTCAGACCGGGCGCCCGGTGGGAAACAAACGTGACGTGTTCACGGACGGTCGAGGCCTGGTCGCTGGTTAGCTTCACGCTGGGAGAAAACACCTCTTTTTTTCCCCAGAGCGCAGGCTGTTGTTGCTAGCTCAGTGGCTCGGCTAACACAGCTAACACACAGCTAGCTGTGCTGAACTTGTCTTAGCCTGCGTCGTGAACTGGGGGGGAGAGAGAGCAGTAAGAACATAACTTTTGTGTAAAAACAGAAAACGTCGGGGGGGAAACTCACCGCTCGAGATGTTCCGCTTCGACGCCGCCGCCGTAACGAACGAACCCCTGTCGTGTGATGACCGACTCCCTGTTTCCTCTGTACAGGGAACAAACAGTATATCTGTGGTGTCGCTCGCTGTCCGTCCTAACAGCCTGAATCTAGCTACTAGCATAAGGTTTGCGACGCTTATTTCCGCTTCCTTCCACAGAGCTGGGAGGGTCCGCTGCTGCTGCTGCTGCTGCTGCTGCTGGGACCGGAGCTCCTCCCTGGTTCTTACTCACTACAACAGGCTGAAAATGTGATTGGTGTAAGTGACACATTACTAACACCTATAACTTAATATTTTACTGTATGACATAATCATTACATAAACACTGTATGTATGAAAGTACAGTGTGCACAGGTGTATCTACAGAGGTATGAGTATCCCACATTTACTCAAGTTACACTTCATCTTTCTTTTACTTAACTTCACTACAAATCAGGGGGAAATATTTTACTCCACTACATTCATTTTATTATTAGTTACTAGTTAGGTTTTCCAGGATTAGATCCTAGATAAAAAAAATCATTATATATTAATAAAACACTAATGTATAATTTATAGATTAAACCTCCCATCTCTATATAAAATGTTAAAATCAGCTCCACGTACACTGTAAACTTCTCAGTTAATACTTGTCTGTCTGTTACGAGTCTGTTTGCATCTTATAAACCACCATCTATCACTAATCACATACAGAAGAGAAGACAAATGATATGTCACATCCAAAACTGCCAAAATGTGCACACACACACACACACACACACTGTTTTGATGAAAAACTATTACCAAAAAACATCATTTATTACCCTTTTTCTCCTTACATGTTGTCAGTTTTCCACTACAGAACCCGTTCTTTGGCAGATATTTAGCATATTTGGTCACCATCCTTTTTTTTTTTTCCTTTTCATTTTTTGAACATCTGTTTTTAATTCTGACCATTCTGACAACATGAACATCCAAATGCCTTGACAATGTTGACACCTAGTGGAAGGTTTAAACAGCACCTTATCACAGTTTTACCAGTGATGTCTGGTGAAATAATTTTTTTTGGGGGGGGGATGCACTTTTGAAAGTCAGTTTTCAGATGCACATATCACCACTAGTATAAGCCAAAGCACCATTATTATGCATCACACTGCTTTAAATGGTTAAATTAACATAAAGATAAATGGTCTGGTCTGTGTTTTCAGTCATTTACTATTTATAAGTAAATTCTGCCGGTCTCTCCTTCAACTGAGAACATGCAGTCAAGGAGCTCATTTTGCACTGTCTTAGATTAAACACAGCAACAGTCTGCAGATGTTCATGTACTGCTGCATCCAGGGATCTAACAAAGTCCACCAGCCCCCAGAAAATGCCAGGATTTCGAGAACAGAATTGAATACAGTTTATCATCTTATGAGTAGGTTTTTGCAGAGCCGATCCCAAACCCATTTTGGTGCCCTAGGCAAGATTACAGCTTGCCGCCCCATAATCTAATTTCTCCAATTTGTAGGTGATACCACCTTGTGGTGTGACATGGAACTACACCCATTTCAACACGACATCTTATCATTACACTCTCCCTTCTTTAAGTTTTTTCTTGTTTGGAGCCACTTCTTCGAGAACAGTAGCTTTAGTTTTCCTTCCATCATGATCCTCAGTCCTCACGTTGTCATTAGTTGCTTGTGGTGGAAGCTGCCTGGGTGTTCTGTCATAAAACGACTTCTGCTTCACCTTTAACTGCTGTAGTTTCTGATGTAACTTTGAATTTCTGTCAGGTTTGAAGTAGCTTGGCAGTGTGGTACACAGCTTTCTGTTGATCAACAGCTCAGCAGGTGACAATCCACACTCCAGTGGTGATGCTCTGTTGCTTGGCAAAGCAAGGAATGGGTCAGAGTCACTATCATCAGCTTTCTTCAAAAGTTGCTTAAGAATGTGAACTCCTTTTTCTGCCTTTCCATTTG
>JAUBNQ010000027.1:20003851-20014846 GCA_032353495.1 Ctenopoma kingsleyae
GAGCAGAGCCAACAGGCAATTGACACAATCATAACCTAATTCAGCCGCCCTGTGGGTGGCAAACATGTCGACCCTCCCGCACAAAGATTTCTGTGTTAGTTTAATAACCACACACACACACACACACCCTTTCTAGCAGGACAGATGGTATCTGGCTTTGTGATCAGAGGTGCACAGATTTCTATCTCACAACACAGGGCATGTGGATGAAACAGCCTCTTTAAACTGTCCTTTCCTTTCATATACACGTGAAGCCAGATTCAAGCCTGCTAGGTAAGAACAGACACGTCGAGGTGCATCAGAAGTGTAAGGAAACATGGGATGGATGGAGCCCCCAGCTGACTCAGAGCCATCATAAAACGTCGCATGGCGGGGTGACGGCAAAAACAAAGTTTAAAACGAACAAGTGCAAAATTACACGTATGAGTGACTGAAGCTACCATTTTCAACCCGCCTCAAAACCCACTTGGCAAGAAGAAGTTTCCCACAGTTCCCTTCACAGCCCATCAGTCAGGACGGAGAGGAGTGGGGGCCTGACTGTCAGGGGTCAGTGCTACGCTGAACATGGAGAGAATATGAAGCAGCTGCCGGGGACGGGAGGGCCCGACGCGTCGCTGTGTGCGTGTTTCTCACCAGGTCATTTCCTTCATATAAATGATTCTGACTCAGTCAAACATCATCATACATTCACACGTTGAAGATTCTCACGTGTTTTATTCACAAAACATTTCACTGGGGTCATTCTGCATCTTTTTGTTCGTTTTTTGCTTCTTTCTAGTCCTTTTTTTATGACGGCCCCAGAAAACATTTCTTCAGCTGGTTGACTTTTATTCTTCTGAATATTGTGACTGTGTTGTCAGATCTGTCTAATCTTGTCTAGTTCCATGTGTTTTCATAAGTTGCAGTGTGTTGAGCTGTCAGGGCCACCGTACATCTCACATCTCACTTGCTTACTGGTCACTTTGCTCGTCTTTGTGAAATATCTCCGTAGTGGTCTCATAGCCTTTCTGACATAAAATGTTAACCATCACTTCCCACATGCTCCGGTAGATACTGTCCCACGAGAGTCAAGTAATCATGGTCCGACCGGTGGCCGCTCATTTGACTGAACACATATTTAAGTCTTCTGCTCACAGGAATGTGAAAGCTGCTGCTGCTGCCAACATAAATGCGTCCTGACAACATCATGGCAGCCCTGCATCCAGAGTCATGGGAAATTGACTTTGTCTTACTTGCTTGACGCCTGTGAGTGAAACCACCTACTCTCCCTCAACCACACCTCTCCTTCTCACTCCATTCTTAATATCTGAATGTCCTACAGCAGGGAGGAGAACTCCAGACAGATCATTAGTACCAACCACTCTGCAGCCCCACTGCCAGACGTCAATGGAAACAACCCCTCCCCTGGGTCGTCTTCTTTCATGCTAAGGTGTCAGGCCACCCATATTATTTCCTCTTTGGCAGACATGCTCAGTCTGGCTTCTCTGCGGTTTTATCTGATGACACCACTCACACAAAAAGGCAGATAGTGAAAGGGGGGCCTCCCACTGACAGCCAGATGGATGCCACAAGTGACAAGCTTTTGTTTTAGTAAAATAAACTCACATGCTGGCTTTGCAGGGGCCAAAGGCGGAGGCCAAGGAGAACAACTTGTTCACTTGTTCCGTTTGGTTGAGCAAACCATGGCAGTGTTGGAACTTGTTACTTTTCCAGGTTTAGTTCAGGGGGCTGAGCTGTTGATATAAGCCCCCTGCCCTGTAGAAAGTAAGCATCTCAGGCTGAGTGCAGCTACAATAAAATCTTAGATCTGGCTTCAAATTACCTCAGGCTTTGTCCTCCTCCCTGAATAGTTTTCTGGCTCCAAACTGGCAGTTTATGCTCTACGTGCCAAAAATGTCAATAAAACCGCGCTAATCGCCCATCCGATCTGTAATAGCACCTGCTGGTGGAAACACAACACGCCCCTGCAGTCTATCTCTGCAACTGCAATGTTTCCCTGCTGTTAATCCGCTACTACAGTCGGAAACGGATCCAAACGCAGTTACGCATTCGGACAGGCGCAGTGTGCCGAATCGACTTCCTGCTCTCTGTTCTGTTCAGGAATGTCTGGAAGTCAACAAAATGTAGACAGCTGTAACTGTACAAGATCTATTTCTTTTAAAACCTGAGGGGAAAACACTTCATATTATGCTGGTACAGGGGAAATATGGCTCCGCGGGAACAAAGTCTAACATCATGCGTATTTATGAGTCTACAATAGTTTCTGGATTCAAAAATGTAATAATTTATTTAAGTCTAAACTGTTCTGTATTTATGTTATTTATTCAGTCAGTAACTACATTAATACATGTCACATCATGTTTGTTTGTCTAAAGTAGTTTTCTTTGTTTTAAACGTATAAAAAGAAGAATTAAGAATTAATTCTTAATGAGTAAATTCATATATATTTTGTTTAATTTAATTCATGTCTTTTTAGATAAATAAAATTAGAATTAATCATTTTACTGTGTGAATAGTGGGACTGCAACTCGAGGCCTTCATCAACCAGAATGTAGTTATAGACACTATTAAATTAATTACAATTCACTAACTATTAATCTGTATAAATATCAGAATATAATCTTACAAAATTAAGAACATAATATTTTAATTTCCTGTCAGAAAAAAAACTGAATATAAAATTCACATTAACGAACAAACAACGGACCGGTGCGTAATGTTTGTGCGTAAAAGCTGAACATAGTTTTAGGTCTAATCACGGTAACAGCGTCTGATTCATGACCTGGAACTGGATATATTTTAATAGAGAATTATTTAAAACGCTAAAACAGTTTGAGAGTGGAGGAGGAAGGACAGGATGCCTTACCGACACACTCGTTGGCTTCTCTGGCGGTGGCGCGCTGCCAGGGTCGGTCATAGTGGAACGGTTTGCACCTGTCGCACTCCGGTCCCGCCGTGTTGTGTTTGCACTCACAAACCAGATTTCCTTCTCGGTCCTTGACGCATTTTGAAGCGTGTCCGTTGCACTTGCACCGTCCTCCAACCTGCAGGTCGGACACTGCGTAAAAATAGGAGTCGCGGGCCAGCTCCGAGTCGTCCTCGTTCTCGTCTCCGAAAGTGTGAAGCCGGCTGAAGATCACCTTGATGTCGGTGGCCGTCACCCAGTCCTGCAGCACCGGGGAGTTGTCGAAGTCGTGCGCCGACGGTCTGCCGTCCAGGGTGCTGAAGGCGATGAGCCCGCCGGTCAGGGGGTGCATGTCTGTGTGGGAGTCCGTGCAGATCGCTTCTTGCTCGTTCTGCTTGGTTATTGCTGCCTTGTTCTGCCTGTTGTACATTTTCTTGCACTGAGTGGAATAAAACTGAAACGGCACCCATGATTTGCCGTAGTCCATGGACTTGTAGATGGCCATGGACTCGGGTCTCGGTGAGCAGAACTGCAGGCTCACATAGGTGACCTCAAACTTTTTACCCAGCGACAAAGTGAGGGTGACGTTCTGCGGGTACTGCACGTAGTTTTCAGACTGCCAGCAGGTGAGGTTATGAGGGTTGTTCAGGTCTGTTAAATACGCAGGTGGATGGGACTTCTTGGGATCCCCGGCGTCGCACGTGTGACAGTCCCTCGTCCTCTCCTCTCCCTTTTCGGTCACCACGCAGTACCTGGCGGCGGGGCTGCCGCAGGTGCTGGAGACGCGCACGTCCTTCCCGAAAGCGGAGTTGACGAAGTCGGGGATGCATCTCCGCGGGTTCCCGTTCTCGTCATAGCACGGATCTGGAGGGGAAGACTGCGCAGCGAACATGCTGAGGCCGTATCCTGCAAAAACCGCCTCGGTCAGCGCAGAAACCATCACCAAGGTGATCCAAACCTCCAGAATCCTTTGCATTGTAATCCGTGCGCCGCAGGGACTGTTGTGCTGAAGACAAAATGATCAGAATTAATAAGACACGAAATGACAACGAAATAAAATCAACACAACTAAAACATCCAGACACTTAAATCACGCGCAAAGACACAGAGAGAAAACGTGGACGCGCCAGTAAAGTCTGGAACAGAGAACATGTTCATGAAATATTCTTACGAGGCAAAGAAAACTCCACCCAGGACACTACCTCCAAATAAACTCCTCAGCTGAAAGTGTAGCAGAACTCCTGAGAATCTGGAGAACCACCTAACCCGTTTACGCACGAAAAACCACTGCTCCTTCACCTCCCTTTGGAATTCCTCAATAAAAATAAGGTGAGAAAACCTCAGCTGGCTCCGCAAGACTCCCTCTGCCTCCGTCTGTCACACCTCTGCCCACCTCTCTCTCTCTGTCCCATTCCCTCTGTGCTGTGAAAGAAAAAGGGGGTCCACTCATTCAGAGCTCAGGAGGCTGCGGAGCGGAGCGTCTGTGTTTAGGCAGAGGCAGCAGCGCCATCGTGCGGGACACGGTTTGAACTACAAGCGATCAATGAAGACATCAGATCATTTACTCCAGGACAAATGTTAATAAAGCACAGTAGAAAAACGCCAGTAAAACACTGCGAGTCTGGATAATGTACTTAAAAGTAAAAACACTGTGATGCACTCCACCACCCACTGTGACCTCCACAAACAGAAACTTCACCTTTCTGACAGTTTAACACCTGAGACACATCTCGTAAAAGCAGAATTCATGACAGAGCTGCTGTATTGGATTGAATTAGATCACAGGTGAATAAAGAGGCCAGTGAGTGTCTGTGCTGCACGTCGTCCACGTTGTGTCCTCATGTTGGCAGTTTAACATTCAGTTTCCTCGTGCGTCGACATCACTGCAGGCTGCAGACTGAGGAGCTCTCTCACCTTCTTCATCAGCTTCACATCGACACACACGTGATCCTCGTGTTCAGAATATGTGTCATCTTCTAAACTGTGGCCTTCTGACTCTCGTCTTACTGACCAGTAGTGATAAGGAGCCACACAGGAAACGGTTTATCTGCATCCAGTCAGTAATGAACCATGTCGTACATGTTCCCCTGAGACACAGGTAGCAAACACTAAGAGACAAACAGTGTCTCGTGCTTGAAATGTAACATCGCCGTAAACACATAGTAAAATTAGAATCATTAAACACAGTATTTGTGATTTTATATGAAAATAAAACTTCATTTGTAAAGTAACTAGTAACTAAAGCTCTCAGACATATGAATTATCAAATGGGCTCAGGGGTCCAAGAGGTCAGGAGCTCCTGGTCCAGAGTCTCTGTCTGTCATGAGTCTTATTTCTTGTGTGAAAGTCAGAAAACTCAAATAACTGATGAAAAATTACCACATAAAAATGTTAAATAACACAAGAACAGCTAGAAATTAACAAAGTGTCACAATATGAATAATACCAGAAGGAAACGTGACCAGAAAAGGACACAGTTCCAGGTGTGATGTCCACGCTGTTCCCACAGCACGTTTATTTCGTTCTATTCATTTGCATTTCAAACATTTTAATTTAGTGAAACTCTCAATTTGTTTAGTTTAGAATTTAGTTTATTATTTTACTCAACTTGTCACATTATTCCTTTTTTTCTTATTTCGTATATTTATTCATTTCTCTTTCTCTTTGTGTTACCTGGTTTGAGTTTTCCTTCCTGGTGTGGAGGCCAAAGAGGTGTGTGAGGGTGGAGCCTGGTTATATGGAGAAGGAGCAGACCAACAGTTCTGACTGAACGGGGGGGGGGAACTGGGATTTCTAGTTTTGAAAGTGTGATTATTTCTTTAGGTTAGATTGTAAATATTTAGTAGTTTCTGTTCTGGATTGGATGTAGGTTTTGTAAAGTGATGGACCGTCTGTTAATCTGTTTGTATTCATCATTTAATTAGAAATGTTTGTTTCTGTCTCCCCTCTTGTTTCACAATGGTTTGATCAGTCAGTATATAAACTCCCCTTTCTGTAGTGGATGAAGCTGTGAGACACGCTTTGACATGTTGACACAGTACGACCCATCACTAAAGAGCAGATCCAGAAGAATCTGAAATGAATTTATAATTACTTAAACACGCTTCGGCGCCTCAGACCAGAGCGAACATCACTAGTTGTTTGTTATTTTGCCCATTTTTGGGTAAATAAAATCCTTTTTGAAAATCTACCTGTGGCTCTTCTCGCCTTGTAGCTCGGCCCCTGACATTTGGTGGCAGTGGTGGGATCAGCCAGTCAGGAGCACAGAGACATCTGTGCACCAGCACCAGCAGATGGAACCAGAGGAGAAACTTAATGAAGAGGAAGAGGAGCTTCTGGAGGGGTTCATATGGGGCAACAAGAGGCCTCATAGACAGTCAGCAGCTTACGACTGCTCTACCTACTGCACCGCTGTCCCAGTCTTTGCTCTCAGACAAATACAGAGGAGTAAAAAGTACGTCGTAAAGTAGGAATATAAAGTTGTTCAGTAACTGTAATGAGTTCCATTTCGCTGGATAAAAAATGACATTAACACTTTAAGATGAACTGATGACACGTGATGTTTGCCTCACGTCACTGCACCTTCCCTTTTATGTCAACGCTTGTTTTTGTCTTGTTTGAAAGTGGAAGTGAATCAGATCCATGAACAGCGTTTCCTGAAAAGCAAACAGGGGAAGAGCTTTGAAATTTAGAATAAAACTGGACTCTTAAATGTGGAAGAACGTGGGAGTAATTCATGAAATGAAGTTAGTTTCCAGCACAGCGCGGCTCAAACAACACAACATCATGACTTTCTTTTGCATTTGCTTGTTTTCTTCAGTTCATCTCACATGATACTTTACACAGTAGTTCGATTATATAGATGTAGTGGTGTCCAGAAACAATGACAATTCTGTTCAGGAGCTCAGAAACATCAGATACACTGAGGTACTTTGTGTTGTGACGTCCCAGGACTTCCATGCTGTAAGATGTGCTGCTCCAGGACTCCGTGATATCACTGCTGGGTTTCAGCCCGGTGTTCTATCTTTCAAAACAGGTTAGAGTATAAGATTTATAAAGCTCAGTGAAAGTGGCTCCTCAAGCACAAGAAGGCGTTTGTTACGGTGCAACAAAGTGAAGAAGAAGACAGCTCTGCATATTCACTGCACTGTTTCTACAATCACATAGAAATTTACTAATGCACAAAAGGAATGTGTACGTCTGCAGATTGGTACATCATGTGCAAACCAGTAGTTATCTGTGTGTGTGTGTGTGTGTGTGTGTGTGTGTGTGTGTGTGTGTGTGCGTGTGTGTGTGTGTGTGTGTGTGTGATCACCAGAGCTTATCTGACATCACTGGTTTCTTTGCACACTATGAGCAACCACATGAAACATAACTTCCTCTCTGCAGCTGATGTCGTACATACTGATTTCATGTAATCAAATCCATCTCCTCCAGTTATATAATCTCACTTTCTTTTCTTATTTCTTTTCTTTGCTGCATTAAAACTAATATTCATTGTATTAAGTCGTTCACTTTCTGCAGCCCGGGACACAATCTGTCTGACGGCTGGGTTCTTGGACACCTCCCTGACCAGCACCCTTCTTGTCTGGTTGCTCAGTTTGTCCTGATGTGTGACTCTAACATAGTTCTTTAATCATAGAGGACACTGTGCTCCTGAGACATTGTGAAATGTGGGACCTTATTTGCACAGTGTGTGTCCTTTATGAAACAATGTCCAATTCATTCTCCCACCAGTCAATTTCTAGACAGATTTCAAGGAAACTTAAGGCAAACAGGATGCACCTGCACTCAGTCTGGAGCCTCCGCTAAAGGTGTGAATACACGACGAACACACAATTACTGTGAGTGATAAAAATGCTGTTTCAGTGTCTTGTCCTCAACATGTGGCCAAAAGGAATCATCACGAACCTAACCACCAATCCTGGGGCCGATGAACGACTGCCAGACCAACTGACAACCAACCAAAACAGATGGACATCAACATGAAACATTGCCTGAATCCAGGTCAAATAGGTTTTGATCCAAGTGGTGTAGGAGTGGGAGAGTGCAGTTTCTCCACCTGTACAGTTCATCCAGCCTTTTGGATACAGAGCGATGGTGTATGGGAAGAAACTCATGTGCATGTGTCTGCTTGGCGTACAGTACATTAACCTCATTTAAGTTCTGTGGGTCAAAAAATAAAGGTGTGCGTGTTTTTATTTCGCTGAATTGAAGCAGTCAGTGAAACAAGTTACTTCAAAAAGGCAAAAACCTCTGAACTAGTTCTTATGTTAAGTGTGGTTTTCCATACAGATGACTCCGCCTCCTGAGATCAGCACAGTGTGATATAAACCGCCTCAGCATAAAGACTCATTCAGTTCCTGTTTTGCAGCACATGCTCTCATGACTCTATAGTTGGAGGGTCTGTTTTAAAAAGGCACCACCACAGGAGGATGTGGTCTCTGCATTGTTTCCCTACACTGATGCGTCTCAGCTGTGGTCAATCTGGGATGATCTAGGACACTGATAACTGCAGTTATAGGTAAGAGTTTCTGTGTCCACCAGAGCTAATTAATGCTTTATCTCCTCTCTTTTTATGTTTCAATACATTTGCAGCACATTTCATGACTGTGTAACATTGTCTGCATGACTTTGCCGTTTCATACAACTGTTCTCTAGCAAACAAGCGTCTGTTGCTCAACTTTCTTCACAAATGTGTTGTTGAAGCCCAGGTTTCCTGTTCCTCTTCTTTTACTAACTGCTTAAAACGGATCAGGAATACACAGCAGAAAACATGTTTGCTGATGCAGCTGCACGTTGAGCATCATTCCCTGTTTTCCTCGCTGGACTTTCTTCCACTTTAAAATGTGCACATTTCTTTTTTGCATTTAAACAATATGAGTGTTTGAAGTTATGCATTCAGTTATGTTGGCAGGGCTGGACTACATACAATGCACTAACACCTGCTTCCTCAGTAGACAATTGATAGGCCCATTGAAGAGGGATATGGTAGGTGCTGCTGAGAACAGAGCTGCTGCCCCCGTCGCCCCCGCTGTAAATAAGAGAAATATCCTACACATGCTTTAATATGCTACATGCCGTCATTGTGTGGTTCTTATCAATAACTGTGAATAGATATCATTACTTACAGCTTGTCTCTTGTATGTTACACTGATTTCAGGTGACAGGTAAATCGAGGGGGGGGAGCCAAAGTGGAAAGACTGTGTAGTAAATTTCAAAAATCAAAAAGAAATTTGAGCTTCATTAAAAATCTATAAGAACTTTCTCTTGAAAGAGAAGTTGGTTAATAATAAATAATAAAGTAAAGAATAAACATGAGAAGCGCTAAATGGCTAACGCTAACGGATAAACAGCTGAGGGTAAAGTGGTGTTAATCAGAGGTTACTTGAGTTTATCAGATAAAAAAAACACTGCGAACACGCTTTATTAAATGTTCCAAGTGTTTCCATGTTTCCTCAGAAGCTTCTTCCCACGTCCTGTCTACAGGAGACATTTAAAGAATAGAGTATTGATTTCAATTGCTTATTTCCCGGAAGGCCTTTTCCTGTTTTGATGGGCATAGGTGGCCCCGCTTTTCCAGTTATGTCACTACACACATTATTCACAGTGAATAATAGTGATTTCTGCCACATCTGGGCACAATTACAGCGTCTGTACACACATGGACATGGAGACGAAACTCAGATGAGTCCCAGGGGGAAAATGTTTTCCTCACCAAGAAGGACGTCTTATGACAGTCCGATTGGATTTTTTCTTAATTACAAGATGGCTAAAAGTAATGAGAGCAAGTCTTGTCTTGGAAATATCTGCTTATTTTTAAAGTCAGTTATTTGTCACCAGTCATGTCCTGATCTGTAATAAGGAAATTCCAGAGCATCTGTTCTTCTGTTGCTTGAAATAAATAATAACTCGCTGGTCTTTACTTGTCACAAAGTTAGGATCTGAAAAAAATGGGAAGTTGCCCTTTTGTAAGATTTCTTTCCAAACCACCTTTGAGTCATATGAAATCTGGTGTCAGCAGCTGATTTTAAGAATGGAAAAAGTAGAAGTTGTCCCCTCACGCAGTCTGTGACTCACTGCTTCTGGTAGGAAGTGACCAGCTCTATTCTGTCCCTGACATCGTTGCTGTCAACAGTTGCATCTCTGTTTGCGCCGGTGAGCTTTTTACTCTGGATTGTGTTTCACCGTTTCTGGTAGGGAACAATAATAACTGCAAATTGTCTACAACAGCAGTAACAGGAAGTTTGGACTATGTTGAAGACACATTATATGCTGGTTTCCTGGCACACAATAATAGGGTGATTTGCGTTTTAATGTTGGGACTTCCTTTTGGTTTATCTTTTGTGTCTGTGTGTGGATGTCGTGATGCCTCTGCAGAAGATGGAGCAGAGCTCATGCACCGAGGATCGTATCCAGCACGTCCTCGAACGCTGCCTTTCCAACCTGGGTCTGGATTCTCCTGACAAAGAACTCTGGAACGGTAATACTGAGTCTCTTACATGCTTTTAACCTTAAAACTGTTAAACAAAACACAGTCGTTCGTGTAATTATAAAGCTGCTGCTGGAGATTTGATCTTTTCCGTTTGCTTTCCCTCATCTGTGAATCCCAACAGCAGGTGAAGGTGTTCCAGACATTTCTGCTTAGCTTGTTTAACTTGAGTTGAATGTTACCTGAGCGAGGAAAGAAGGCATTAACTCCATTTTTAATCACATTAATAGTAAAAAAAACACCAGCTAACTAATTAGGAACAGACTGAACATTGTATGGAGTCAAATGGGAACTGAAAGCGGTGACACAAATGCGGAGTGACAGATGGTGTTGGGGGGGGTTTCATGTTGGCTCAGAAAAGTTTTGAAATGTTTACTCAATATACGACAACTTCATTCAGGACTTTTACAACAACAGAAAAATCATTTTGCTGCCATTCAGAGTGATGGTGTGCATCTTAACATCATGTTTACTTCATCCGATCGTCATCAGAGTGAAACCTAAAAAGAAGAATTAAGCTCTGTGTGTGTGTGTGTGTGTGTGTGTGTGTGTGTGTGTGTGTGTGTGTGTGTGTGTGTGGTTGTGTGTGTGTGTGTGT
>JAUBNQ010000027.1:20063319-20075947 GCA_032353495.1 Ctenopoma kingsleyae
TTTGACCCAAATACTTTTGTTTTTCAGAGCTGTGAATAATGAGCTGCTAGACACATACCAGCTGAAGTCCCTGGATGGACTGGTGGAGGCACGACTGGAGAAAATAGTAATAGCTCAACAAAAAGAGCAAGAAAAGAGGAGATCAGGTGGAAAGAAGAAAGAGAAGAAAGGAAAACTGTACCTGACTTTAAATAAGTACATACAAGACCAGGAAGGTAAGAACAGCTCTGGTGTGACTGGAGAAGAACTGCCGGGTCATCACATAGACAACTTCCCCACACGAAAACCCTACGACCGCGTGATTCGATGCCTTGGATTCAGATTCAACTTCAGCATATTTGACAGGTATAGATTCACGTACCATCATGTTACTTAAAGTTAATTAACGATAAGTAACGTCCTGTCACTGAATGCTGCCCTCTTATCATATCATATCAGTAAGTCTGATCTGTAAGTTCACGTTTCTCTCCAGCTCCGCCTGCCCACCAAACAGTGAAAATGCAAAAGGCAGGTTGCCTGCCGTGACCGCCTGGTATGAAGGGAAGAACACCCCCGACCTGTTTGTGTTGGGCACAGCTGCTCACTCCAGAGATTACCGCTCATCTGCCGGCGGCTTCATCCATGGCTTCCGTTACACAGGTAAACGTCCAAACACAGGTTTGTTGTTTATGTGACATAGTGGTTATTAAAAAGTCAAATAAAAGTGAAACTAGAAGTTAATTTCACACACATAACCGTATATTTAATAAACTATGGATTTTCTGTTGCAGTACAAGCTGTACATCGTGTACTCGAACGTCGTTACCACAGCAGCCCATGGCCAATGACAAAACTGCTGACGACACAACTGCAGTCCTGGATTCTGAAGCGGGTCGGCGAGGCCTCTGGGCTGTACCAAATGTTTGAGGTGCTCGGGGATGTGATACTTCTCAGAGGGTGAGCAGAAATAAGTAACATTCAGAAACTGTCCATCCGGGCAATGCCAGAACTGACAGATGGTGTTGATTATTTATTTATATTATGAGTAGACTTTTGCCCCCGTGTGGATTCATGACATAAACTTATTCTCTTCACAGCTGTAAAACCACTAGAAATAGAATTACTTAGATTAGTAATCTACACGTTAATCCTTATTATGCTCATCATATCGTGGTCTTTATTTTCTGTCTTCCTGTCATAAGTTCTCACTGTGAATATGTGGAAGAGTTTCCGGTCCAGGCTTTGCCTCAGTTCCCCTCTATCTCGGGTCATGACGTCGCCGGCCACGGTCTGCTGGTTCTAGTCATGCAGTATGGGAAGAAGAAGATAGACTACCTGGGCCTTAACAGGGCGGAAACAGACTGGACCAAAGCTTGGAAATCGAACTTTCTGCACCCTGTTATATATTACTACAACAGACTTCCTACTGGTGAGTAGTTCTGCTGCTACCATCCAGCCGTCTGTTATCCAAGCAGTTTATCCTGTTAAGGGTTGTGCAGGTGCTACCAATAAAAAGTAATATTACTTTTAAGACATGACTGAGCTTTGATGGTGAGCACTGCATTACCTGACTTCCCGTTTGTTGTACAGAGGTTATTGTGTTGTGCCACATGGTTAAATTACTCACGGCCCATCTCTCCATTTGGAGACGTGTGTTGATCCTGCTGCAATGTGACAGCAATAGATATTTAATAAAGTCAAGTAAATGTGCTCCTTCTACATTTCTTAGGTCAGGAGTTTAACCCCTGGTGCTACTTGACAGTTGATCACCAGTGTGTTTTAAATGGTCTTTAAATATACAGAACTGTTTTTCTCTTTTTCCCCTTATTTTTTCCCAGAGGAAGAAATGAAGCTCCGTCCCTATAGCTGGCCGTTACCAAGACCCGAGATGCTTCATCACATGATTGAGGACTTCCTCACAGAATGGGATGGTCCCATATCTCATGTCCAGCCTCTGCGGCGCTTCCTAGAGCACTGTGTCCAGACTGACCTCAGGACATTTTATGCAGGTAAAGCATCATGTTGATATCCGATTTATTTCTGAGCCCCAAAGGACATGATGAGCTCAGAAAATGCCTCCAGTAACAACATGTTAAACAACAATTTTTACTGTGTCACATGATACGAACCATTTTCAATACAGTAGTTTCATCCTGAGTCAGTTCTTCACAAAGCTTCATTATATCCATCATGACGCCGGAACTTCCTGTTTTTTCTTTTTTAGAATCTTGTTTCCGTTCATCGCTAACCCATCGCAAGCCGCCGCTGTTCTGCCAGCAAGGATACTTGAAGCAGCAGGGCGTTGTTCGCAGCAGTCAGCCGTCTCAGCACCTTCGCTCTGCTGGACCGATACCGACTGAGCACCACGCTGGAACATCACAGGGTGACCCTGCATTCCCCAACTACCTGGCACAAGCTGGAGCCTCTGTGTCTTCAGGACTGAAACTTGACTTCTGATTGTTTTAGCTAATGTGTTAATGCTACTATGTGTCTGTGATGCTGTTCTGGTCCTTCAGGCTAGAGGTCTTCTTGGGTCCAAAATTTTGGACCTACCCAAACGTCCAGTGTGCAGAAATAAATTTGTTGATGATCTAAGGGGGACTCCAAAACTGACTACCCTGAGGTAACTAGATCTGTTCCAAAATGTGGTCCACCTGAGAAAATGAGAGAACTAAAATGTTGATAAGTGGTGTTTGGACCAGTCAGAAATGTAAAGTAACAGGAACTACAAGGATTCATTTATATGCTTCAAAGACACATTTATATCTTTAAATCACGTCATGTCGTGTTTCCGCCTCCTGCACCAACAGTAACACCGTCTGCAGCCGACTCGTTGGTGATCTAACCTGTTTATTGTCTGTGAATCAAATTCTCCTAAAATAATCTCAGCTTTAGTTCCTTTGTCATAACAAGTCTCTAGTGAGCTGTGGGGTTCACTGTTCTCCTTCTGCCTCCTTCTCAGAAAGCACCTGATACCACTTACTGCTCCAGTCCACTCAGATCCACTCCGGTACTGGACATATTGACACAGGCAGTAAAACCTATGGTAGATCCCTCTCAATTTAGACTGAGCAGAATTTGGACCTGATCCCACTTGGTTTCTGGGTCAGGTCTCAGTTCCTCAGAACCTAGTGGTCCCGCGAAGGCCTTTACCTCAGACTTGCTACCTCGAGCACCCAAAGTCAGTTCCTTCGCAAGACCAAATATTTTTTGTGGAGCACCTCAGAGTACCTGAGTTCCCGACCTTTTGGCTTGTGACGCATTAAAACAAAGAAAAATCTACAGTAAATGCAACGATAATAATACTTGACTGTTTCAACCAAAGACGTTTTCTTTTGCTTTATTTTAATCATGAATCCCACAGAAATTGAATTTACCCGCACATCCATTAAAATAAAAGCAAAAAAAAAGAATAATAACTTTATGTATTTTATGCCATGTTTCTTCAGAGGTCTCGAGCTCCAGGTTGGAAACTACTACAGAGGTACTTTGACCCTGTCATTATTATTATTATTATTATTATTATTATTATTATTATTATTATCATCATCACAGAATATGTATATACAGAATGTGTCGTTTTCATATCATGGAAATCCAGATGATGTAAAGCTTTATAGGTGGAGGAGGTGTCACCAAATTATGATGTATTCATTTTACATTGTGATTAAACTTAAATTAAAGAGGTGTCATCATTTTTACATTTAAATAACTATGTTTTGTGGAATGTTGAAGATTTTAATGATGCACAGAGGTTGTGGATCAACATGCTGATTTTGACAGAAAAGAAGAAAGAAGCATGTACACTAAAGTTGGTAGTTTGATTCACTGTCATTGTCAATGTTTAGATTAATCTTTCTCAACATTATGTCGTCATCGTTCACATTTTAACTTTATTCTTGATATTTAAACTTCATCTTCAACATCTTCTAAGTGCTGATAGTCCCAAAAACAAAGCATGTATGTAAGGTCAGTCACCGGACAGTAGAGGGCGGTAATGAGGCAAACTGCGGATGTATAAAGAAGAAGAACAGCAACCACAACAACAACACGGCATCTGATTGGATGTCAGTGCGCAGACTCAGAGCCGACTGAGCAATAGCTTCTTGTTTTACTGCTTTTACTCGACGACACGGGAAATGTGAAAGGGGACATTTTGCTGATGTGAAGCGAGCTCGTATCTGTAAAACCAGTTTAAATCACCCACGATGGAAGCGCTGTGACGGGGGAGCTGCTGCGCTGCAATGGCTCCAGACATCGCACACGGTGCAGAAGCCAAAATCTCAGCGGACTCCTGACGTTGAAGTGGGATTTCTTTCTGTGTTGCTCCGCAGGGGAAGCGGGTGTCGGGTGCAGTATAAACAGCTTCCATATGTCAGGGTGAAGCATGGACGGGTGGAGCCCAATCGTTGCTACAGCCTCGGACAATGACAGATCCAGCTCCGAGGGGGAGTACATGCTGGAGCCCGGACCCGACGAGGAAACCGGGGAGGCGTTGGACAGGGCGCAGCGGGGCTGCGGGGACGGGATGGAGGACGCGGGGAGCGCGGCTGTCGGGTTCGGGATAAGTGGCACTGGGGAGGGCAAAGTGGTGCTGGGGAGACTCGGACAGAGAGAGGACAAAGAGCTCCGGTACCTGCACTTGTTGTGGGAGCCGGGGAGAGCAGATGTCGGCGGCGGTGGGGCGGTGAGCACCCCGGGGAAGGTGACGGGGAGCAGGGTGAGGCGACACCACAGAGCCGCGCGGAACCTCGGTCCAATCGGGAAAGATATTTACGGTAAGAGACAGATGTAGAGCTAATATACATTTAATGTTAGTTTGTATTTAATGTTAGTTTGTATTTAATGTTAGTTTATATTTAATGTTAGTTTGTATTTAGCGTCATGTGTTTATGGAGGACATGGGCGGAACTTTACTTTACTTTACTTTACTTTACTTTACTTAGCAGACGCTTTTATCCAAAGCGACTTACAAGGAACTGAAGATAATGGGGCCCTGTGCACAGATAAAAGGCCCCCACCCTCTTATAAAGGCCCCCTGACAGAAAAGCACTTAAAATGTTTGTTATTTAAAAGGACTTTTGGTTTTATAGTGTATATTTTTGATGGTTGTGTCAGTTTATGGTATTTGTCTTGTTTCCGTCTAACTGCAAATGCGATGTTTTTTGTGTGGTATTAATTCAGACTTGTCATTGCTGTTTTATTTTTTGGATTTTTTAAATTTGTAATTTGTTAATTTGAATAGAAAATATCTATACTGTACATCAACACGATAGATTATTATTACTCTAGCTAAACATATAACACTTTGTCATACTAGATTTACATTACTTGTATTAAAGAAACTGTTTTTCTTGAACATTAATGATTTCTTTCATGTGACTACATGTTCTGAATCTAATTAAATGTGTATAAAAATGTTAGTTTTATTGAAATAACTAAGTTACAGATCAGTTAGTCTCATGTTTTTATATTGGTGTCATAATTTCATATTTGAGCACATGAACTGTTACGATTTTTAGTCAAACAAGCAGTCGGTGTCTGTGTGAATACTGTCTTTGTTTTTCAGTTTGTCCTCATTCACCAATCATTAAACAGTATTTACATACGTGTCACTTACCTCCACAGCTGGGAAAAGACTAAGGGAGGCTGCGAACAGCAACGACATTGACACAGGTATGAGCAGCGATTATAGCTGTAAAACACTGTAAGAGCAGAGGCTGTGCTTTGCTAATAAAGTTGTCTTATTTCAGTTCGGAGGCTCCTGCAGGATGACGTAGACGCCTGTGCAGCAGACGACAAGGGAAGAACAGCCCTTCATTTCTCCTCCTGCAATGGCAACGAGAGCATCGGTAGGTCGGAGATAAATATCTGGATAAGATGTTTTCTTTTTATTTAGTTGATGTTAGAGTTCTGTCTTCCTCAGTTTCATGATTAATTTCAAATCAGCTGATTACCAAAAGGTGCAACAAGTGGTTTCCTGTAATCGGAGGTATCCTCAGATTTGCCTCCTCACAACATTCAACACCCTGTGATTGATGGACAGCTCAGCTCATCTCTGCTTTTTAGAATCTGTGAATATTGAATTTGAGCAACTAATTATTATAATTTTTTTCTTTCTAATGTCTTTAGTGCAGCTACTGCTGAGCTACGGCGCTGACCCCAACCAGCGAGACAGTCTGGGAAATACCCCCCTCCATCTGGGTAAGAGAGAACGATCGCGTTCATTCGTGTAAAACCTGCAGCAGCATGGTCAGCTGTGCATATGGTTGTGGTTTCCGTAATGTTTGTTCATGTAACACTTGGTTTAAAACAACTTTAATTCATTTTTTTTCCCACTTCGTCCTGTGTCTCTGCAGCGGCCTGCACCAACCATGTGCCTGTAATCACCACACTGCTGAAAGGAGGTGAGACTCGGGTGTTGAAATATTTAGTATCTTGTTGTGGAGTAGTGAGTAAATACATGTGTACACGAGATAGTTTATAAAAAAAAAAAAAAAAAAGAGAGAGAAAGGGGCACAGCACTGTTTTTTTTAAAATCATTTGCAGTTTTCATTGCTTGTTCAAATTGTTTCCAAACCACTGTGCAGTGTTTCTCTCCGTGTCGTTGTCCTGGCTTGTTGTATTTTTCTAACTTGTCAACATTTTCACTGATGTTGTACTTCAGAGTCTGTCAGAGTTGATAAACTTCGAGATGACGTCTGTGTTGTTTCTGTGCAGGAGCCCGTGTGGATGCCCTCGACCGAGCAGGCCGGACGCCACTGCATCTCGCGCGCTCCAAACTCAATATTCTGCAGGAGGGAGATTCACGAAGCTTAGAAACCCTGAGAGGGGAAGTCACACAGGTAGAGAAAGTGTTCACCTGCAGATAGATGCTGTGGTTCTGGGCAGTTAGTGATGGAATGATAATCCATTAATTACTATTAATAATTTAATTTGTTAATCTAATGTGAGACTGAAAAGATGCTATCTACTGTTAGCAGTGTTAGCATTGTAGCTGAGATGGTCCCATTTAGAACAGGAGTTTCAGAGTTGTGGGTTTATAGCGGTAATTCAGGAACTAACTGTAGAAGGATGCAGCGCTTTTGATAAAGGAAAATGGTTTAGATTTAGCTTTAGTATTTAGACGTGTGCGACACATGTCGTGTACATTCTCCGCTGATGGTGTGATTAGTAGTTTGAGTTTTGTCTGGATGATTGGAAGTGGAAGCTCCACATTTTGAAAATAAGTCACTGCTTTGTGTGGATACAGGTTGTTAGAAACTTGTGAATTGTGTTTGTTGTGATTGTTAAATCTGACTTTTCTAACAGATTATTCAAATGTTGAGGGAGTACCTGAACCTCATGGGCCAGAGTGAGGCTAAAGAAAGGTTGGAACACATTTCCATTCAGCTGCAGCACACACGCACCAAAGAGCAGGTGAGAGCTACGTGAAATCACACACTGATAATAGAATACACACTGACATGTGTCATATATCAAACACTAATTATGTATTTGTTGAGGCTTATTCTTCACTAACTCATACATATTTGTATTATTCTTTTTTTCAGGTGGATGAAGTGACGGATTTATTGGCCAGTTTCACGTCTCTCAGTCTACAGAAACAGAATTTGGGGGATAGGTAGAAGTTAAAGTGTAAACAGAGCTGAAGTCCTGCTGCTTTTCTTAACATGTGCCTCAGCTCCACTAGCTGCATCCTGACCAGCAAAACCTGGGTTTTCTGCCAATAGTTAAATGTTTATCTGAAAGACTTCTGTGCTTTACAGTCACTTTTAAGGGTTCTGAAAAACGAGGCTGATGCTCTGTACTGTCGTGTAGTAGATGTGCATTCAGCTGGTGGTCAGAATAAACAATATCGAATATCAGATGAAGAAGCTAGTGGGGCAGACGCTAACCCTGACGTGCAGGACAACCTCAGCTCTGTGTGTGTCTTTCTGCAGTTGTGTGGACAAATTTTAGTTCAGAACCAAGGTTCAGACTTGGTTTTAGAGTTTAGGTTGGGTAAGAGGTGAGAGAACGTGTTGTGTCCTCACTACTATAGAAAGACCAATGTATTTATGTGCTGACATATTTTCTTATTAGCAAAGTGATCGTTAATAGACATACGCTTAGTTGTCAGTTTATTAGGAACAACTCAGTAAAATCCAGTCACTCCTCTTTAGAAAGGTGCTAAAGGTCATGGAGACACCTGGACAGGTAGCCAGTCCGCCACACAAAGCCACAATTACGTCACCACTTAACCTTCATGCTGTAGGACAGTGGAAAGACACAGGAGAACCTGCAGAACCCAGCTGTGAGCCTCAGGTATTTTACTTTAATAAGCACAGAGTAGAAATACTGCGTAAGTGAAAGGTTCAGTATTCTACATGTTACTGCAGTAAAAGTTAAAAGATGTTAGTATCAAAATAAATGTAAAGTACTAAAAGTACTTATCATGTAGAAAAATGTACTTTACATTAGTAGATTGTAAATTGATGGACTATAGTCATAATATCATTATTATAATTTACATATGTTCAGTAGTAATAATACAACATTATTTCTGTGTTTATATTCTGTAAAAACTAGTAACTGTGGCTGTCAGTTAACTGGATTAGAAAGTGTAAAGTAACATCAAATATAAATACTCAGGTTGTACTTAAGTACAGTACTGATGCTGTTATTTAGCCTTGGCTAAAATAGGGTTTAAACAGGGACAAAATAATAGAAACACCATAAACTACTATCATACAGTTGGACAGCACCTCTTTACATCATCTCCTTACTGATGGACAGTTTCAGCCTGCCGTTCCTAATGAACTCACAGCTGAGCGTATTTCTCATGAAATCACTTACACAGTTTTCACAGCTGTGTTTCTGCTTCTGTATCACGTTGCCTTTTCTCTTATATTGCATGTTCTGTTGTCTGTGAACTGTACTGTAAAATTGATTTGACTGTTGTAAGAAATTGATATATGTGAATCAATAAATCAGTATCTTTGGCTAAATTGAGTTTTCCTGTGAATATTTCTGTTTTGAGTGGCTTCTACTTTGCTTTTATGTTACGTTTACGATTCAGGGGAAATATTGTGTTTTTTAGTCTGCTTTATGTGTCTGACGGCTTCAGTTACTTTACTGATGCAGATTTTCTTTTCTTTAATGAATTTATAAATATTGATTATGGATGAAGACATAAAAGGTTAGAATCAGCTCCATCTTTACCTGCTGCAACGTTAATGACGTTTATGCATCAATAATTATATCCACTATATGATTCTGCATTGTGAGCAGTATATATTGGTGCTGTTTGTCTCCTGATCTTTTATTCATGACCTTAAATGTTTTGTTTTTGCCATTTCCTAGTTCAAATATTTAAAATATTTTTTCATCAGTTACTCAGAGTGACTCCCAGACGAATCACTTTCCTACTGTAGTACTGTGTGTGTGTGTATATACTTAGTACTTCTAGTGAAGTGCTTTTTTAGGAAAGTAATTCCAGTGTTGTTTGTGTACTTCTGTTACCTCTGATTATTTCAAAATAAACGTCCTAAACAAGAACGTGCTTTTATTTTGCAAGATGCGTTTTCTCTACGCTGATTGGCTGCTTAACCAAAGCCCCTCCCATACAGCAACGCGTATTGTTGTTCGCCGACAATAAAAGATGGCGGCTGGACCCGCGTAAATTGGACATCCCCAGAGGTAGTACAATTTAACAAAGACGTTATTTCCTCTCCTCCCGATGTTTGGAAATTACACATTATACTGTTCCAGAGTAGTTGAAGTCATAAATAGGATTTAATGAATTTCCAGCAGTGTTTTGTTGAGTTGTGGCGAACGCGGCCTAGCTGTGAGGTGAACGCCTCGGGCTTTCCTTAGCTCCTGTCGCCGGCCAGCTGAGGCCACACGCGGCGGGACGGACTAGAGAGCAGAGGATGCTGAGAATCTAGGGAGTCACGGTGAATGTAGAGGGGGTGTGTTTGTGTATCCTTACAAAAAGGAGGCGGGAATCGGTTTAGTTATTATGTCTGTGCTGTTTTATAAATGACAAATCTTAACATTGTAATTTAACGCAGTTTGTACTTTTCTTCAGTATCATTGACAACTTCTACTTTTTTGACCAGGTTTCCTTCAGCTCCAGTATTATCTGGACTCAGTGTAGGACTAACCAGGAGTAGTTAGTTTACCCAGTACTTTACCTCCGTAGATATAATAGAAAGTTAGCAACTTAACATGCATATTAAAGTCCTTATTGTCGTTCACTTAACAGGTCATTATCCTCCCTTTATGTTGACACCCTGTGACAAGGAAACGTGTTGACAGAAGAGCAACCATGGCTTTTGAGGAGATCCAGAGTAAAGGAGCGATGGGTAATGTCTTATGTTCCTGTTGTGCAGGATTATCAAGAATTAGCATTTATGTTTAGATACACAAAGACAGGTAATGAAGCGGTCCTGCTGCTCCACTGATTTGAACACTGGTGAGACCTGTAGATGTAACAAGACTCATCATATGGACTGTTAAACGACCAAAAGCACCATATTTAAATACTATAATAAATTTATACTGGGGTTAGGCAAGGCTTCAAACTAAGATTTCCCTCTGTCAATTATAGCACAAGGGACACAAAGATCTGACATGTGGGACAATTTGGGACAAATTTATAATACTTATTCATTCTGGAAAATTATGTTTCTTCTTACATAGACAGGTGTCCTCTCATTTGTTCACGCAGCAGCTGCAGATCAACTGTTTTCATGTAAGAATGACATTGCACAGGTCAGAATTGAGACTGCGATCTAAAAATGATTAATTGTGCAGTCCTCCTACTTCTGCTGCAGTCAGAAGGTTTGCAATTACAGTGTCATTTTGTAGTGATGCATTTACTGTCCAAACAAGACACAGGAAATTAGGAAAATGTATATCGTAATAAGCACAAACAATATGGGCACAGATTAGACATTTACCAACAACAGCAGAGAAGTATTTACATATTAAATACACATTAAAACTGTAGAGACAGACACTATTAACATGCAGCTTGGAGGACAAACAGTAATGTGATGCAGAATAATGTGGAGTTGCCTCTTGTAGGGTTCATGTAGCACTGATCGTTTAGTCCAGTAGAAGTCCTGGAGCAGCAAAGCAGAAGTGTGCAAAAGAAAAATTAAAAACAGACTCTGCAACGATGAAGAAAAAACTATCATGTATGATGAAATCTTCGCAGTTTTATCTTCTTTTATTTTTAGGGTAAGAATTATCATCTTAATGTTCTGTATTTCAGACATGGGGATGGAGGGAGAAATTGGCCTCGTAGCTGGTCGTAGCCAGAGAGAGAAGAGGAGGTCGTACAAGGATCTGCTCAGAGAAGAGGAGGAGATTGCTGCTCAGGTCCGCAAGTCTTCCAAGAAACGACCCAAGGTGGGTTATTCGTCCGCATTAACTTGACCTCATGGTTTGTAGTCAGGGTTTTATTACAGTTTAGACCGGTCTATAAATTGGTGTCATTGTGAATCAGGATGCAGAACTTTTCATGCTGGGAGGGGACTCACACAAAAAGAAGAAGAAACATAGTGATGACTACTATTACAGAGGTGAGAGGTGACTGTTCTGTCATAAACGTGTCATTTCACAGAAATATGACTTGAAGCAGGATTCATGTTTTTTACTTTCTTTTCTGTATCAGACCACGATGGCTCAGGTCCACCTCCCCACAAAAAGAAGCACAAGTCTGCAGACCGCTCGCCGCCCCTGTCGTCACCCTCGTCCTCAGCAGATACAGCGATGGGCCTCCTGCAGGCGATCACCTCTCCTCTGGCCACAGGTTCAGACCCAAACCCCCACTTGCACAAGAAGCCCTCCTACCCCTCTTTTCCCTCACATTCCTCTAAAGACCGCAAACGTGAGAGCAGCAGCACTGGTGGAAGCAAAGGGAGCCACTCCTTCTCTCACTCCCGCCCACCTTCTTCGTCGTCATCTTCTTCCAAGAAGCACTCCTCCTCTTCCTCAAAGTCGTCGCTGTTCCATGGCGGAGCTCCCAAAGAGGAGCCCCTGACGTTACGAGAGGCAGACGGGCTGAAGATGAAGCTCATCATGTCACCTGAGAAAGAGGAAGGGGAGAGTTTCCCGTTCGCGCCTCACTCCTCCAAAGGGGGCGTGAAGAAAGAGAAGGACAGAGACAGGACGCAGCTCGCAAAGTCACCGAAGAAGAAGCAGCTGCAACAGCAGCAGAGTCGAGATCCACTGCCTGTAGTGGGAAAAGAGGTAGAGGTGGAAGGTAAGATAATCCTAAATGCTGCAGCACTTTCTGTCTGTCATCCATGTTTACTGGGTTACATACAGATTTGGGACTCGTTGATAGGAATTTTATTTGGTTAAATTATTGCCCTAATACAAGTACAAACACATTGATACCACCTTATGACAACGTTATGTTAACCTCATATGCAACAATAAAATTCAAAGGTTTCCAGGTAATATTAATATCACATAAAGATAATTTGGGTAAATACAAAATGCAGCTTTTACTTTACTTTTACTTTGGCAGAGAAAATCATAGTTTCATTTGCTCCAAAGCTGCCTGGCCCTATGTGACAAAGTAATTAACCCTATAAACGTAAGAACTGGTTGTTCCACTCTTGGCAACAACAACTACAATCAAGCGATTGCA
>JAUBNQ010000027.1:20327989-20341229 GCA_032353495.1 Ctenopoma kingsleyae
AACAGTTTTTTCTCTTTAGAGAAGTTGAAGGACACAAACACTTTGAGCCACGTCTGTGATACCACCCACAGTAGCAACTTATCAACCTTGTTTCATGTTTGACGTCTTCTGCCATCTGCCTCCTTTTGTTAGTGACTCTCTCCACACTCTTTCTTCTTTTGTCTCCTCTTCCTCTTCTCCTTCCTCTCCTTTGTCTGTTTCCAAGGTTGAACCTGCAGCAGATCTCGGAGCTGCGCTCTCAGGTGGAGGAGCTTCAGAGAGCTCTGCAGGAGCAGGACAGCAGGACTGAGGACGTGAGTGCAGAGAGAGCTGCTTCCTTCTCCTCTGCCCACTTTGTCACTTCACATTATATCTCCCCTCCGCATAAACAATCAAGTGTGCATGTGAAACTTTTTGTTGTTTGTCAGTTTCACCTGGAGGAGGAGACGCGTGGTCACATAAAATAATAATTCAACAGAGAGCGTCCATCTACAAAAAGCTATGAGCATATGAACTCCTGCTTAATCCGAATGTTTTCATAGCACACGGAGTTTATCTGCAGTGTCTGTCGTCCTACTTTTGATACATGTGTGGGAATTTAACCCATGTTTGCTGTGCTGATTCACTGTTAATGCCTGCCCCTCTCTGTCTGTCTGTCTCCCTCCCTCCGCCTGCCCCCATCGATCAACTCTGCCAAAATCAGGCCATAGTAAGTACGGCCCACCCTGTGTCCAGCTGGCCTGTGATTTAACTCTAACAGCTTGATTTCACTGCTTATACTGTTTGTTAGCGTGTGTGTATCATTTATTCAACCGTTGAAAGTGTTTTTAATCATCTTTCCTTCGTTTCCTCTGAAGTCGTCCTTACTGAAGAAGAAGCTCGAGGAGCATTTGTAAGTACTCGACTGCTTCCTGTGGATTATTTCTTCATGTGGGCTCCAAACAAGAACGACCTCACACACTTTTATGTGTTTGCTCCAGAGAGAAGCTTCATGAAGCTCACTCAGATCTGCAGAAGAAGAAGGAGGTCATTGACGACTTGGAGCCCAAAGTGGACAACAGCAGTAAGATGTTCCTCTGAACCCCCACCCTCCCAGCTGCAGTCGCACATGTTCACTGATACGTCCACTTACAGTCAGCACAGTTTGACCCACAAAGGCTGAGAGTTGGTCTGAGACAGGAAGTGGGACTGAGCCCTCGTTCAGAACACTTCAGTTCAGTTTCTTATTGTTTTATAAGAGAGAAGCTGTTAATAATGTCACACTCTTTACAAACAGCTTCTCCTCTCTGGAGTATTTCACCGGCAACTATAAAACAAGCTCAGTCCCCCCCTCCTCTCTCAGACCAACCGGACCTCAAGATTAGAAACCCACTCTGTCACAACATGAGAGGGAATCTCACCTGGCTGCCTCCTCTTCCTCCTCCTCTAAACTCTCTCTTTACACCTCTCACTCCTAGTGGCCAAGAAGATCGATGAACTGCAGGAGATCCTGCGGAAAAAGGACGAGGACATGAAGCAAATGGAGGAGCGATACAAGCGCTATGTGGAGAAGGCGAGAACGGTCAGTCCACCTTAACAGAGCATCTTGTTCCTCAACCGCCTTTTTGTATGAGGAAGAATGTTTTGCGATTGTCCAGTCGACCTAATCGAAGCGTGATGGTGAATCAGTGCAGAAATGACCTTTGTGTGCACAGGTGATCAAAACACTGGATCCCGGTCAGCAGCAGCCGGCGACGGTGAGTCCTGACGTTCAGGCTCTGAAGAACCAGCTGACGGAGAAAGAGAAGAGAATCCAGCACCTGGAGGTGTGACCCCTCAGACGCAGACACACAAACAGGGCTGATGTGCATGTAGCTGCTTATATGTCACTGACGGTGTTTTGCTCTACACAGCGGGACTGTGAGAAGAGCAGAGCCAGGTACGAGCGAGAGGAGAAGCTCATCATCACCGCATGGCACAACATGGTGGGTGAAACACGGGGATGACCTGACGGCATCTTCTGTGCTGTAAAGGAACAGTTCAGGATGTATGTAAATGTCTCAAATGATTTTAAAAACGGGGAGAAAGGAAACATGAGCCACCAACTGAAAGTTAAAAACGCCTGCAGAGCGACGCTGTTTGATATCAGCAGGATTTTTAACCGGAGCTGTTTTATTTATCTCCACCACAGCTTAAAGATATATGTTTGCATATCGTGTTCTCTTCTCACTCTCTGCATTATGTTTCACGCCCACGCCTGCTTCTTTACTGCCTCTTTCTCAGGGGATGACTTTGCAACAGAGAGTGTCCGGCGAGCGGATGGCCCCCTCCAACCAGGCCATGTCCTTCCTGGCCCAGCAGAGACAGTCCACCAACGCCAGGAGAGGCCTGACACGTCTCCATCCCAGATAGAAACGTCCAGGCAGGAACGCGCTGACATGAAGCTTGGAGGAGATGAACTGAACTCCCTTTGTCTTTGCCTTACTCACTGGATGCTGCTGCTGCCCCCTGCAGGCTCCTGATGACACCAGACGCTCCCGTTTGTCTGTGGAGCCTCAGAAGACAGAGACACTAACGACTGGAGTAGTCTCACCTTTTAAGGTGACTTTAATTTTCTCTTTAGCCTCGGAGACTGGAATCAGTTTTTAAATCTTTTTTAACATATTTTATTCTCAGTAGGACAGAATGTGAACTAGCTTAGTCACTGTCTGAATGTGGGAGATGAAGGAGGGATTGTTAGATGTATTACATTTACTACTGGACGTCCTAAAGAAGACGTGAAGCTACACTGAACACATTTACATCCAGCTGTTCTCATTGTTTTCACTTTTCTCGTAGCTTTTCTTCGTCTTCTACATTGTCTGTTTGTTTTTTCCGTCATTTTATTTTGAAAGACCATGAGGAGGGTGTATAAATGGCTTCAGTCGTTTTTTTCTTTTCACTTGAATCTTTTCTCTAAAACTTTAATAATCACAGTAAGTATTTGTTAGAAGTTTTGTCACAGTATCTCTACACCAAAGCACTTTGAGTCTAGAGCGACTTGTGCCTCACAGAAACTACCCTGTCTGTGGATGGTGGGGGGGGTGTTTTGAAGCGTACCCCCTCTTCTCCACGTCTCATGGCAGGAGGTGTGTTTTCAGACAAGTGGTCATAATGTGACTTTAGCAAACAATTGTGTTAATTTGTTGATTATGAATTGGATCATTTCCCTCCTGAAGATTGAAGCAGGACATTATTTGCACTCTACACTTGAAACTTTCTGTGAATGTGAAACACTAAACACAAAGGCTCAGCTGATGGCTGCTAACTGCTGCTGCTCATTTACAGTTAAACTGGAAGGAAATGTATTCATCGATACGCTGGAAGTCTTTTATTGTCTACTGACAGGAAGTCAGAGCAGCTGAGCCTCTATTAGCACATAAACCATCACTACGTCTGCCTTCATCCACTACTGGTTGTTTTTCCTTTTCACAGACGTCGTAACTTTTTGTCTTTCCCTGTTTGTGACTCGTGTCTATGCTGTGATCTACACAGACCAGAATCCTACTGTTGTGTGCACATGTTTCCATTACTCTGAGTTGATATTTGTGGTGTTAAACTAGATCTTTGCTGCACATTTGCATGGTTTGAAGGGGTGAACTTTTAGGTTTTCATTTAATGGTCTAGTGGATCGAGGCACTCTCTGCTTCACACAGGGGTCTGAGGCAAACTAAAGATTTGTAGTCCTGTCTGTTCTACTTTTGCACTACAAATAAATGGGATATAATTATGGTAAGACATAACGTTTTGTGTTTTTATTCATTTAAGGATAAATGAAGAAGCATTTAATCAACTGTACATATCTGAGAACCAACACTGACCCTGATTTTGCCACCTTGCTCTGTGTTGTGTTTAACTCTGTTGTCATCTAAAGGCCAAAGTGATGAGTCAAACTTCTCACATCCTTTGTGCAACTGTCCGACATTGTTTATCTCTCACTTCACACCACTGCAAACAGAACTGACGTAAAGAAATCGAACTTCAGTAATCGCCAAACAGAAACGTGTAAAATATCAGGTACATGTTCCAGTCAGCAGGTTGAGAACCGCAGAACTTTAAACAAACTAATATCTTCACCTGCTCAGAGAGTTCTGCATCAACAATCTACCGAAGTCATTTACTGTCATAATATGTAAGGGCTTTTATTTTGAAGTTATAAGTACATTCTCCTCTGCACTTTTACATAAGTAGGATTTTGATGGATGACCTGTAATGGAGAATTTCAACAGTGTTGTATTTTAACTATTTTAACTTTCAATATTTTGTGTATTTTTCCACCAATGAGTTTTAGAGGTGATAGAAGTACACAAACAGTAAAAGTGAAAATACACACCTAAAATAAAGTATTCCATTACACAAAGTACCACTTCACATTTCAAGTGAAGTCGAGGTAATACATGTAAACACATGCTGTGAAATGTACTTAAAGCTTAGAAGTATTAGTATATAGTATACTAAAAGTGAGTATCTGAGTATTTTAACCACTTTTCCACATGAATGTTTGAGTCTGATCCAGATGTTCAGTTTAAAATCTTCAAAAACCTGAATTTCTGAACATTTACTGTGAAATATCACAATAAATGCACAAAAATCAACATCCACAAAAAGTTAGTAGAAATAAAAAGTACAGAAATATGTCAAAGAAACTCAGGACGAAGGTTTGTGTTACTGATTTTAACCCTTTATGACCTGACAGCTGCATCATCCAGAACAAAACATCAAACTTTATTAATTCACAGGGTTCATTTTAACAATATTCACCTGTAACTGAGTAAATGTTAAATTAAAAATAAAAAATAAAAAAAAAAGTTAAATCATAAATAACAAATATTTTGTCAGTTCCACTTTCGGCCGCGGGCGGCGCCAGAGCGCGCGACGCTACGTCATCAGAGGAAATTAAACATGGCGGACAGTGAGTAGCTGACAGCGAAAGTTAGCAGAAAGCGTCGGCAAAATCCGCACATTTCAGTGTTTGATGCACGTTTTTGAACAGCGTAGTGCGTTGTATTAATATTTGTACATCTGAATCCATCTCCCGCATGAATTGGCGCTTCACGTTGAGTTTGTTCGGCGGTAAAAGGCCTCAGCGATCCGGGCGTTAGCCCGCAGTGTTAGCATTAGCCGAGCTGCTATTGTTTTTTGCGGACACCGTGACGCCTTTTAGCGTTTAGTTCGACTTATTTATCAAAAACTACGTTTTTCTGAATTTCACTGCGTGGCTAAGAAGCTTTTATATTATTGCGGGTGGGGCACACCTGTTTTTTTTACCTCCTGGACTGCGCCTGTTCATGAACATTACGCTCAGGAAACATGGAGCCACAGCGCGCACACGGTAAACCTCACACAGGCGGCGGAGGCAGCAGCAGCAGCAGCGGCGACTCCAGCTGCGGCAGCCCGGCGTCCCCCTCCTCCAGCAGCCCCGCACCGGGGCCCGGCGGAAACGTGTTCGCCAACGACGGCAGCTTCATGGAGATGTTCAAGAAGAAGATGGAGGAGGAGGAGAGCAGGAAAAAGGAGACGCAGCAAACAGGTGGAGCTGCCAGAGCCACCGAGCAGGGACAGACCTCAGTGGAAAAGAAGCCACCTCCCGTGACGAGCTTTGTAAGGGGTTTGGTTGTAAGATGAGATAGATGCTCTGCACAGATAGTAGTTTGTGTTGTACTGTTATGAGAACACACTGTGGCAGTATGTAACATGGCTCAGTAAAGTGTAGGGATGCTCCTCTCTGATGATGGTTTCGCTGGTGGTGGTCTAAGTGTAGACCACCTGCTCTGGTGTAGTCTCCTTCATTGGCAGTCCGCCTGAAAGGGCTCCTGTAACGGTTTCAGTCTTCTATCCCCTAACCCAGGTGGGGAAGCGCAGAGGCGGCGTGTTCCTAAAGACCGGCGTGGTAGCCAAGAAGCAGAAAAAGGACTCAGAGGTAAGTGGACCAGAATCTGGTTCTGAGGCCTTTTCCACTCATCAGTAACACAAGCTCTGACTCTGACACGCTGAGTTCCACTTTGCTTCTCGTGGTTCTAGTTTGGGGAGAACGATGTTAAACTTCTCTCTGGTTCCAGCACAAAGAACTGAGTTTGTGGTCTCGGTTTTCTGTTAGAAGCAGATAAATGCAGTAGACCCGGTCCTGGAGCCTTTTCTTCGTTTATGTGATTCAATCTAAATGTACTCCGTTAATGTTGGTTCTTAGAAAGCAGCAGCAGAAAAACAGAAGATGAAACAATAGAATCAGTATCTTCTGACGTTTCTGTATTTTACTTGTTTCCACTTTCAGTAAAGTTAAATGTTTTATTTCTAGATCGTTTATATAACAGTTAACAAGTGATGAAATTAATCTGAAATCTCTTCATTGTTTTTTAGACGTCTCATTAAATGTCAGATTTTAAGGCTCCTTTTGGTTCTTTGTTAGTATTTTACTTTGTGTTTTTGCTGAGTGTCTCAGTTAAACTGTGATGCAGACAGATTCTTCAGTCCTGATCCAGCTGCACTTGTGCAGGTTTGGTTTTAAGGACTTGGTGCTGTGAAAAAAAGGACGTTCCCCACACTAGAACCACAGGAGCAAGTTTCAGAAGTGTTGAAGTAGCTGTCAGAACCTGTGTGACCTGTGCACTGTGTCTCTGCCACCGTTAATAACCTGTCGTCTCGTCTCCTGCAGAAGGAACCAGGCAAGAGTGATGCTTGGACAAAGTACATGGCTGAGGTGAAAAAGTACAAAGCCCATCAGTGTGGAGACGACGATAAAACCAGGCCTCTGGTTAAGTAGGCTCCAAGAGTCAGCAGTGTTTATGGGAGGAGACCACCGAGATAGAAGCTCCGGCCGATCCCGACCTTCTCACGGTGCCACTTCAAGTTCACCTGATATGTTTCACAAACTTTTTCCTTTTTTTGTAAAAAAAAAAAAAAATCATTTTTGTCTTTTTGTTGTTGGACTTAAACCTGGTGTTTCAGAAACTTTGAATACAGTGATAATTGTTTCAAATCTTTTCAAAACTGACATGTCTGGTGTTTATTAAAAACTGGATTTGTTAACAGCCAATCAAGGTTTGAATTAAATCGACACTGCCCGTGTACGTGGGGTGCTGCTGCCTCCTGTTTGTTACAGACTCACATCACATGACTTCAGTGTGAAAGGAAAAGTTTTAATTAGAAGCAGGTTTGAGTTCTGTACAGAGACAAATTCAATCAACGATGCAAAAAGTACAACTCTCATTAGAGCGCAGAGGAAAAAAAACAATTTGCAGTTTACATTTCTTACAGGTCTCAGTGATAATTACATTACGATAAAAACAGCACCAAATAGACAAACTGACCATGCATCAGAGAGGGAGCCCTACAGAAGGCACACGTACACACACACACACACACACACTCAGCTAAAAATCCCATTCAGCCCTCCTCCCTGTCCACAGTGATATAGGTCGACTTTGTAAACATTAACAACTGTATCTGTCATTTAACAATTCTAGGAAGAATAGTATTAAAAATTATCAAATGGTTTAAAAAAGCTCATATTTAACTGTGGTTTTCATGAAAACTTGAGCAGATCTTCTCGAGTCAGGTGCTTCCGACCTGTGCTGTGAGTGGTGTGTCCGTCTGTCGCCCAAGAACACGCTTCCTGATTCGTCCCAGAGACTCGGCTGCATCATAGAGTCTTCCTCTTAGCGTCTCCTCCCTGGCTTTGACCGACATCTGGACAGGAATGGTACAGTTCTTCACATGTCAGTGAAAAATAGACAACAAGACATCACAGAGACCGACCGACGGCTAAACTACAGAACGAGGCATGCTGCCAATAGGAGACGAGCAGAGGACAGAGCAGGACCAGACAGAAGGACAACCCGAGACGGGGAAAACACCAAACACTCAGGACAGGAAGTAAAATGGAGCAGGCTTTGAGGGTGGAGGGAGGGAGGGTCAGCTTTTACCTGAGAAAGCGAGCTGCAAGTGAGGAGGCAGAGCAACCTGAGACCCTGACTGGAGACTCTTATACAGATCTGAGAAGACAGGACAGGGGGACAAAACAGGGAGGAGGAGAAATGTGGGAAAAGGAAGGAAGGAGCGAGATGGCACAGAGGTGAAGGACAGGTAATAATGGGCAAACGGAGGAAGAGGAGGAGGAGAGAGGGTGAGGAGAGAGGAAGCATGAGGCCAAGTGAGCGTTAGGGTCGAGAGAATTTGGGAGATGAAACAAACAAAATGGGAAAAAAAAGTCAAACAGGAGAAAATCACAAGCTTTGACACAAATATGGTGATAAAAATCATGAACATACAACACGGAACAGCTACACGGGAACAGACAACAGCAACATACACAGTACTGCTACGTACTTCTACTCAAACTCTGTACTTCAGTATGTCCACTGTTATTTCTACTACACGTTTTAGATGGAAATAATCAGACAATAATTCAGTGTTTGATGTCAGAAACTTCTGATATTATTCTCAGAATTCTATTTTCACATTATTCCCAGTTTAACTGCACAGTACTTATATTTCAATTTAATTCCCACAGTATTCACACTAACTTTATTCTCACTATTCAGACTTTGACCTTTCAATATTCACATTTTAATTTTATTAAAATAAAACTGCAGAAGATGTTTGATCATGAATGAAATAATAAATTATCTTTAGATATTAAATCCCCTGATGACTTCTCAGATTCATCTGGTGACCGTGGAAGGGTCTGTGACCAGGTCGGGAACCTCTGGACTAAAAGTCCCTCTAGTTAAAATCAGCTCCAACTGTAAAACGCTTAAACGTCACAGCATCAGAATTAACGATCTCCTGACGTCACAGCAGATGTTTCATTGTAGGACAATTACTTGTAGTATGCTGAAACTGTGGAGTTGGTACTACTACATAAGTCAAAGGTCTGAGTACTTCTTCATACTCATGACATGATCAAATCACCTGGTAAATATTTATACACTTTATATTTCGTGTTCTACGAGTCTGTTGTCACTCACTCTGAGTCAAGGTAGAAAACTGTGCGTTGCTACTGGCCGTGGAGCCACCGGCTGCCGTACTGGAGCCCGCCGTGCCGAGGGGGGGCAGGTTTAGCAGCGAGGGGAACTGGAAGGGCAAGGACACAGGCACCAGGCCCCCAAGCATCCCAAACCCCAGGGGAAGGGATGAGGCTGAGCCGAGCAGGCTGCCGCTTCCTGCCGAGGAGACCTGAGATGTGGAAACACAAAGTGAGATGGAAATTATGGGATGTTTCCAGTTCTGAAGCTTTGTGGCTTCAAAGGTAAAAGGAACAGCGACATCTGGTGGTTTGGACAAATTACAGCAGCTCTTAAAGAGTCCAGGACAAGGACCCAGCAGGTCAAACAACCACAACGTGGTCAGGGTAAAACGTCATCAAGGAACTAAAACAAGTCCAGTTGCTATTGGAAAACCCTTTTTTGAAGTAAATAAAGTACTGCTACTTTTATGTACTTTAACAAACAGTATATTAGTGTCGGGCAGGAACTCGTCCACATCCTGACCTGAACTGTGCTCACCTTTCCTTAAAACACTGGATGATACTGAACGTTCTGCAAACCTCGAGCTGGGTTAAATTAATCAAGAAAACTGATTTGTACCGTGTTTTATTTTTGGAGTCTGACCTGAAGCAGTGATTTTCTCTCACCACATGCTGCTGGTCAGTAAATGCTGAGGGTACGAACCTGTGGTAACTGAGACGAGACAGATGACGATGAGACTGATGCGACCGGCTTGGCCCCCTGAGGTGTCCCGCCCACAGGCCTCTGGCGCTGGCCTGGGTTTGCAGAGGCCACTGTGGGGGAGGCACTGGATCCTGAATGCTTGCTTATGGATGAGGTGTTAATAAGGCTGGTGTTGGTGGTGCTGTTGTTGGTGGGGGTCTTCTGGCTGCCCGGGGGAGTGTAACTGCTTTGCCCCGGTTTGGCTACTCCTCCTTGGGCACCTGAGAACGGCGGGCGGAACCCTGTTGGGTTTTTGGGAGTGTACTGGTGTACAGTGGGGGTTGCCTGAGACCGGGGGCTTTGAGAAATGGAGGGTGAGGTGCTGGCAGTGACTGTGGGGTTGGGGGTGCGGGGAGTCAGTTTGATGATGGGTGGGATGCTGCTGTGTGTAGACTTGGTGAGAGTGGCGTGCATAGGGGTGATAAAGTTGGACTGGGGCTGAACTCCAGTGAGCGTCTGAGCGAGGGAGGGGGCCGGGGAGGGTTTACTCTGTGAGGTGTGAGGCAGGCGAGGAGTCTGGAAGGTTTTGGGGGCCATGTGCGACGATGATGAAAGAGTGTGTGACTGAGGTGATGTGATGATGATGGCGTCGCCACTGCTGGCTTTAGTATTATTGCTGCCTTTGAGGAGGCCAGAGGGGGGGGTGGAGACCCCCGTCTTTGATCCTGGCGCCACCAGTGGAGACGCAGTGGGAGGTGGACGAGGTTTAGGCGGCGATGCTGAGGCAGGCATGTTGGCTTTTGCCACACCCAAAGGTCTCTGAGCGTTTATCACCAAGTGTCTGTGCACCTGTGGCGTGCCCTTGGCGACCCCCATCCCATCCACCCTCACTGAAGGCAGAGGAGAGGACGTGATGGAGGGGGGCCGAGACAGAGAGGTGGAGGAAGACGAAGAGGTAGAGATGTAGTGAGGTGCACCGGAGCTGGGAGTGTTGACGGAGTTCTTCTTCTGCTGCTGAATGAGGGGCAAGCTGTGGAGGGGAGAGGGGGTGGGGGCCGTCTTGGGTCCGTCCGGGGATGGGGGGCTGTCCCCCTGGGCCAGGCCCTTGGCTGCACTGCCGAGGATGGCGAGAGCCTGGGAGATGTCCAGGGAGGGAGCCGTCAGATCCTCATCGAGGGAATCAAGGCATATGGGCTGAGACGGTCGCTTAGCAACCTGGGCAACAGGTGAGGGCGTGGCACCTGCTGAAGGTGTGGACCTCTGGACCCACATGGCCTCCTGGAAGAACAGACGAGACAAAAAGAACAATCAGTGCGCTGAGCTGAACTGATCAGACATCTGATTGACTGAAAGAATTAGATCTGAAACCTTTGGCTTGATCTTGGGGGCAGGAACCATCTTTTTCTTTGCTCTGACGTGATGAAAACACAGAAGAAGCAGAAGTTAGAAGAAGCCGATCAACCAGAATCAGTTATGAATAAACAGGTTAATGAGGAGTCACGTGACTCACGTGTAGCCTGTGAGGTGACCATGAACCGTGATGCTCTCTTTGAACAGCATCCTGTACACAAAACATGAACACACTAAACTTTCATGTGAAGGTTTGTACTCAGTAAAAACACACCGATACTGCCCTCATGTACTTCTACTTATAAAATAAGTTAACTGAAACAAATGCAGCATTAACACAGCACTATGAATGATTATTAAGTACATCTTGTCATACATGTACATGCTGGCGAGTACTCAGTCTGAAACATGTGGTATTAGTCCACACCTAGAAATCAGGTGGGTTGTGAATTTGTGAACTTGTGAATTAAAGCTACTGTTGAAGACGTGACTCAGTGTCTGTGCAGTCAGACACACACCTGGCCTGCATCCAGCCTTTGGGCCACAGAGGTTTAACCTCAGTCTCCATGAAGGCTTTGAGGTAGTCCTCCACAGACAGCGAGTTCTTTCCCTCCAGCTCGTAGCAGCTCAGCTTCACCCGCACCAGGTTACACAACAACAACCTGGAAAACACACAGTCCAGGAAAACCATCACAATCATAGGCCGGATAACTTGGACAGAAACTGAGCCGCAGTCTCTCGACCCAGTTAAACATTAATGAACCTGGTTTCTCTGTGGAACTGACCTGAGTTTGTCGTCCCACACAAACTTCTTTCGAGGCCCCATCACCCTCTTCCCTGGTTTCTCCTCGTCATCATCCTCGGAGCCGTTCTTCTCTCCCTCCTCAGACTGCTGCCTGCAGACAGACGCACAATCTCCTTTAATAAACATGTGTGTGTGTGTACTGCTGTAAGACGGGAGCACAGCCGACTCCTTACTTTGCCACTTTAGCGATACAGTCCATATTGTAGCGAGCGATCTGCTCCGGCATCACACTGCACACGGCCAGTTTGAGCTTCAGCAGGGGCGTTCGAAGGCGGTCGTCCTGGGTGAGGGAGAGAAGAACAATCATACATCATATACACACACAGGCTGAATACAAAAGAACAGGCACACAGCAGCTGTTCACACATTTACACTGCAGAAACTTCCCAATCTAGAACTGAACCTGGGTTCTGCTTCTGTCCTCCACTGGCTCTGGTGAAAGGTTCCAACCTTCCTCTCAGTTCTTTAAAAGTTAAATACTGTAGCTTTAAACATGTCACATCTCAATTATCAGCATGAAGACAGTTTCCCCCGTCCTCTGAGCTGTCCTCTGCAGTTACTGATCCAACCAACCTACCCAGTGTTTTTTCTGCCGCTTGCTGTTGTTCTCTTGTTGCCTGCAGTTTTTTACTCTCTCTCATCTTTCCACTCACCCCAACCGGTCGAGGCAGATGGCCAAGAGAAGAGGGAAAAATACAGAACTGAGCTCCTACGCCCTACAACTTTAGGGTCTGGGAAGCACCCGGTTACAGGTCAGTGACACATCTGTCAGCTCAGACCACTGTGTCCTGTCAAATACTTTACTGATCCATTAAATGAAACAGAAAGAAAATGATGATGTCGTTAAACGGCCTGTGTCACTGTTTGCTCCTGTGACACATCTCCTCCATAACCACTCTAACCTACTGCTTTTAACTGCACTGCACTGGGGTCTGACTTAAAGTGACAACATTTAATAGAAACCACACACCTGTATGTTGAGGCTGAGCTTCTTAAGGCGTTTGAGCAGAGCTTCTTTATTGCAGGGCACGAAGGCCTCGAGGTGAGAGTAGACGGCTGAGCGCACCTCTGCAGGCTGCTCCTGGACCTGCAACTCGATGCTGCCGCACACAAACACGGGAGGTTTACATACGTTTACGTCTGTTGTTTCACACACAGTGAAGATCTGAATGGTACTCACTCCAGCAAGATGTTGTTCATGTCCAGCGTGAAGAACTTCTTTCTGCCCTCTTCATCAAACAGACGAGACGCCTGAAACAAGGAACATGTGTTAGAGACTTAAACAGAGTGTCTGTTAATCCTGCTGTGAAACATCATCAACAACTTTCTCTATGGCCCCCTTTACATGCACGTCTGTGCAGATCTGTGTATACATGAAGAAGAGGAGTAATTGGATTTCTTCTCTACCTCAGCTTATTTTGGAAACAAGGTTTGCAAAAAA
>JAUBNQ010000027.1:20383132-20394534 GCA_032353495.1 Ctenopoma kingsleyae
CCCCTCCTGTTTATCCAGGGTCACATTCCTCCCATACTCACCCTTTATCAGAGAGAGACAGCAAGCAAAGGCATTCCACAAATTTCTACACTCTCTGCCTCCCCTCTTACATCGTTCTCAGACCCCTTCGCTGGCTCTTCATGCTCTCTGGACCAGCTCACCCCACTCAGCTCCGCGTTTGATTTTAGTCCCTGTAGTTTTGTTTTATTGGCAAAAACAAGAAGTGAAAGAGAACAGGCTGAGTGGGAAAAGTGTCTCCATCAAAAACATCATCTCAAACACAGACGTCATTGAAATCTTAAGCAAGAACTTTAATATGAATAACTGTAAATCAAAGTTCTCTCAGCAGTAAACCACATGTTGCAATAGAGAAAGAGACAGAACTGATTATGAGCAGTTCCTGCTGCAACCAGTGATTATTTTCAACAGTGATTAACAGCGCTCAGGCAGTTAGGTATTATTACAACTCTCACTGTCTCATGTTCTGCAATGAGCAGATAGTGAGTAACAAGTAATAAAGTCGCTGCCACTGACACCACCTCTCCTCCGCCCTGGAGTCTCCACACTGTATGTTAACAGCAGCTCCGTCACACCTGCTAATCTGATCAAATGTCCCAGAAATCTGACATTTCTTTACAGATCACTTGCTTTGTGTGCTGCGTTCGGGGACCGCACAAAGTGCAGGTCATTTATTGCTGGTCGCTGAATAAACGGTCTGAACCAAACTGTGAATTCAGAAAATCATTACATCATCAGATTTGGTCTAATACTGAATTAAATCATGACGCAGCAGTTACCAAAACACCACCTACACATCTGTAAGACGCTTTTCATGATCGCTCATTAACAACATCCGCTGCAGTGCTCCGACAGGTAAACATTTATTCACCTGTCCTACTGACCACACCTCTGCAGCTCCTTCAACGATCTGTTCACTGCTTCCTGTTTCATGGAGACAACAGTATTTCTCCACATTCGAGTCTGATGCCTTTAATAGTACTAATAAACGTACTGACGTAAGGTTATAGTCAATCACATCGTTATTAAATTATTTTTACATTAATCTTCTGATGATCGACTGATTATTTCAGCTATGATTTGGACTAAAGCGACTGCTGACGTGTGCCACGGGGCGACTCTCATGTTTGACACAGAAAACTCAGTGACACACTTCAGGCTTGGTCCCTTGAGAACGGTGCGAGGACTAAGAATGACTCCGACAGCTATTCTAGTTTGACGAGCGCTGCTCTACATTAGAAGCAGGAGGAAGAGGAGGGAGGCAGAACTCCCATCAGTCGTTTTTAGACCTTCCCTTGTGGAACCGAACAGTTTTAGCAACAGAAGTGGATGTTGACTTGACTTTGAGATAAAACAGCGTGCATTACCACTCATCACACCCACCCAGCCCAGGACCCAGGCTCCTGCCAAGTCCTCCATAATCCTGTAAGAATCAGAGTTTCCCTGACTCCCTGTCACCTCTCAGCACCGCTCAGCTGTCTAAACATTCACCATCTATTCTGTTCAGATGAGATTAGCCGGTCCGCCGGTCGGCCTGCAACCAGCTGCCTGGTAAAAAAATCCTTCATGGAACCTGACACAGAAGCTGTTAAAGGATTATTCTGTAATTGTGCCTCAAATCAAAACAGCAGTATCCTGTCAAAGCAGCAGCGACTTACGCGAAAGAGGAAGGTGAACCATAAAACAAATAACAAGGAAGGGAAAAGGGCCACTTTTAGAAACTGGTCTCATCACAGAGACCAGAACGTGGTTACAAAGACAGGAAGTGAAGCAGTAGCCAGGACTCTGAGACGGATGTGGAGGAAAGAGAAGGAAAAAGGACAAGCTACGGGGCGTCCTGTTTAGAAAGCAGGTCACCCTCGGTCTTTATACAAGCCAGGACATCCATCCATCAGTCACACTCCCTCTCATTCCTTTCCACTTCACTGACTCTCCCCGAGTTACTGCAAAAACCAGGAGCCGTGACTACCACAGCGAGACCACGTACAGTCAAATCCTCCTCAGACTAAGCCTCCCTGTCCTGGGGAAGCTTGGATTGGATTTATTTTTATCAAGTGTGTGAGACTAGATGTGAGTCAGCACGAATACGTCGTTAAAAATATAATAATTTTACATATTCACACTATAACAGATTTAGAACTTTGTGTTTCTTCATGTTCAAGTTAATCAAAGAAAACAGATTGATTATTGTTATTAATAGATAATTAAATAAAATGTGACCACAGCTCTGAAGTAAACACAGGAAAATGCATTTGTTCAGGCTTTAATAGTTTAATCACAAATAATTACAACAGTAGGTTAATTTTTTATGCATGCAGGTATTATTTTGCATTGACTGCATTATTTTTGTATTTACTTGTCTTAAACTCTCCTGGGGACATTAAAGCTTTTAGCAGCTGTGTGAACTGATCCATCGACAGGAATATTAATAGAACAACAGTAAAGTCAATAACAGTAGATTTCCCATCACAGCGTCACTGAGCCTAATCTGCTCGTCCTCAGTCGTCCTCCTCGTGCTGTGGACATTGTCCTGCACTGCTGTCCACTGTTTGTACTGTCTTTCAGTCTCTCCTGCGTCTTTGTTTTACCCCTCGGACGCCTTCAACCGTGTGATGACCGACAGACTGAGCTCCCATGAACAAGTAGGAGCCAGACAGGGGCCACAAAAGGTCCTGAGACAGTTAAACCTCATTATAGTCTCACTGGTCGACTCCCTCCCTCCCCATCGCCCTCCTCCTCTTCTGGGAAGGGTGGGGTAAGGAGAACAGAAGGGAGGAAAGAGGAAATGACAAACTGAGAAAACTATTTAGCCATTTGTGGAACTTGTTGTGTGCAGGTCTTTGAAGGAGGAGGGAAGGTGGCGTTTTCTCCAGCTCGTGCTGAGCAGCTCTGAGCCCTGAGAAGTAAATTAAGCCCTTGCTGGAAAGTAACCGCACTGCATGACATATCTACATCACTTTCCACAGTACTTTTCACATTCCTGCCCCGACTAGGATCCAATTTCACTTTCGACTGTAGGCCAGCCAATGCCATCCAGCATTTACAACCAGAGAGGCCTCTACTGGGTCTAACTAAAGCCTCACATCACCTACAGCCACAGTACCAACCCTTTACAGTCTAATGGACCCACAGACCTGCCAGATGAACCGGAGAACCCCTTCATAAACTGCTGGTTTAAACACATTTTTTTAAACACCATTAATTATGTACAACTGTGTATAAGAGGGACAGTTTCATCCAGTACTTATAATTACTAACGGTACATGTGGATTAAATCTGTATCTGTGAATTAACATCTTATTTCCAGGAGTTACTTAATCCAAATGCTGCTTCAAAATTATGAAGTTTCAGATTAAGGACGTGAACCAACCATCCCTGCACTTACAGCTTCTGATTGGCTGAACACACCTGATCCAGGTAATCAGCAATAGGTAGAGAAGAGAAGGCTGGAGAAAAAAAAAGCAGGATTGTGGCCCTCGAGGACCCGAGTTTGACACCCCTGCTCTTGAGTGAAGATGTCTCACTCCGTTAGGTTTTCTGGAACTACAGAAACACTCAAGTGTTCAGAAGAGCGCAGACCCCGGCTACAGAGACACTTTAAGCAGGTTGAGACAAAACACGTTCAGTAAATAAAGGATCAGAAATTGTTGGGTTGGGTTGGAACGTGTCTAGTTTCCATTTTCTTTTAGCCACATAGACGTCTCTGCTCACTTCTGGCTTAGTTTTATCAGTTATTACTGTTCCTCCCAGTAAGCGCGAGCTGGGCGCCACCAGAACACAACTGGTCCCGCTCATGGTAACCAGTACACCCGTAAACTGCTGTGAGCCACGTTTGAATAATCTGTGTAATGTTTGTTTTACAGACCTGTTGGACACTTAAGTGAAATGACAGGGAGGACAGATCATTGCAGAGAGGGAGCTTCAGGGTCAAAGGACAAATTCCACGTCCGTCTTTCAAACGGCCGTTAAACGCACAACTGGCTGGTGATTTGCTGAAACGGAGCACAGCACCAGTTTGGCCCGTAACTAAAACACTACACAGTATTGACCCGTTAGATAAATAAGTGGTTACGTAAGCCTTAACACAGACGGTGGAAGAATGCAGGAGGGAGTTAAGATACACATTTCTGTTTGTCAGCAGTAATTTGTCTTGAGAGGAATGTGGCACTGGCACAGCTACAACACAAAATCTGCTCCCACTGCTTCTTAACTTCTGATCCACTGGTTTGTTATGGTTCCTACGAGAAATACTAAATGAATGAATATATGATTTTTATATTAAGCCCAAAGACAAAAAAAAGCTAAAATATTTTTTAATTCCAAGTTTAGAAAGAGACAAAAATTAAAACTGGGCTCAATTTTCATTAACTGGCCTCATCAGGTCTCGAAGTTTGACTTTAATTCATCATGCGTCGGCCTGATTTAAACTTCTCAGACTCGAGTAATTTGCCACACGGTATCTTAAAACTGATCAGGTTCTGGTGGTTTTCTGCAGCCCCCACAGTGCAACACTCTCAGGCTCTGCACAGTCTCACGGTGTCCAAACCAATTTTACACAAGAGAAAGAGGAAAACTCAAATCCGCTGCGTCATACAAACATATAGTTACAGGAAACATGTCACCACCACTTTTCAGTCTTTATCAGCAGTAAAATTATTGTTAACACCAACATCTGAGTAAAATGCGAGAAGAGGATGGGAGTGAAGCAGTGTAACGTTCTGATCATGTCATTTTTCCTGGAAGACTCTTTAAGGACCACTACGATGGCAGCTCAGAGACTGGTTAAGGTTGGGACTGGGGTCAGGTCAAACATCACAGCACGAGGGGCTGTGATGCCAAACAGCAGACGATTAGCTGCCTTCATCGTGTCGGAGAGGTCCTCAGAGTTTCGTATCATAAACACGTTCCCTGCAGGAAACCAGATCCATGTAATTGCTGTTTTGAAAACTACATAACTATATTTTGTATTTGTGCTGCGTCATGTTAAACGTCAGGCGCACAGACCACAGACCTCTTTAACTATCGCACAGCAGCAGGACCCACAGTGAGAGAGGAGCTGCGTATGTACGTAGGCGGCAGCGTTGGTTATCTCTACCTGTGGCACTCCCTGCGTTGCTCAGACCATGCAGCGTTATCTTGTTTTAACAATCGTCTCCACAAACAACGCGCTCACAAGCTCAGAGACAACCTGGACCATCAGGCAGGATTTGGACTGACGTGGGCCAACAGAGTCCGCCACTGTACACAGCGTGGACAAAAGGTCAGAGAGAGACAGTGAGTTTAAAGTGTCTGTGGTGTACGTATTAAGCACCTGTCGACAGGTGTGCAGCTCACACACACCCAGACACGGACAAAGTCTATTTTCTGTCCTCATGTGCAGTAACAAGCCTGTTTGACATCCACAACCCATTACATGTTTCTTTTCTATGTCACGGTGATCATGTGGAGTCCAAAACCTGCACTCACACAACGTTACGAAAACTCTTCTCTACGACTTTCACCACATTTAACCAGAGCGGGAGTTTTATCTTTAAAGTGCCACCAGGGTCATTAATCTCTGCCTCATAAAAAGAGCAGTACACTGAGCCAAAGCAATGATCACAAGACACGGGGTCAGGATCCGTCTTTGAGAACAGACATCTGAAGTGTTTCTGTCTAATGCAAGTCAGAGAGCAGCCACTTCCTGGTATTGTGCAGTTGTATTGAAACCCTACAGGTGCTTTCTGTGCAGCGAACAGGGAGGGGGAGGGAGAAATGACGGAGAACACAGACGGGGAACAGAGGTCACAGAGAAAAGGTCTGCTGAGGAAATGTAAGAAACAAACCGCAGTGAAAGGAAACAGAAAAACCACTGAGCCCAGTCAGGCAAACCGGTCTGACAGAGGCAGCTTAATTATGCCGTTCAAGTCAAGCAGACGAGCAGAAATAGAAGAGACGCTTGAGGAGAAGGAGTTGAATTAAAGACCAACATTAGTGATCTGCTGCACGATGTAAAGACGGCGAACACTACTGAGCATGTGCAGGAAGTTGTTTCTGCTCGGTTTACGGAGACAGTCTGACTTCCTGCATGAAACGACCTCAGCTCACTGTGAAGGAAATTCAGCTCAGTCTTTGGTGAAAGTGTCAGAAACATGTAAATTCAATTCTATCTTTATTATCGAGGTCAACGTTAAAGTCTGCATATCCGCTCTCCACATTTACAGACGTGGAGGATTTCTAATGTTCACCTACGGGTTCCTGAGCAACTCGAGCATCTGAGGCAGAAACTAAACCTGAGATTAACGAGAGACAAATCATTTAGGGTTGGAGAGCAACACAAAAAGCTGCAGTCAATTCCAGTTTTAAGATGACACTGAACATGATCGTCCAGTCACCTTTCATGATCCCGTATCATTTATTGACACGGTTTGTCAGGAGTGAACCTCTGTTCACGCTGCATCACCTCCAACATCAAGTGCAGGATTTTCATACACGCTGATGCAAGAAAAACGAAGAGAAGCAGCAGGAAACTAACTTTTTATGCTAATCTTAACGTGCGTCTTTGGACGCCCACTTCCTGTGAAGTTAACCGAGTAGTAGTTCCTGCGAGTGGCGTATTTTAGGATGGAGAAAACGTCCATGAACATGCTTTCATGACTCAGTGCAAACATGTTTTCTACCCTCCATTTAACCCACATCGAGACTCAATAACCACGTTAACTCTCAGGTAAACCTGTAACTTTTTTTTTCCTGTGCAGACAAAAGCTGTCTCCTGTGCTTGTTCATGTGACAGTAGTTGGTTTTTCCCATCAACAGATATTCAAACACATGTGAAAAGCTGGAACTGGTGATTTTTTGTTTAACAGGAACAATAATAAAACGGCTGCAGATTCATTTCCTTCAACAGGTTACTTCAGTTTATTTTTGAGCTGTCCCAGCCTGCGTCACTACAGGTTCTTCTTCTTAGCCCCACAGAGTTACACAGATTACTGAATGAAAACACAAACACATAGCAGATACAAGATTAGACACCCCTCACTTTTTTTCCCCTAACAACCTTGGGGAGTGTTTTTTTTTTTTTTTTTAACTGAGCCAACCTGTGTCACTGTGTCCTCGACATGCTGAAGAAATCCCTTCAATGAACTCAACAACACACCAGCTCTCTGTCTGCATTTAATTTGGTGTACAGCACATAACAGTCCCGGGGAGGGTGGACATCGCTGACACATGAATGATGGAATGTAACGATCGCTGCGGGGGGGGGTGCTCCATAACAGCACCAAAACTGCCAATAAGTGAGTCAAAACGGGCCTCCAGAGATGCTGTTGCACAATGAATGCACTGCCACAGATTTATTCCACCACATGACTCGAATGCAACAACAGGATGTGACATGGCACACGTCAGCCTGTGTGTCCCTGTAAGGTTAGGTATTAACCCAGCTCCAGCACCACGGCGAGGTGCATCATCGGCAGAAACGCAGCAGCTACTGCACAGTGTTTCAGCACAAGTTCGTTTGCACAATCATTTCTACGCCCAAGTATCAAAGTTACTAATGTGGTGAGCTCACACTGTGGTTTAAGAGCTTCTTGGCAGAAAAGACTGCTGAATAAAAGAGTGTGGTTCTGATTACAACGAGGGAGAACAGAACAGAAAGGTGCTGCCCAGGCTCCCGCTGAGACCACCAACACCCCCGTGCAATGAGAAGCAGGTTTGGGTGGAGAAACACCAGAACAGTGAGCTCTACAATTCCCAGTGGTCCCAGTGAGCCACACGACCTGCAGAGCTTAGACTCAGGAGGGTGAGCAGCTCAAATGAGGTGTCATCTAACAGAGTAAACACAAATCGTAAGTGAACCGTGACACAGCGCAGTTCAGCCTGACGAGTGTGTGACACTTTACAGATGGTATAAAAACCATCTGAGTTCCAGGAAGTTCAAAACCAGTGTGTTTGTAAGTGGGCGACAGTCAAGTTCATGCAGGGATCTTACATGAAATCACCGATCCACATTTTCAAACACGTTTACAAAGCTCAACTTATGAGGCTCAGTACGACTCAATAAGCTTCAGGGAGCGTCTTCAGCTTCACAGTTCACGAAGCAAATCTGTGATTTATGACTCAAGACTACATAAATAAAAGCCTGATATTGATACACCCCATAAAATCTCCTCCTGAGCCATGGGAAACTCACATTGCCCAGCTATTAGCTAATGTTCACCACAGTGTGCTGCCCTAGAATCAGAGGACAAACCTGGTTGTTTTCTGCGCAGCACTTTACACGACAACCAGCGTCTCCATCTTCCCCCGGAAAATGCTTCACTTATCAGACCAGATCCTTCACATGGAGTCCTGCAAGCCTGCCCTGTGGACTCTGTAGTTTTCACCCTGTGCTTGGACTTAAACATCACATTCAGAACATGATTTTAATGCAGCTTGTTTATTTAGACCTTTACACTCAGGTGTCAGATTATTAGGTACACCCGTCTAAACCAAAGTCAGTTGATTTAACTGTCATCACGCTGCAGGATGTTTAAGCACACTGGATTATACAGCTTCATTTAGCCTCATACATGGTACAATGGGGGTGGACAAAATAATAGGAACACGCCTCACAGCAGCACAAACTACAGACAGACACACATAGTTGAGTCAGCAGCTCTCCTGTTGCTTCCTTCTGTCTGATCTTGTATTTAACATGTGGTTGTGTTTGTTTCATCACTTCATCTAAACATCATTAGTCTTTCTTGGCATGTTTGTATTAATTCTCTAATTAACTGGTGTTTTGCGTAATTTGGCCTTTTGCAGACAGACCTCGTGGCATCTGGCAAAACACTACAGATGAAAATTCATCTTTTCATTTACAGAAACACAAATTAGTTTCCACAGTTTGAACAAAATCTGAATGTCATGCAGCGAACAGCTATGTGCAAAGAATAATCTATGACATGCATCGTTCCTATAAACCATTTTGCACGTCTGATGTCTAACGTCTAATTTAGTGTTTGAAACTGACGTCAAGTATCTAAAAAGGCTTTTTGTGGTTTAATGAAGACCTTATATGATGAATATAATATAATAAATACCTTTAGCCTTTAGAGTAAATTAAATTATTAAACAGTAAATGTGTTCGTACAGAGAAATAAAAGCAGAAATTGAACAAATGTGGAGAACTTTTTTTCCCCCTTTTTCCCGGTCCACCGGTGAACTGGTGACGTCACGCCGCCCCTACCGACCACACACGGCGTTAAACCGGGTTTAGGTTCAGCCGCGGACGGGTCACCTCTCCCCGGTGTCAGCGCTAACGCTTCCTCGGTGTTACGTCGAAAACTGTTCCCCGTTTATGTGAGCGCCCCCGGGCCCGTTACCTTCACCGGGAGGTAACCGTGACCACAGCCCCAGCAACGAGCCCCCCCACAACAACAACTTCACCCTAACCGTACCCAGTCACCTCTGCTACAGGAGAACGCTGTTCAAACGGGGGGGACGGTTTTTCTAACGGGAGGGGGGACGCTATCTGACGGGGGTGCAAACTTCCACACAACACCGCGGCTCATTCAAGCGAATCACTTCCTGCCTCCGTCACAGCTTCTTCGGCTCCAGCGCTGCATTTGACGACCTCCGCCTCACACAGCGTCCGCATGTCCGCGTATTAACATCCACACAGTCATAATTATGTTGTTTTACTGAAGTCTGTGAAGTTGGTGGAAACTCCGGGTTAAATCTGTCCCGCTCCACCCAGCGCGGCGGCTCAACGTGCAGCTTCCTGGTTCGCTGCACTTTGCCGGAGTCGAGCGGACTGAATGAAAACGTGCACAAAAAGCAGAAAGAGCGGAATAAAGTGTCGGACCGGGGGTTCTTACCTGCTTTTCGGGAGCTGGGCGCCTTTCAGAGGGTGGCTAACAACAACCGGGGTGGCTCAGTCAGCGTCGCCGTGAGTCAAACTCCTTTTCCCGTCGACAGCAGATTGAGCAGAGGCAGAGACTTCAGGCTAAATTACAGCTTCCTCCCTCTCTTTCTCTACTTCTTTCTGTCGTTTTTTCTCTCTCTTCCTTCTGCCCTCCCTCTGCCACTGGCTGCTCACTGGTTCGCGTAATTTCACCACTCAGAGTGCACAGACAGCCGGGAACCGGGGTGCGGTCCGGGGACGAAGGCGGGCCCCGGCGCGCACGTATCGGCCAATGGCTGTGGCGCTGCGATGATCCGCACGGTCCGGGGCCAATCGCGTTTTCCTAAATGAGGAGTGCCAGCAGCCCCTGGGCTGGACGAGAGCACAAAAAACTGAACTTGAAAGAGTTTAGAGGAGGGAGGGAGGGGAGGAGGCAGATAAAGCTGTGGTTAATGACAGAGGTATGTGCATAGTGAATACTAAGGATTTTTATGACCATATAAGTACCAGTCACTCTCAGGATGGACTGCATCATCCAGGGTCTCCCTCATCATCAACAGGATCCAGTGTGTGTCAGTCAGGTTTATTTATGCAGCACTTTTCAGGATCACTCACCACAGCCTGCTTCACAACAAACCACACACGATCTAATAAATAACACAAAAGACAATAAATAAGGCAGACACGTGAGGGTGAACAGTCACTAATAAAAGTCTACACAGTTTGAGCTGCTTTTTAAAGGACAATTTTCTATTTTTCAATTCAATTTAACTTTATTTATATAGCACCAAATCACAACATGAGTCATCTCAGGGCACTTTACAGTGTAAGGTTTAAGACCTTACACAGAATATAAATATATACAGAATATTGTAGAAAACCCAACAGTCCCACTTGAGCAGCACTAGGCAACAGTGGAGAGGAAAAACTCACTATTTCTACTATTTTCAACATTTCCCACACACAGACTAAAGATACTAATGGACGTCCTCCACACACTGTAGCTAGAGCTTGTTTTAGCTCATTCGTTCATGCCGTCACTGTTCAAAATGTATTTAAAACAGATCAGTGAGCCACAACGCTGCACTGGCTGACCTCAAGAACCACATAGTGATCTACAAAGTAGAGGTCTATGTGATTCCAGATTCGAAAAACTTTATTAATCCCAGAGGGAAATTGTTTAAATCCAAGACCTGACCTGAGTTAGGTCAGATGCAAAATTCTGCTCAGTCTATTTCACATCTAAGATCATGAGAAATCAGAATCACTAGATCAGATCATCAGAAATGCAGGTGTTTCCTGCAGAAGGAAAACAAGCTCAGACTAGCTTCAGGCTTAGACTCAATCAGCTTGACGAGCTTTCTGAAATCCAAGATTCCACAGCTGATAATAGACCCTCATCCTCCACCACATACCTCACTGCCTGACAGCCAATTATCTGCTTGGTGTGTCACGGTGCCTAAACATTGCTCATGCTTTACTGGTCAAGAACGTGCAGTCATCCAGTCTACCCAGAACC